>JARPSG010000004.1:45364581-45792081 GCA_029955605.1 Quercus engelmannii
GTTGAAAAGAGAAGGGAAAGAAATATAATATAATTTTTTTGGTTACATCTGTGAACAGTACATAGTATCTGTGAAAAATACAAGGAAGAAATAAAAGAAGAAAAGAAAGAAGAGAAAGAAGAGAACAAAAAGAACAATAATGCCAACGTGCCTCAATACTCAAAACCCTCAATATTTTATAGATCATCTCTAACTTGTTTGAGTACAGTAAGACACTTATATAGACCCTACTCTTAACTTCTTCTAGTACAGTAGGACCTCTACTTTAACTAGTAAAGTAAAGCCTACACATAAAGACCCATAAACTAAGACTGACTTATTAATTAAAAATATAAAATAAACCCCAAGACCCATAACTATGGCCCATACTCAACTATTGTAGAATTACTATAATAACTTTGACGGTAGAATAACTAAATAAAACAGAAAACCGTAGTAACTAGTTAATTACAATGGACACTTATTCTTGGGTTTTGCCTTAAGCAGACTTTCAAAGAGGATTTATCAAAATAAATAAGAGGATTTTGCTTCTCCAACCATGCAATCAGTGCACCATCATATATTATAAGTGATTGCAATATTACACCTATTTAGTGCTCAGTAAGACTTGATGAATGTGTACTCCTTACCTGGTACAGGTCAGGAGAAGTTAATCCACAATTTCCATACTTGCTTCATCTTGGAATTCAGGTATCAAATTGGCTTCTTTTTTCCTTTTATTAGAGCTATCGGTGGCATCAACATTTGAAATTTCTATTGCCTACACTATTTTTCACTTTGTGGGTTCACAGTTCTTTGTTTTCTATGTCTGGCCAGAGCTATGATTCAAAGTTTTTGAAGATATATCCAGAGCTTCAACCTACGCCACTGCAACTAGAAGAGGATCTGGAACAGCTTAAAGTCCTTGAGAATGGGTATAAAATGAAGGTATTAAAATTTGACCATTCTTTTTTCTTTTGACTAGCTTGTTCATTTCCCACTCATTGCTTCCTTGAAGATTTTTTTTGGTGTTGGGAATCATTTAGGAAATGAAGTCATTTTATTCTCTTTTAATTGCAATTACTTGAAGCAAAGAACTTACAGGAGAGTTGTCAACCTTGTTTTCCTTTCCTTCACTACCAAATTGGCTTTATTTCTCCATACTGTATTTTAAATGTGAGATTTTGTTAATTTGGTGCAGAAATTTATAAATGGAAATGTCATCTTCCAGTAGTTTCAAAAGGATCAAATTAATATAGCATTATATTTTGGGTCAAGTGTCCATAAACTTTCTTTCTTTGGTATAAATGCAAAATTGCTGATTGGAGATATAGGAGCTTTAACTAGCAAGAGCATCTATTACTAAATGTTCTTGGCTTCATTAGATAGAGGTTTTATGGCTACAAAAGTGAACATACGGGGTTTCTGGACAGCTTATGGAAATGAAGCAGTCACCACAATTGAAACAATGCTATGAAGTGATATGATTATTTTTCTTTTCTCTGTGCAGGTCTCTTCACTCCACCCCCCACCCCACTTCCCCCTCTTCTGGGATAAATCAAAAGTTCATTCCAAATAGAAAGTACAAAACTAAAACAGCCAATACTGAAACATGAGGCTGGAAACAACCCTAATTAGAAACCAAATGCCAGCAATTAGGCTCATTTTTAGAATAAAATCTATACTACAGTGGACTGACCTAATCTTAATAGAAGATATGCCTGCCAATAATGAACTTGCTTTCTCTTTACTTTTTGCTCTTCTATGTAATCTTTTCTTTTTCATTAATTGTTTAATTTTCCAAATATTTTGGTATGGGGAATGGGTGCATATGAGGTTGATGCAATTTTCTTGCTGAAATATGGATTTTTCTAAATTTACACAATGCTATTTTTGCAGGTGATAAAGGTAGACCATGAGGCTCATGGTGTTGACGCTCCAGAAGATGTAGAAAAGATAGAATCTTACATGCGTGAGAGGAACTTGTCTTAGATATATCCGACAATGACAAGGATTCCAGTTCATATGTGCTCACAATTACCATTATCATTGTGATTCATTTCAAATGGTATTCATTGGCATTCTTCAGTGTACGAAATGCTTGGTCCAAAGGGGAGAAAATCATGTTAAATAGGATATAGATTTATTTATGAGCCACTTTCCTTCATATTGTAGAGCTATGTGATTCAGTCATAGATTGCAGATCTTGTTTCACCCATGACAGATAGGTTAAATTTTAGAGTTAAATGTCAATGAGAATTTTTTTTTTTTTTTTTTTTTTTGGGACTTTCCTTGTGATTGAGTTTTGTGAATTGGTATATTGATTAAGGGATTGTTAAATATTTGTAATGAATAATTGTGATAAACTTGGCATGCAAGCAAATCCAATGCTCCTTAGAAAATATGGTCACTTCAGATCATGGTTGTCAAAATCGCGATCTGGATCGTAGGATCGCACGATTTTACGATTCCACCTCACCAAAACGATTAAAATCGCACTAGGATCTTAAAAATGGTAGGATCGTACGTAGGATCGTGTAGGATCATATATGATCGTAGGATCGTATGGGATTCTACCGATCCTACCAAAAACATAATTTTTTTGTTTTTTTTTTTTTTTGGATAAATTTTTTGTTTTGATGAAGCTTTAAGGATTTTTATTTTTTCATGTTGTGATGGTATGACTTTTTATTTTTTATTTTATAAAATTATGTCAACCTAAGCAAATGTTTTCTAGTTTCTAGTTCACTTGTAATCAAAATAAAAGAATGTTTCATCATTTCTAAATGAAGAATTTGACTTGGCTTTGCTGCATTTTAAGTTATAATATTATTAAATTTGTTTGATCAATATACTAATTTGTGTTCTAATATTACTAAAATATATATATTTTTTTATATATAATTTTATCAGTTATGCTTGTATTTGTATATAGATTGATTGATTTTTTTGAGTATACTCTTTAATTGTTGCTGAGTGATATAACTTGAATAGTTGAGTGTGAAATTGTATCTTGATATCTTTTACAACTCTAGTATACAAATATATAATGTCTACATAGATGATGAAATGAATGATGATGATTAGGAATTTAGGACGGTGGTTATAAGAACCTTAGAATGGGAAGAATTAAATATTCACTTTATCTTAATATTTATCTTACTTTTGGATTTCATATTGTAGTTAGCTAGTTTCCATTTGCTAACTTATTTTGGATTTCAAATTTGGAACTTAGAACTTAAAAATATTTTCCTTATGTTTTGATAAATATTTTGGTATTTGGTTGCTAATTAAATATTTATTGAACTTTTTAGATACATTAAGTCAAAACTTAAATATATTTGTTTTGTTAGTATAGACCTAGCGATGTATGACATGCAAATTACATCATATGATGCAAATCTAAGCTTTTTTATGGATGAATTTATAATTTACGTAATTATTCAACATACAAAGTCATTATCAATGTGTTTTTTGCTTTAAATCTGAAAATATGTAGGATCTTACGATTCACGATCCGATCCTACGATCTACGATCTCACCTACCTTCACCGATCCTACATAGGATCCCGATTTTGACAACCTTGCTTCAGATGGGTATGAATTGCAACTATTTACTCGTTTTGATGATTTGATTAGATGACTTGTCTTTACAAGCATGTGCTCAGAGATTCTCTTTCTCAATCCTAACTAATTTGTCTATTAATTAAATGTTAAAAGTAAGGATAGGGTAAATTAGGTCGCCCATGTACTACCTTCCCCTCTTGCCATGTTGTGGCCCTTGTGGGGAATCATCGCTACAATTTTTCTGAAAAATAAATTCTTAGGTATGACACCTACACCTCAATTAAATTTATGTATATTTATAAATTAAATTATAAAATGTATAAAGTTATTTGTATTCATTTAAATATGGCCACAAATTTTTTTCATATGATGAGTCGTATGTAAAGATAATTTAATTGGATAGAATGAACATGTAGTTATCCTAACAATTATTTGGAACAACAAAGGGAAAGCAAATAATGCCTTTTTACTTTTTAGTCATTACACTTTATAACTTATTGTAATTTAAATAAAAATGTTTAGCTTTTGCATACTGTTTTTTTATGTACTTTTTTTTAAGTATCTAAATAATTGTTCATTACAAATAGCAAATAATTTTGTTAATATCGACTCAATATGTCAAATTTAATATATATATTTGTAGTACACATATTGGGTTACAATGTATCGAATTTACTTTAATAAAAAAAATATCTAATTTTTTTCCTAAATTGCTTCTTTGTTTTTTTATTATTTATTTTTTGTCCTTGTTAGAAATATATTAATAATCTACACCACCCCAACCCCTATCTTGAACCGGAGACCCCACTCTTCCCTAGGTAGTACCTAGGGAGGTGCCATAATACTAAAGGATGTCTTAGCATTTTTAAAACACACTTTATCTATTTTACTTCTACTATCTCACTTTACAACTAACTTAACATCTTATTTTCTATTTTTACATACAACTTATTAAAATAATATAAACTATACTAACAAATAATATAAACAAATCAATTCTCTCACATTTATCTCTTTCCTCTTTTCCTCTCTCATTCCATTAAAATGTGTTTTTATTTTTACAACTTATGAACAATAGGATTGTATTGTATATATACAACCTTACTGTTTACAAGTGGCAAAAAATTTTAAGTACCCATACTCGGGCAAAGCCCTCTTTTAGTCTCTTGGTTGCTAAAATAGCAACGAATTTTTTTACACCCTCCAATATTAATGCACTAATAATTATATATATTTAATATCCCCAAGAACAAAATCCTATCTCCACCACTGTATGGGTTATGTTCAAAATGTAATGGTGGTGAAAATAATGCTATTTGACACCTCCTAACATTGTCATTAAATACTTTCAACACTACAAGTGAACAGCTTACATTTATTGAAAGTTAGACGATTAATAGGATTGAGATTTGGTACAATAGTTAGGGCTATTGCACCATGCAATACCTTCTCAAAGGTTCAGACCAAAAGTTAAAATGTTAACTTTTGATATCAACTACTGAATCAAGGAAGTTAAAAAAGTAAAAAAAGTTAAGAGTTAAAAAATAAGTTAATAATTTTGAAAAAGTGAAATTCATTTGGGAGGAATTGCATGATGCAATAACTCCCTAGCTATTGTACCGGATTCCAATCCGCCTAACCATAGTGTTACTACTAATGAACATCTTACACAATTACACCTTCTTTCCTAACTGTTTGAAGTTCAAACACTTCTCGCATCTTTTTATTTTTTGTAAGGTAAAGAATTCATCTGAGTTTGATTATTTGAGTTATGTTTGTGTTTTTTTTCCCCTAATTGATTACGGGAAGAGGGGAGGCTGTGAATGACATCCTTGTTAAGAATAATTGAACAAGTACAAGAAGCCTAACCCGTAACCCCAACATGTTGTCAAGGCATTGCTACAACCGCTTGCCTAAGCCCAAGGCATCATTGCCTCCAAGAGTTATGATGGTGCTACCTAGGGCCATTTATGTTTCAAATTTTTGTTTCGACGTTAAATTTTCATTTTAGTTATTCATGTTCAATTTTTTTTTTTTCTTTTTTTTTTTTAGCGACCATATTGTCTACTTTTATTGATTATGTGACATTTGATATTATATGGATAACATGTTTTTAATGAAATCCATTTATTTGACACTTAATAATCAAATTACTAATAAGAATAAATAGGATAATTACCCTAAAAAAAAAAAAAAATGTCAAAAAGTAAAGAGTAACCAAAAAAAAAAAAAAAAAAAACTTTAAATTTTAAGCGTGAAAATCATAATTTACTGAGAATAGCGTGTACTAAGACAAATTCAGAACATTGATTGAGACTTGAGAGGAGACAATTAAAAGGACTTGTCACTGGTCAAGCACCAAACGTAAGATGTATCAGTGAAATACGGCACCAAATGAAACCATGCATCAATCTCGGGGGAATGAATACAAAAGACAAAGCCTCTCTCTCAAAGAGCCACCTAATCCGAACAGATATCTACTATTGGTATTCTGAAGGTATGTTTGCGTGTGCTTATGGAACACAGACAGTGATAATAATACCGCTTAGCAGCCCATCTAGCAGAAGACGTTTTGTGATACCACACGGGGTGAGGTTTGATAATAAGAGTTCTCAATCTTTTGCACTTAAAGAGGAGCGGTTCGAGTGATAGTCTCAGTAAGATCCATGTGATACATGCGATATTATCCATTGTCATCATGTAACGTGGAGTTGATGAGCCTATATCAGAGACCCTCTTTTTTCATTCAGCCAAAAAAAAAATATAATAATAAAGAAAAGCGGACGTTTTGTGATTTTGTCCTACCAATACAGAAAGACAGTGTCTAGGCTTTTCACTGGAACCAACCTAATCTACTGTCCATATGTAAATCACACTGTACACTAAACCACAGTAACCGAGAAAATGAAATAACTACGTGACTATGAAATTTGAATTGATCATGTAATATTGTTTTTTTTTCTTTTTCTAAAAAAATTTATTTAAGGTTTCAAATTTTGGTGTCCCTTTTTTTATAGTTTTGTTTTTTATTATCAATCAATTTTTAGTGTAAGTGGAGATTGATCATATAACATCTTTATCTCAAGAACTTGTCGTTCATAGGGTAAAAAAATGATATTTTGAACTGCTATATACCCTCTCTCTCAATTATCAATTTTTTTAAATAAAAAAACCATATAATAATAATAATAATAATAATAATAATAATAATGTGATTATGAGACTTGAATTGCTTATGTATCTAAAATGAATGTATATCTATGATCATGATTACTTCACGAGTTAAAATGATTGTTATTCTTAAAGCAATCTTATTCATTATTTTTGTTTAAACAATGATTGCTATTCTCTTAACAATACCACAAATCCCACCCCATTATTCATAATGAACAGATTTAGATACAATGATGATGAATTGGTCCACAGAAATAAATTTATTATTATTTTTTCTTAATTTGTTGGGATTGAAAACTGTGTTTATAAATTATAATGGTGGTGAGTTAAAGAAAGCTTGCCATATATTTTTTTAGCATTCATAATAATTTATCATATTATATTAAATATTGAACAAAATTATCCTTATAAAAATTACACCAATGATAATGTTGTCCTATGTCATATATTTGAAAGTCACTCTGTTCTATCTTCTATGCTTAATAGTTTCTAGTTAGCTTCTAATAATAATGAGCATTCAGCATAGAATGATGAGTAAAAACAGGACTTATTTTTTATTATAACAAAAATATTGGACCAAAAATAGTTAAATATATTAAGCCATATATTTCTTTTAATAATTTTATAATTCAGAAAGAGGATTTAAAAACTTGGGCCTTTCTCTTAGAAACACTAATAAATTTAATTGAGCTAAAAGTTTCTAAGCAAATTTTAATGCCATATATTAACAGGACACATTTTAACCTTTTTTTTCATTGAATATCAAATAATCATGAGTACAAGGATTTTTCTCTCTAACCATGATTCTTCCCTTGATCCATTCAGGGGTGGTTGCATTTTCCAATCAGGACATAATAATAAATTTTTTTTTTTCCTAAAAAAAAGTTGAAAAAAATAAAGACCAGAATAAATTTGATGGAGAATTTAGATGGCACAGGGAAAGTATAATTGGACAGGTCTCGTACTCTGTTTTCCTCTGTGCTATGTGGGAAAATAGCAATATACTAAAGTTTATGCGCCTGGTTCCTTGACCAACAGAACCTCTGTCTTGAAAAGCAGAACTGAAAGCGAGTCAATGGAGAAGTAGACGAAGCCGCCCGGTGAGTGAGTCACGAATGACCCGAAACTCGTCCCCACCACACAGTGCCACGCCGGTCCGTATAAAGTGTCAAACTCCTATATAGAGTAAAATGACATCGACTTTAATTTACAGCAGGGTTTTGATCTTCTCACATACATGTTTCAGAATTTTCTTTTGTCATTCACTTTTATTAGATTATGTTTGTGAAATATTGGACGTGAAGGAGTGTTGAAAGACAATTTTCCTAGTAAAAAGTAAAAACACACAAAAATAGATTGATATATAGAACGTGTACCTTTTTGAGAGCTAGAGCTAGGTGGGTGGGGTTGAACTTAGGGAGTGATTTTGGGGCTGAATCTGAATCGTCAAGGAGTGATCTGGTGTAGTTCAAGGCACGTTCTTGCATGTGGAGGGGCATGTCAGATGATCTCAACCGTATGTTGAGGCTGATAGCAGTGGCAGCTAATTTCACTTGCTCTGTTGGAGCTAACCTAAAACTATCATGGGTAGTAATTGTTGGTCCAAGACTCAGTTGAGAAAGCTCTTGTATTGCTGGCTTGTCATTTAATTTTTGTGGGATATCCATCAGAAAAAGAGAGAGATATGTTGAAGAGAAATAGACCTAGTTTGAGAGACAGAGAGAGAGAGGCTTTGAACATGGAACACACGGAGAGAGTTGGTGAGAGGGTGTGAACTTTGAACTTTGACCAACAATTAATTTTAAGAGAGAATGAGAGGATTTTAGTACCCATAGGACAATGAGGTCTATGACCAGACAAAATAGATAAATTTTGGGTATGAACGAGGATTTTAATCTCACGCGCTTTATAGTGGTACTGGAATATATGTTATACAGTTCCAATGATGTTTGAACTTTAAACTTTGAAGGTTGTAATTTTGTAACAGGGGTGTACGGTGTGAAGAGTGTTTTTCACGAAAATTGAAAAGAGTGTGGTTGTATTAAGACTTTGCTATCTTCGTGTTCTGACACGAGGATAGCGTGGAAACGGTGTGACAAAGGTGTGCGATTCTTGTTGACTTGATGACCTTACCCCTTTTTTTTTTCTTTTTTTTTGGGTGAAGGGAATTTGATCTAACTTGTTCATTTTGCTTCGTTCTGGTCGACACAGCTACAAAAATTTTGGGACGCATATGTTAGAGCATTCACAGCAGTGAAGCTAAAAATTTAGCTTTTTAGCTCCACCAAAAGTTCTTTTATTTATTTTACCTACACATATGCTACAGCAGTGAATCTATTTTAGCTTTCAACATAATAAAATAATATAAACATCACATTAAAATAATATAACTACTACAATAAAATAATATATCCTACTACAATTAAAAAAAAAAAACATCACAGCACCGACCATAACCACTCTACCATCAGCCACAGCCACCGCCACCGCCACCGCCACCGCCACCGCCACCACCACCACCACCACAGCAAGAAAAAAAAAAAAAAAAAAAAAAACCCCACAGCACCACAAAACACGGCACAACCACCGCCAACACAGCACCACAAAACAAACCCCCAGCACACCACAAAACAAACCCACAGCTACAAATCACAAATCGAACCCACCAAACCCAAATCCAGCTACCCAAATGTCGAGGGACCAGAGTTGAGCTTCGATGGGAGTTGAGAGACCGGAGTTGAGCTTTGGTGACGTTGGGCTTCGACGGCGTGGGTCTGAGGGACCGGAGTTGAGCTGACGTTGGGCTTCGGTGGCGTGGGTCTGAGGGACCGGAGTTGCGCTTCGGTGACGTTGGGATTCGGCGACGTGGGTTTGAGGGACCGGAGTTGAAAGAGTGAATGGAGAGACTGGATCGGAGTTGAGAGAGTGAATGGAGAGAAATGAGCTTCAGAGTCTCAGAGAGGAGATGACAGTGAATGAGGGAGAGAGAGAGAGAGAGGCACGGATAAAACAATGAAAAAGAAATGAGCAAGTGGAACCGGTGGAATAAAATAATAAAAGCCGGGTGATAAAATAATATTTTTATTTTTAGCTCTAATGAACAGTGCACATCTATTTATAGATGTGCACTGTAGCAGTGGAGCTAAAAAAAATGGGTTTAGCTCCACTGCTGGAGCATTATTTGAGCAGCAGTGTAGCTAAAATTTAGCAATATAGCATTATAGCTACACTGCTGCAAATGCTCTTAGAGCCACCAAAACACAAAAAAACAAGTTATATCAATGATGTTAAAACTAAAAATTTTAGCAACCAAGCTATAGTGAAAGGTCATCTTTGACACTTTCCTGTAACTCTAAAATTATAAAGAAAAACTAATATTTTATTTCTTCCCTTTAAAATATTTTTTCTCTTTCTTTCTTTTTCTCTTTTGTATATCTGTGCAATCTCTCCCTTTTTTCTCTTTTTTTTTTTCCTCCTCTTTCTTCTTCTCCTCTTATCTTGCCTTTCTTTTCTCGTAAGCATCTCCTTGTCTCTCTCTCTCTCTCTCTTTTTTTTTTCCTCCTCCTCCTTCTTCTCTCTTGCCTTTCTTTTTCTCTATAGCATCTCTATATCTCTCCTACTTCTTTTGACTCAAAATTAGGACGATAGAGATCAATGACAATGTGGGCGTGTCGTGGAGGTTGAGTCAATGACGGTGTGGGTGTCTCAATTCCATGATTTTGAAACCTAGACCGGTCTGTATGGTTCGACTGGGAAAACCTTAAACCGTTCATTTTTAGAGTTTGTTTAACATCAAGAACCGTTCCATGCAAAAAAAGCAGGGACTCATACGAACTGCGGTTCGATTGCCCGGTTCTGTGAATAGTGAGCGGATCAGGCAGTTCACATGGGTCCCTTATTTCAAGCCTTAAATGGCACCATTTTGTCTCCAAAGCATTGTCTTCTTCTTCATTTTTTTTTTCCTATATGGCGTCGTTTGGAATTGGATCCTCAAAGGGTCAAAATAGAAACCCTCATAGCTCGCCTCACTCTCAATCACTCTTTGAGCTCTCTGCCTCTCTCTCACCCTCATTACATCTCTTCCTCTCTCCCTCGTTGTCATTGACCACCACAGTCCTCAGCCTAGATCGTAGTTCGCAGGCTCATAGCTCACCTCACTCTCATCTCTGCCTCTCTCCCTCGTTGCTGTCATCCACCGCACTCTCATCTATGAAAGTTGACTAGGTAAAATAATAATAAATCTTTTACATGTGAATGTTGTGATTTATTCTTGTTTTTTCTAGCTGAATCTGTGAACATCAAAGTACATAAGTTTGGTAATTTAAATATGTTATAGATACACAAAATTTGCCTTTGCATTGAGTGTAAGATATTTGCGATATTTGCTACTGATGGTCATCAATTCATTTCCTTAAACTTGCATTGAGTGTAATTTACAAGATCAATTATATTATGTGATAATTGCATGTGAGAGTATATATATATATATATGTGTGTGTGTGTGTGTGTGTGTGTGTGTGTGTGTGTGTGTTTGTGTTTGTGAATATATATAGCTATATGTGGACTGTCAACTATGTATTTGGATATTTGGGGCGATGGGTCTGTTGTAAAAAATTGGTGAATTTCAGAAATTGTATGAAGTTGTGAATTTATGATTCTTTGACTTTATGACTCTGTGCACATTAGTTTGTTAATTTGACTCTATGTATGAAGTTGTGATTCTTTGACTCTCTGTATTTCAAATATTGATGGGTCTATGAGTGTTTGACTAGTTGTTTAGTCTTTTAGATTAAAATGAAAACAGAGACTGGGTCTACTCCATCACATGAAGTTGATTCCAATGTAGTGGAGTCTAGCTCAAAAGTAAGGGAAAAGGTTGATCCGGCTTGGGAACATTTTAGCCTTTGGATGGATGAGAAGGGATGGAATACTTTTACATGTGTGTATTGTAGGCAAACATATAAAGGTGGGCGTATTAATAGGATGAAACTACACCTTGTAGGGATAAAAGGTGATATTGGATAATGTAAAACGGTTTTTGGATGTGAGATACCAAATGTTGGAATATTTGAAGGAGTTTGAATTGAAGAAAAAAGCTTCCAAACAATGTCAAGAAGAAATGTTTAATGTGCCTTCCACAAATAGTGATATGCAAGAAGATGAAGATGTTCAAGAAGTATTTAGTAGTGGGTTGCCTAAAAAAACTGTTTTAGGTAAAAGAAAGGGAACAAAGCCAATGGACAATTACTTTGCTCCAAGAACTACTCTAGGAGCTCAACCGTCTCTTAAAAGTGTGTTCTAAAGCAAAGAAAATGTGAGGCAAACTGATATGGCTATTGCAAGGTGGATGTATGACACTTGTATTCCTTTTAATGCTGTGAATTAAGTGTACTACCAATGGATGATTGGTGCCATAGTTGCCATTGGTCCTGGTTACAAAGGTCCAACTTATCATGCTATATGGGTCCCTTTGTTCAGGGATCAAAAGAAAGAGGTTCAGTTGTTAGTTGACTCACAACGTAGGCATTGGGCAAAAGTTGGACGTACACTTATGACTGGTGGTTGGACAGATACTAAACATAGGTCATTGATCAATTTCCTTGTTTATTGTCCTAGGGGAATGGTATTTGTAAAATCAGTTGATGCTTCAGAGGTTGTGAAGAGTTCCAGAAACTTGTTTAATTGTTTGATAAAGAAGTTACTTGGGTTGGTCCAAAAAACACAGTTCACTTGGTTACTGATAATGCCCATTATGTATCTGCTAATATATTATTGTGTGAAAAGTATAAAACTATTAGTTGGTCTTCTTGTGTAGCACATTGCCTGAATCTTGGGTTGAAGGATATGGAAGAAATGCCTCATGTGGATAGACTCAAAAAAGGTGCTTCCAAAATTACGGTTTTTATTTATAATCATGTGGCTTTGGTTGCATGGTCGAGGAATAGACCTGGTTGGACAGAAATTGTACGTATGGGAACAACAAGATTTGCTACTACTTTCCTTGCATTTGGAAGCATTCATGTGCATAAGCATGACTTGCAAGCCTTAGTGACTAGCAAGTTCTTTGTGGACAATAGATTAGCAAGAGAGTTAAAGGCAAAAGAAGCAGTTTCTATCATTTTGATAATTCTTTTTGGGATGATATTAATGTTATTGTCAAGATTTCATTGCCACTCATTCGTTTGTTACGGATTGTTGATTCTGATCAAAGGCTTGCAATTGGATATGTGTTTAAGGGCATGTATAGAGCACGGTTGGGAATCAAGAAGAACTTCCGAATGGAGAAGCACTTGTACAAGCCATATACCTCAATTATAAAAAACCGTTGGGATAAACATTTGCGTAAAGATCTTCATGTTGCTTCATATTGGTTAAATCCTGCTTTTCAATATGATGAGGAGAATTTTTGTCGGTAACTAGCAATAAATATGGCTATTTTGAACTACATTGGGAAAAAATATGATGGTGACCAAGAAAAGGTAATTAAGGAAACCCAATATTTTTGAGACCGTATTGGGAGCTTTGATAGAAGTCTTGCATTGTCAACAAGCAAGACCACTCATCCATGTGAGAAGTAATTAGTTTACTTTAATACTATAAACAAATCTTAGTTTTTTTTGTTTATGTTGAAAGTTAGTTTTGTCACTATAGTTTAGATAACTGAAGTGATTATTCAATTGAAAGTTAGTTTGTTTATGTTGATTAATATTAGTTTATGTTATGTTATGAAAATTAGATGAATGATGGAAGTTGCGGGCGGCTGATGCTCCAAACTTGCAAAAATTGGCAATTAGAATCCTTAGCCAAACTTCCGCCTCTTCTGGATGTGAGCATAATTGGAGTTTATTTGAGCAAATACATTCTAAGAGGAGAAATAGGTTGGAGCATCAAATGCGCAATGATCTTGTGTTTGTTCATCATAACTTGTGATTGAGACATAGGTAACTAAATGCTATATCTTGTCATTGTATTAATTTTTAGAAAGTCATTTATATAATGTAATTGTTAGTTACTAATTATGTTCAAATTCCAATAATGAGGATGACATTTTATGATGCAGGCTTTACAACAAAAAGTTTAATTTTGACCCCATTGATTATGCAAGTATCGACAAAACTGATTTTTGGGTATTTGTGGAAGAGGAAGACCCATATCTAGGATATGAAGAGTGTGAGAGACCGCAAAGGTGCCCTCAAAAAAGAGATTTGGGTGCTTGTTCAAGATACCTCTCTTTTTGGGTAAGTGGTGTGGAGTTGCCACTTATTTTTTTAATAAAAAAATAAGAAAAAATTAAATACAACTTGACATGACTAAAATGTTCCATTATCATTGATTGAATAAAGAAAATACAAACTTGATAAATTGAGTATTACATGGCTTTGGGACCTAGTTACAAACTACCAAAGATACATGGCCTTTTGTCCTTGTTACAATCTACTCAAAATAAAACAAAGATAAAGCCTAGGTCTACCTATCCAAAAACACTAAATTTGGAGGCTAAGTTACGGAATGGAAAGGTGTTAGACACCCATTCTGCCCAAACAGAGTTTGGTCTTCTAGACTCTTATGACTAATATACCTCTTTATGCATGTTATGAATGATATGTTGTACACATGAAACACTTAACTAAACTAAGTAGCATAAGTCTATTTATGAATGTGTCCTCTTCTTTGTTAAAAATTCAGATCTGTTGTTGTGAAAGAATTTTGGTTTGATTCGTAAAAAAATATCAGATCCGTTTTTGTATAAGTAAAAAAAATAGTTTTTTTGATGAAAGAAAAAATATCAGATCTTTTTTATTAAGTAAAAAATAATTTTTGCTAAAAAGTATAAGATCTATTTTGGGAACAAAAGAAAAGATTGGTTTTTGGTTTGTATGTAAAAAAAATCAGATCCGTTTTGTAGATAAAAAAAAAAAATCTAGATTTGTAGAGAGCTTAGAAAAAAATCAGATCTGTTTTTTTATGTGAAATAAAAAATAAAAATCTTTTTTATTTTTTAAGAAGAGAATTACATTCATGAAATAAGCCTACGCTACTTGCATAACAAAACAAACAAAACATTACTCATGACCTTTTTATTTCAAAATCTGCTATATTTAAAATTTTCAGATCTATATTTGTTGGGATACTTTTCTTTACACCTAAAGTTATTTAAATAACACCTATTTATTTTCAAATGTCACAAACAAATTATTGGGCATGTCTAAATATTTTCTGACTATTACTATGACTAGCCCACAACTTTTCTTCTCTCTATCACAAAACTGGGCTACAAAATACAAAACGTTATGAGACCCCAACATTTTCCCGTAAAAATCCGAATTATTTAGTAAGCGAGATAAAAACTAATCTTTTCTAAAGCCTAAGAATACTCATGCTTGGCAATATTTGAGAAGCCCATGATTCAAATCCATGGCAAAACAATTTTATCTATGGAATTCAAATCCATAATCAAAGCCCATGGTTTAAACACATGGTAATTCATTTATTCAAAAGCCTAATTCTCATTGGCAACATTCAAAACCCAATTTTCATAGGCAACATCAAAAGTCCAATTCTCATTGGCAATATCAAAACCCAGTTCTTGCTAGCAATATTGCACAATTCTCATTGACAACATCAAAGCCCAGTTCTCACTAGTAATATTTAAAGCCCAATTCTCATTGGCAACATCAAAGCCCAATTCTCGCTGGCAATATTTAAAGCCCAATTCTCATTGGCAATCTTAAAGCCCAGTTCTCGCTGGCAATATCAAAAGCCTAATTTTCATTGGCACTATTTTATAAAAAAGCTCAAGATTATTAACGCTTAGCAAGGAAAAAAATATATCATGGTATAATCATTGCTCAAATATTGCTAAGACAATCGTCTTAAAAAAAAAACTCATTGGGAGTTATCTTGGAGATTACGATCTCATGTGATAAACCCGTGAAGTCACCATTTTATGTCACAACATCAACACTCATGGTAAGTATTCAAACCCATAAAGCTCGACATTTACATTATGATGCGGTTATTAGAAACCACGAGCATTATTTACAATATGGAATTCACGGCAAATGATTTAAAAAAATTCAGATTTGCGTCTAAGGAAGATACAAATCAGTTTTTGATTTTAAAAAATTCAGATCTGCCTCTAAGGAAGATACAAATCAGTTTTTGATTTTAAAAAATTCAGATCTGCCTCTAAGGAAGATACAAATCAGTTTTTGACTTTAAAAAAATTCAGATCTGCATCTAAGGAAGATGCAAATCAGCTTTTATTTTGAAAAATTCAGATTTACATCTAAGGAAGATGCAAATCAGTTTTATGGTTTTTGAAAAAGATGTAATGATAACCAGATTTTTGAAACTAAAAAAATAGATCATGACAATAAAAACATCGAGAACATATTCCAACAAAAAAATATTGACCATACAAGTTACGTGTATTAGAAATTAAAACTAAAAGAAGATTTACTCATGCATCATCAAAATAAAAGAAACAAAAAAAAGGGTAAAGAAAGAACCACCTCTTGCATGGACGTACTCTTCTTCTTGAGGGAATTTTTAGGGTTCAAAGAAATTTGTTCGTTTATCTTTGAAACCTAAAATACCTTGTTTACAAAAAAGAAATTCTTAAGGCTAGAGCCTTCAGAACGTCTTTAACGTAAGGGAGAAAATAATAGAAAGAAGAGTCAGAAAAAGGGGAAATCAGAGAGCGTGAAAAAAGTCTACTAAATTTTGAGATCTAGCCTCTATTTATAGAGGCTGGTAGGCTCAAAAAAATAGCTAGATGATCAAAATACGAACTGGGACGCGTCATTATCTCTAAAAAGTCGAAAAGGATGAGTTTTATCTCAATCTGAGTGCCCTCAGGCTGAGGCCCGAGTTTGTGCCAATCGGCACTCCAAAAGTGCCGAATGGTTGTCAGGCCCACTTTTGACTTCTAGTCCATTTTGGGCTCCTTTTTTGAAATTTTTTTAGTCGGGACTTGCATTTAGACGCGTTTTTAATCCATATTCTAAAAATTAAACTCTTTTCTAGATAATTTAGGTCTTTTCAGCAACAATTATCTTGTAGATAAATACTTTAAAAAGTCTTGATTATCCTCAATTTTATTGTTATCCAATTATCCCCTTTATTCCCATGCAAGCAAGCCTATTTTTGACACTCACTAACAACCAACCACAAAATTATTTAATTAATTTTAATTGTTTAGCCAATCAGAATTAATTTAAATTAATCATGCGTGGTTGATTTTACCTAGACACAAAGCATGCTGACTGTGCAAACTTGATCATGCGATATCTTTCAATCTGGGCATACCATCGTGACTAGTAGAATTTCAAGATCATTTTTATGATATGTAATGAACAAATTAATGCATTTAATGCAATCATGAATTTTGAGTATATGAATGGTCATTCTAATTATCTTCCTTGATTAAATCATGGGTGTAAAATTGAGTGTCTACAAAGAGTTGGAGAATGTAATTTATGAAGAGGGTGCGTATCCAGCTAGTGCAAAGCCTTTTTTTAATATTGAAGGTTAGTTTATATGTAAACAATTTGATAACCTATAATGATTTTTCTTTTATTTTTTTCAAACCTGTGTAAACATTATAATGATTTTTCTTTTTATTTTGTTCGAACTTGTGTGTAGATGATAGCAGTGAGGTTGAAAGAGTTGATTTGGGAACATTTGGACAAACAATAAGCCCTCCTCCTGGATTTCCAGAGAATGATGATGAGCATGATAACTTTCATGACATTGATGATTTATGATCATAATAATTCTGTTTGAACTTTGAAGTTCTATTTTGTATTTTAGAGATAATTTCTATGTTTTTTTGTAAGCCACTGTGTGTAACTTGGAGTTTGAAGTTCTATTTTGTTTTTTAGAAATAAGTTTTATGTATTTTTGTAAGAAACAATGTGTAACTTGGAGGCTTGTTTATGCATTTTTACTTTGTACTTTTATGGATTGATTGAGTAATTCATATTTATGTTTGCTAAGGATTTGAAATTTCTTATTTGTCTTGTGAAAGTTATGATATAATAAATATTTGAAAGATAGATCTCTAACTGAATTAGACTATTTTAGTTAATTTTTCTATTTTTTATTAATTTAATATTTTTATATATATTCAAAATAATTATTAAATTAATTATGATGTCATCATGTTTCGACCTCAGTTCAACCTTGGTTCGACCTCAAAAACCTTGAACCTCTCCCTTTTACAGTTCAATGAACTATCCGGGTTTCAAAACCATGCTCAATTCATGGGTGTCACGGTGGTTCAGCAAGTGTGTGATGGGTTTTGACAGGTGTGGCTGGGTTTTTGGGGGGTTTGTGATTTGATTTGGGTGGTGGGGGTTTTGATTTTTAAGGTTTGTGGCCCCCTATGGGTGGCAGTGATGGTGGTTTTGGCTGGTTATTTTGTTTTGGGTTTGGTGGGTTGCAATTTGGAGGGATTGTGATAGTTGGGTGTTGCTATTATGGGTAGCAGCGGCTGTGGTTGTGGTTTTGTGATGGTTTCCGTGGCTGTGGTAGTGGTTGTTATGGTTGGTTGTCGCTGTGGTGATGGTGGTTGTGCCTGTTGTTTCTTGTGTTGGATATATTATTTTATTATATTGTTTATATTATTTTAATATGTTAAATGTTAAAATAAAACTATTGATATTGGGTGTTTTGTAAAGTGACGTGGTAAAATAGATAAAGTCCGTTTTTGAGGAGCTAAAAGCTAAAATTTTTAACTCCATTGATGTGAATGCTCTTAATTGATACAGATCAATTATGTTATACCTCAACTTAAATTTCAATACATTTCAATGCTTTTGGCCATTTAGAGAAATTGTACTAAATTCAGTCGGTAAACAAATGTTATCCTATACTTAAAATAAAGATGTTTGCGATTAAGTATAGGAACAAGCTTAATTTAAGATTCGTCCAATGAGTGTGTCTTGACAATTAGGGTTGTTTATTTGTTTGGGAAGACGGAAAAGTGAGAGGATAAAAAATAGTAGGAGGATTGAAAAAATTTACTTTCCCTCATAAGTGTTTCGTTGGAGGGATGGAAAAGTAGAGAGATAAAAAAAAAAAAAAAAAAAAAATTCTTTTGTTTGGTTAAAATGAAAAATGAGAGGATTGAAATAGATTTGGTGGAAATTTACTATTATTTCCCTATTAAATAAAACAAAAAGTAACACATTATATTTTTATTAAAAATTTGTGTATGAATGAATAATTCATTAAAAAAGAAAGGCAAAAGAAGTTCAAGAACCAAAACTATTTCTTTAAAAAAAAAAAAAAAAAAAAAACTAAACTAATGTGAAAAGAAACAAATAATAATAATAATAATAATAATAATAAGATAATTTCTTGAACATGATTGGGTGAAAAACAAAGAGGAAAAGACAAAAAAGTAATGTAAAGTGGCTGGGTAATGGGTGAAGAGTGGAGCGAGGAAGAAATAGACAAAATTCTGTACAAAATGAAGAGCATAATTTTGTCCAAAAATGCCTAACCTCATTTTCACTCTCATTTTCTTCCCATTTTTTCGGTAGGCCTAGAGAGAAAACAGCAAGACCCCACCAATTTTCCCTCTCCCTCCCCCTTCCCCTTCAAACTAATAAACACCCTTCTCATTCATTTTCTCTCCCATATTCTTCTTTTTTTTTTCCCATACTCCCTAAATCACTCCAACCAAACATAGCATTAGATCTCCCTTTAGGTGGTCTCAGCCAAAACGAGGAGAGTCTAGCACCAATTAAAGGTCACTTGGTTCCTCCCTTAATGAACCATGAAATGACCTTGGAGTTCCCTTTCCTGCGTGCTAGAAGGCATGAGATTAGGTCTGAACCATCTAAGCATAAGGAAGACCCCTAGCAGAGATGAGCATACATGCTAGCCTAACCTTGGACAGGGATCAAGACGCTATTCCTTATGGTTAGGCGTGACTTGATTATGGGAATAACACGAGAATAGCTGTTTGAAGGGGATTATGGAAACAAGGGATATGTGCATAGGGAAAACCATTATTGGATATGGGCCATAACGTACGATAACTTGTGTCATGTGACAGGAGCTCCTGGCTTGCACCGAATAAGCTATACGAAAGAATGGTTTTTATTCCAAGTCCTAAAGAAGTGTGCTAGTATTTTTGGCTTATCCACCTTGGTTTCTCTCTTCCCTCGTGGAAGCTCCCACAAAATCATAATTTGATACGTTAACTCCATGTGTAGGCAGAGTATTGGGTTTTACTTTACACCTAAACACCGCTGTCAAGCTGTTTGAGAAAATGGCTATTCAATGGGCCATAGCCTCTACCGTCACCTAAAGAGAAAAATTGCAGTAATCGGCTTTCGTTCTTCTAGCCCAGCAACAAAAGCAATACATATATTTTTTTTTTTAATTACTGAAAAGAAATACTTTTTTATAATTTTTTTTTTTTTTACTTACATATGAGTATGACACGTCTTTTTTTCTTGATTTGATATTTGAAATTCAATACTAATATATTAGATTACTGAATTTAATTGATTCATTGTTGTTTTAGATATTAGTAGTTCATATCATAATTCTCCTTATTATATAAAATACTGTTAAAAATGTTTATTATTTGGTTTATAAACAATAATATGATTGTGTATAAAATTATGTGAGGAAAACTTAAGAGTGTGTATTACACTCTTAAGTTTTCCTCACATAATTTTATACACAATCATATTATATATATAAATTTTTGGTAACTCAAAAATACACCAGTTTTGAAAATTTTCATTTCAATGGACATACCAAAATAGCCATTAGAAAAAAATCGAAAACTTTGATTTTAACCACATTCCAGGCTACCACCCAATACTAATGGGATGGATTTGTGATTGGAACTAAAGGTTATTGGCTATTTTTTCGATGGTTAATATGGTTTTAAAAATACAAAAGATCAATATCATATTCTTGATTAAGGATTTTTGTTGTTGTTTTAATTGATATTTTTAATGTATTTTCTGAGATTTTAATTCATAAAACCAAGATCTCAACCAATATATTTTCAAATTTTCTTCCATTGCTATTAAACCATCTATTTTCAATAGCAATCTACGATGATTAGTGCGATTTAACGGTGCAATATGGATGGAAGTACTACATTGGAAACATATATAAGGTAAAAATATTTAAATGAAAAAAAAAAATGAAACTATAGGTATGAAAAATGAAAATAGGCCAAAATTAGCAAGTGAATTTTTAATTTAGTCAAAAAATAAAAGGTGAAAAACACCTTTTAGTCCCTATCCTGAAAAACGCTTCCCGTTTTGGTCTCTGCCATTACATCAGAAACGGAGAAAGCTGACGTGGCAAACGACATGAATAAATAATACTAAATTAATATCCACATGGCCTAAATTAATAATAAAAAATATTTTTTGGCATTAAAAAATGCCACGTCAGCATCTAAATTAAAAAAAATTAATTTATTAATTTTAACTAAATAAAAAAATTAAAAACATAATTAAAAAATAAAAATCATATGAATTGAGATCTAAGTGTGTCTTGAACAAGAACACAAACTCAGATCCAAGAACACAAACCCAGAAATTAAAAAAAAAAAAAAACAGTAAATCTTTGTCAGGGAGCTTTCGAGCCGCAGTTCGACTCCCGTGGACAGTTGCACAGTCACATCAAACTCTGTACAAGCAGCCCATCCGTTGAATTTTTGCCAACGTGGCGAAGAATCTCAATCGAGCCCTAACCTTGGTTCGAAAATGCAAGCACAGCGGCATGCTTCGACAAGTGTTCTCGATCACCAACACGACCGACTTCCGCAAGGTCTCAAACCTTCTTGAGTCTTCCATTGGCGACATGAAGTGGCTGCTCTCAATCTACGATTCCGATAACCGAACCAACCTTTCTCTGCCTCCGATAGCGAGCAACAACCCGATTCTGTCGTGGGTTTGGGCCCACACCGCTATGCTTCACATGGGTCAGCCGAAGGATCGAATCGATGTGGCACTCAAGCTCGCTTCTCTGGCCAAAGACAACGATCGGAACAAGAACATCATCGCTGACAAAGGTGGGGTCCTGCCACTTCACAAACTACTCAACAACACCAATAGCAATGAACCCAATTCGTCAATTTCTGTTGAAGCTCAAATCACAGCCGCCACTATGCTTTTCAATATCGCCGCGAACCGGGACCGTGTCTGATACATGGTGGACACGCATGGGATTCTGATAATTGTTCACGCTTTGACTGAGTCTACAATAATTGTTCCCGAAAGCTCCCTGACAAAGATTTATTGGTTTTTTTTTTTTTTTTTTTTTTTTTTTTTTTTTTTTTTTATGGGTTTGTGTTCTTGGATTTAAGTTTGTGTTCTTGTTGTTCTTGTTCAAGACACACTTAGATCTAAATTCATATGATTTTTAGTTTTTAATTCTGTTTTTAATTTTTTTTTAATTTAGATGTTGACGTGGCATTTTTTAATGCCAAAAAATATTTTTTATTATTAATTTAGGCCACGTGGATATTAATTTAGTATTATTTACTCTTGCCGTTTGTCACGTCAGCTTTCTTCGTTTCTGATGTAACGGCAGAGACCAAAACGGGAAGAGTTTTTTAAGATAGGGATTAAAAGCGGTAAAAATAAAATGCGGGGACTAAAATGGGAATCGCCTGAAAATGTAGGGACTAAAATGTGCTTTTTGCCAAAATAAAAAAAAAAGATTAACTATATTTTTTTTTCATATTTTTTTCAGTACAAATAAAAAGAACAAATTAGAAACAAACGTAACTTAAAAAGAATGAAATGCAAAAAAAAAAAAAAGATAGGGATGAAAGTGGATATAATTTGTAATTTAGCCGAAAAAAAATTAAATGCACTTTTCAAATATTTTTATGTACTTCTTTTAACACAAATAAAAAAGAAGAAAAATTATTTAAAAATAAAAGTTGAATAAAACATAAATAATTAAGTTTATAGTTTGATAATTCTGACAAAAAAAATTTATAGTTTGATAATTAATTTTAATATTCTATTAATCCAATAATGTTACAAACGATGAAAAGAAAACGTGTACACTTATTATGTGTGAAACGTTGTTCGGGGGCCTTTTTCAGATGCCCAACCACGTGTGATCCGTTGGAGGGATGACCTTACTAAGCCCGGGTTCTTTTTGGGGAGTTGCCTCCGGAACTCAACATTGGGCCACATGGTCCAACGGCTACTGGCGTATTTTTAAGCCTACAAGACTATTAAAGCCAAAGTCTAAGAATTACAATAATGGTTGAATAAATATGTAATATGTGTTTGATATGATAGCCTTGTAATATGCGTTTGATATAATAGTTTTGATTAATAGTTGTAATAACAGTTGAAATAAAGTAGTATTTACTTAGATATAAAGTAATCATGTACTCAATGATGTAAATTTAAAGATATGGAAGTAAAGTCACTTATCTTTGTATGGTTTATAACTCCAGCTGTGTAGCCTCAGTGAGCTGATAGGATTCCAGCAAAATGCCAACGGTAGAGGCTAGCCAAGCTTGTTTCTCTTATCATGCATTTAAATGAGTTTAAGCCTTGGTCAATAGTTGTAATAGTAGTTGGAATAAAGTAATATGTATTTAAATGTAAAGTAATCATGTATTCAATGATGTAAATTTAAAGATAAGGAAGCAAAATCACTTATCTCTAATGGTTTACAGTCCTAGCTGTATAGCGTCAGTGAGCTGATAGGATTCCAGCTGAATGCCAACGGTAGAGAGGCAATTTGCCATGATAACTTCAAGATTGAAGGGGAAAAATGGGTGCAATTGGAGGGAGAGAGAGTATGCCCAGCTGTGTGTAGGGGCTGGTTAAGCTTGCTCCTCTTATCATGCACTTAAATGAGTTTCCCCTTTGACAATGTTCTTTTAGTTGTTGTGAAGTTATGAATAGTGTTGCCTTCCATGAGAAGGGCTTTTGTATGGAGTATATGTGCCTTCTAAGAGAAGGGCTTTATGTAAGAAGTTGTTGTGCCTTCTAAGAGAAGGGTTTTGATATGAGATTTTGGTGCCTTCTAAGAGAAGGGCTTTAGTAATAGAAGTTCATGCCTTCCATGAGAAGGGCTTTTAGTATGAGTGCTTGATATCTCTTGAGAAGTGTGGATATGGTAAAAGATAGAGATGTTTTGTGGGATGTAGTATTTGTAATATGTATGATATATGGAAGTATGAGAGATATGAAGGTTAAAAATAGTAAAAATATGAGATTATAACCGCTGGAGAAGTTGTAGAGATTGCTTTCCAAGAGAAAAGATTTTGTAAGAGAAGAGTATGGAGATGTGTTTAGGTATTTGGAGATAGGAGCAGTAAGATAGATGTATAAGAGTATTGAGATGTGTTTATGGGTAGTAAAACAATAGAATTTTAGAGTGAGAGAGTATGAGAATAGAGCTTAGAAAAGTTGTGGTGTGTTATATGTAATGGTGTAGTAAGTGTGTATGAGATTGTGTAAGAGAGTTGAAGAAAGAGATGTTTAGAAATATGGGCAGCAAGATATATGTATTTTCAGAATATGGAGAGTGAGATAATGAGTATATGAGAGTAATAGTATTGTAGTGTGTTTAGCAAAGTTGCTGGGATTTTCTGCTGGGATTGTATGAAGGCTTATGAAGGCATTTATGAGTTAAAGGCTGAAGAATTTAGTTCCTAATTTGGAAACTAAAAAACTTAGAAGCTTAGAACTTCATTGAGAGCTTAAGAAGATCCTTAGAGGGAGAAAGAATGGGGAAGCTTATGAGAGAGTTGTCTTCTCCATGGGTGTCCCCCCTTTGAGGTGTTGATGAAGGGTTCCATTTAGCTGAGTTTAAAGGGGTATTTTAGCAAATAATATCAGCCAAAATCTGTCCCAAATAACAATAAATTTTCAGAGAATCCATCTTAAAATTTGGTCAAAAAAGGTATGTTTAGCTTTAAGGTATTCTTGTTGTTTCGGGTAAGAGCTATTGGGGAAAGAGCAACAGAAAAGGAAGGTATTTTAGTAAGAGAAAGGTAATTTCAATAGTTGGTTTTAGTTTTAGCCAAATGTGGAAAAATCAGTAATGCTCAGGCTGCTGGGTCAGCTGTCATAGCTGTTCTGAAAAGGATATCCTAGCTGTCAGGAAAAGCTAAGATAACTATCATGAAAAAGCTGTCATAGCTATCATAAGACAGCTGTTTGCTTTGGGCAGAAGCCAATGAGGTCAAATGGGTGATTTCAGACTATTGGGGAGGTCATTTCATGGATTTGGCTGAAAAATGGTAAGATCTCTTTCAAGGGTATCTTGCTATTTTGGGTATAGCAGCTGGTTGCTGGGATTTCAGTATTAAATGGTTGATGATATGACTTCCAGCCAGGTGTCAAGTGCTGAATACACTGCTGGGGTTTAGCTGGAAATGTTTCCTTTTTGGGGTGTTTGTGTTTTTGGTGCAAGGTTCCATTACAACACATTTCTAGCAAGTAATAGAAGGATAGGTTGAAAGTTAATGAAGCTTTAGAGATTTAGTCAATGCCTCATTGGGTTGTGACATAATCTTGGTGAGCAAGAAGAGTATTTAATGCTCTGCTCTAGCAGCTGGCAGAGAAATATATGGTCTGCTTGTGGCAGGCAGCAACTGGGTATAAAAGATATCATGAATATTTTGTATATAGTTTGAGATAAAAGATAGCCAATCAGATTAGGTCATGTATTTGAGTTGAATTTTTACTGAAAGTAGGAATGAGATTTATGTAGAATAATATAATGAAGTTTCTAAATTTGTATAGCAACAGCTGGGGATTGAATGAACAGTTACCCAGCAATTAAATGGCTGGAGATATTGAGTATTTGTCACATGATGAATATTAAGTTTTAGGAAAAGAGTAATGGGGAATTTTATCATTTAAAGTGCTATGTGATAAGAGATGCTTACCATATGTTACCTGCTACACATGGACTCGTTAAAGTTTAGGGAGTTGGAGAAGACACGCCAAGTAACATGTTTCTTTTATCAACTTTAAACCACTGGAATTTTACTGAACATACTTCTTGGCCATCCAAACCACGACTCCTAAAGTTTCCCCAAAGAGACTTATGAGCTTGGGTCATAAGCCGAAGATGAGATGACGTACCTCGAGTTTTGTTGTTATTTTGTGTAAATATGGGCTCTTGTTGAAGAAGCCACTTGCCATGAGTGTAAGAGAGGTAATATGGGCAGTGAGCTTTGATTCATTGCTTAAACCCAATCCATATGTTGATGTTGATGATGTCGTGGGGTTATGATCCCAATTGATGAAGAGGAAATGTGGACCATGAATTCGCCTCTTGAAGTAAGGATTTCGTGGGCCATGTGAGCCCAATCCATGTTGTTGAATGAGATATGAGCTTATTTTGGGTTTTAAATAGATTTACCCGAAAAATCAATAATATGTTGATGTGACATGGATTGCCAATAAAGTAATGCCACGTGGGCTGAAAAAATGGTCCTCAACAAACGTTAAATAAAGTTAAATGATCAAACTGAAACAATTAGATACATAGAGTTTAAAAATAAAATATAACATGTTAGGCAAAGAAAAAAAAAGTCAATAATTAGGAAGAAGAAATAGATTGAATATATATTGAAAGTTCAATAAGTGTATAAAACACCTTGAACGTTTAGACCCCCAATTTACAAATTACCAATTCAAGCTTAATATCAAACAATTAATGTGCGGAAAATGAACATAAGCTTAATACAGAATTGATAAACAATCTAAACCAAATAAAATCACATCCACAGCAGAAATTAAATGGAAAGGATTAAGGGAAGAGAGATGCAAACACAAGGACAACACTCGATGTGTTATCGAAGAGGAAACCGAAACCCTCGGCTTAAAACCTCTCCGTCGCCCTCCAAGCGGTAAACAATCCACTAAAGAATGTAGTTGGGATACATGAACAGCAGAAGACCCTCCAAGCCTAATCTATCCAATGTACCTAAGCCCTCCAAGCTCCTACTCCAACGAGGTTACGCCGAACCTATTTCTTTTTTAGCTTGCCAAATTCCGCTATTTGACCATAGCATCTACTAATATGAAATTGGTCCCTTCTTAACTACTTCCCAAACACCAAATGGCCTCCTCACAGATATGCGTATGGTGAGAAAAGGTTTTGGTAATGTACCTCTCAAGGATTTGACAATGGAAAGGAAGAGAGTAGAGGAATTTGAAGAGTCTCTATGTGGTTGTGGATGAATCAATCTTATTTTTCTCTAGGGTTTCTCTTTCAAAATTCTCTCTGGAAACTCTCTTAATATCGTGGGTATAAAGGTATATATATAGTAGGGTGAGAAGGAATGTGAAAAGTCAGTTTTTCCCAAACAGGGTGTTCTGGCGACTTGACCTCGCGACTGGGTTGAGTCGCGAGTTCAAGCCGCGAGCTAACGGCCTGGCCAGCCTGGGACTTTTGTCCTGTAGTGCAACAGCTGGTGCGACTCTTCAGCTTCTGGCATGCTTAGCACGTGTGCAACTTTCTAGCGGCTTGCAAGCCGCGAGCCACCCACGAGATCCAGTCACGAGTCCCTGCTTCTTTGCACAATCTTGAACATTTCTTCACACTCTCTCACATACTACCCTTACATGATTCCCACCTAAATACAAGGTTACTAATTGCTAAAATACAAGCAAATTTGACACAGAATAAAGCCAACATGATGGTTGATAAAATTCAACCTTACATATATATATATATATATATATATATATATATATATATAAACTACTCATATTAACAGTAGATCTAACACTAAAAATAATATTAGAGAATCAAGAATGGAGCCAATATGGGGCCAAGCCCACTTGACCTTAAGGAAAAAAAGATGTAGGTATATATATTCCCTACAATTTTATATTGGCCATCTCCTCTACAATTTTACATTAATTTTATTTTAAAAGCATTTGCATTTGTTGTTGTAAAATGTTATAAAACTCCAAATTTATCTAATTAACCCCAAAATATACTAAGATCAGTCTATGTATCATTGTGCAAAAATATATTTGTGCAATGATATTTGCACAATTATTGTAGTTATGCAAATGAATAATTTAGTAATTCTTTAGATTGAGTGAAGTGGTTTTGGTTAAGGAAAAGAGAGATATGATTTGAGATAATAAAAAATTGATTAGAAAATAAATTTTAATGGAATGTAGTGTAAAATAAATAATAAAAAAATTAATAAATGTGAGGATGTTTTAAAAAATGAGTATGTAAAATAGAAAAAATAGGTTCTTATACTAAAATAGATAGAAATTTTGCACTAGCTTATACAAATGCTCTAATATAGTAAAAAATAATAGCATTTTGTCATTTGTGTCTTTGTCTTTGTCTTTTGTTAATAGTTATTTATATATATATATATATATATATATATATATATATATTTTTTTTTTTTTGCTTTTACTCCTGCCTGTCCGCCCGTAACTTGAAGGCCTAGCCTCATCATGCAGAGAATTACATATCAAGTTTATCTTATTTTCATAAATAAATAACAAAGTTTATTTTTATTTTTATTTTTTTTTTTTTCTGAGAAGATTATTTTATTTCGATCCTTTTTTTTTTTTGTTAAGAAAGATTGTATTTCTATCTAGAGTAAAAGAAAAAGAACATATTTTTATTCCTATGATACCTTCTTCTTCTTCTTTCTTTCTCTCTCTCTTTTTTTTTTTTTTAATATTTTTTTTTATGATGTTTGATACAAGATATGATAAGACTAACTAACCTTCTTGCCCAGACGAACCCATCAAACACCTTCCTCCATCTTGCCACGTCATGGACGAAGGAAGGCAAGCCATTAAATGAAGGATTCAGTACTTCGAGTAGTTACAAAACCAGCTATCAGACCGTTGGAAGCTCATCAAGGCCTACATTACTAAGCCTAGAGGCATTACAAAAAGGCACTAAAGCCACAATAAAGGTTACAACGGCTAGAAGCAATGAAGCCATATATAAACACTCCTCAAAATCAAATAAGGTACACACTCTAATATACAGATATGTCATAGCTCGAATATCTTAAGTTATCATATTATCTAAAAGCTTCTATACGCTGACTTGACCATCGGAGACTCTGTGGTAGGCATCACATCGGTGACCACCCAAAGAGGATTCTTCTCATAACAGTTGCAGGTACAGGGATGAGGTTGCTGACTTGTTTGGATGAACCTACTCGACTGACAATTATCGCATCATCAGTTTGGCGCCATCTGTGGGAACGACATTTTCGTACTTTGGTTCGAGAGCATAGTTCCATTCATTTCATAAGCCCAGATGGAGTCCAACACTCCCTAAGATTCTGCAGCATTAGCTCTGCAAATCCAGACACTCACAGCTAGAGTGGAGGAGCTTATCAGATAGAACCAGGAGATGAGGCTGCGGCTGCAACAAGAGGACAACTATTCTGGGACCAACCGTGACAATGATGGAGACAGCCAAAGAAGGAATAACCGCGAATGACTAGTTACTCCAGAAGGAGCGAACTTGGATCTTCTCCAAGAAATGAGAAAGGAGATGGACGAGTTGAGGAGTGCAATCAAAGAAAAAACAGATCGGAGCTTGGACAGGATGGTCAGGAGGACAAATTCGCCCTTTACCACGGCAGTCCTAGAATGCCCGATGCCCTCAAAGTTTCGTCTACCACAGCTCGAGCCATTTGACGGGCTAAAGGACCTTTTAGATCACCTCAACACCTTTAAGACAAATCTGGGTCTTCAGCAGCCCCTTAACGAGATATTGTGCCATTCTTTCCCTACCGTTCTCAAAGGAGCGGCAAAGGAATGGTTCACTAAGTTACCAACGTCGTCCATTGACAACATCGAACAGTTAGGCAATTCCTTCTTACACCACTTCGTCGGTGGACAACACCCGAAAACGCTGGCAAACCACCTTCTTACCATTAGACAAGGAGAAAAAGAGAACATGAGGTTATACGTGAAGCGTTTCACTCGAGAAACTTTAGAGGTGGACGAAGTGGATGACAAAGTACAGCTAACGACCTTTAAAGCCGGATTGAAGTCTAGGGAGTTTGTGGTCTCACTTGTGAAGAATCCCTCTCGGACGATGGTGGAAATGCTTTTGAAGGCGCAGAAGTACATGAGCGTCGAAGATGCCCTAGCAGCAATAGTAGATGTAAAGAAGCTCAATAAGAGGGAAAGAAAGGAAGATGACTGGAGAGGACGAAAAAGAGAGCGAACAGATCATCAAAATACTGACGGGAACAAATGGAAAGATGATAAAACCCCTCGAATGGTAAAATTCATTCCTTTAGTTATGCTCGTTGATAAAATTTTGGTGCAGATTAAAGATGAGCACTACCTCAAATGCCCAAGGCCATTACACTCATCACCTAATATGTGTAACAAGAAGAAATATTGTCGTTCCCACAAGGATCACGACCATTACACATAAGATTGTAGAGACCTAAAGGAGCTCATACGAAAAGGGAAGCTGCAGAAATTTGTAAAGAAGGGAGACTCCGGCAGATCCAGGGATAATAACAAGGACAAACATGAAGCTTCTCCGAGGGACGAAGACCACACGTCCCATCGTCCACAGAGTGCAATAGGGGAGATAAAGACGATCACAAAAGGACTGTCCACAAGAGGATCGTTCATATCCCTCAAGAAGTTACAACAGAGGCAGGTAAACAGTATCCATAGGATACCACCCCTGAAGTAGAGATAAACGGAGAGGGACATCATATTCTCGGAAGAAGATTTTAGAGGAGTGAAGCAGCCGCATGATGACCCCCTAGTTATAATGCTTATGATAGAAGGATTCAATACCAGGAGAATTCTTGTGGAAAACGGCAGTTACGCGGACATCATCTACCTCTCTACTTATCAACAATTGAAGGTGGATCTCGGGAGACTGCATCCCTTTGAGTCCCCTCTCGTTAGCTTTAGTGGGGACAAAGTATATCCCAAAGGTATAGTGACACTGACTCGCCAGCTAGACTTCCTGGTGGTAAACTGTCATTTTTCATACAATGTGATCATTGGGAGGCCTACACTCAATTGTTGGAAGGCAGCCACATCCACCTATTGCCTGAAGGTAAAGTTCCCAACAGAAAATGGTGTAGGCAAAGTAAAAGGAGATCAGGTGCTAGCTAGGGAATGCTACCAAGCAGTGTTAGCTATGAAGGAAAACCATATATGGATGATCGAGGAGAAAGAGGAAGAGAATGTGGAAGCCCTAGAGACTGTAGAACTGGCAGATGGGGAGCCAACGAAGACTACAAGGGTAGGGACGAACCTGAGCATAGAGATGAGAAAGAAACTAATTCAATTCCTTAAAGAGAACCTGGAGGTTTTCGCATGGAGCCACGAGGATATTCTAGGCATATCCATAGAGATCATCCAGCACAGGCAATCATGGACAAACTCAACAAGTTGCTCGTAGCGGACTTCCTTCGCGAGCTTTACTACCTAGACTGGTTGGCCAATGTTATCCTCGTAAAGAAGGTGAACGGAAAGTGGAGGATGTACGTAGATTTCATGGACCTCAACAAGGCCTGTCCAAAAGACAGCTTTCCCCTGCCAAGGATAGATCAGCTGGTGGATTTCACAGCTAGACATAAACTTCTGACGTTCATTGACACATTCTCGGGGTACAACCAGATAAAAATGGTAGAAGAAGACCAGGAGAAAATTTGCCTTCATTACAAGCCGAGGGCTCTACTACTATAAGGTAATGCCCTCTGGACTGAAAATCCAAAAGCGACCTATCAGAGGTTAGTGAACAGGATGTTTATCAAACAGATCGAGAGGAACATGGAAGTATACGTGGATGACATGCTCGTCAAGAGCAAGGAAGAGTTTGCTCACCTGGACGACCTCCAAGAGACGTTCTCCACTCTCAAGTAGTATCAAATGAAGTTAAACCCCAGCAATTGCGCCTTTGGAGTAGCTTTAGGAAAGTTTTTAGAGTTTATGGTGCCCTAGAGGGGGATAGAAGCAAACCTAGAGAAAGTGCGAGCCATACTAGAGATGGCATTGCCCAAGACTGTGAAGGAAGTCCAGAAGCTCACAGGAAGGCTAGCAGCACTCAACAGGTTCATCTCTAAAGCAACAGAAAAATGCCTACCCTTTTTCAAGATGTTGAAGCAGGCCTTCACCTTGACGGACGAATGTGAAAAAGCTTTCTAGGAGCCCAAGCACTGCCTAAGCAATCCACCTTTGCTGAGCCCGTCCAAAGAGGGAGAAACCCTGTATTTATACTTAGCAGTGTTAGCTACAGCTGTGAGTGCAGCCTTAATTTAGGAGGGGGACAGAACGCAACTCCCAGTTTACTACGTCAGTCAAGCCTTCCAAGAAGCTGAAGCAAAATACCCACAGATCAAGAAGATTGCATTCACCTTTATTGTAGCTTCACGCAAGCTACGCCCCTACTTCCAAGCAAATCCTATCTTGGTGATGATAGACCAACCTATAAAGAAGTCTATGAACAAGCCCGAGGTTGCAAGAAGGATGATCCAGTGGGCGATCGAACTTAGCCAATTCAACATTGAGTCCCACCTCAGGACAACTATCAAGGCACAAGCACTAACGGACTTTATCGCCAAATTCATGATCCCAGACAAGGAAGGGGCGTTAGACGAGACAAAGAGATGGACGATCCAGATTGACAGTTTGTCAGCTCGGAAGAGGGGCGGAGTAGGGGTCGTGGTCATCACCCCAGAAAGAGAGACGCTTAAGTACGGAGTTCAGCTGACATTCCCGACCACCAACAATGAAGTTGAATACGAAGGAATACTGACGGGACTAAGGGTTGGAAAGGTGCTAGGAGCCAAAATCTTGCTCCTTTAGAGCGATTCAAAGCTGGTTGTGGGGCAAATAATGGGGAGTATGAAGCAAAGGAGAAAAGAATGCAAAAATATCTAAGGCTGACGCAGTATTTGGTACAGGAGTTTGATTGGGTAGAATTCACACAGGTCCCCAAAAGCCAGAACATGGAGGCAGACGAGCTAGCGAAGCAAGCATCGTCAGAAACAGGACCAATGAGTACAGAATTAAAGATGGAAGTACAGAAAAGTCCTAGCATTGAAGAGGTCCTTACCTTCACAATCCAGAGTGAAAGCATCCGGATGACCCCAATTCTATCCTTCCTTTAGGATGGATGGCTTCTACAGGATGTTGAGAAGGCCAGGAAAGTCAGGATGAGGATAGCCAGGTTCACTATCTTGAACGATGCCCTGTACAAAAGAGATTTCTCCATACCCTACCTGAAGTGCATCAACAAGGATGAAGCCAAATACATTCTGGAAGAGATCCATGAAGGCATATACGGAGACCATGAAGGCCCAAGATCCCTAGTAAGCAAGATTATTAGAACATGTTACTTCTGGCCTACTATGCAGAAGGATGCAAGGGAGTTTGTCAAGAGATGCGGCAAATACCAAAGGCTTGGAAATGTTCAACATATCCCAACAGAGAAACTGACACCAACAGCCTCCCTATGGCCATTTGCCCAACGGGGAATTGATATCGTTGGTCTATTACCCCAAGGTAAAAGATATGTAAGATTTTTACTGGTCGTTATTGACTATTTCACAAAGTGGGTTGAAGCAAAAGCACTATCAACTATCACAGAGGCAAAGATCTAGAACTTCATGTGGAAGAACATAGTTTGCAGATTCAGAATACCACAGACGATCATATCTGACAATGGGCGACAGTTTGACAGTCAAGGCTTCAGGGACTTTTACTTAGGGCTAGGGATTAAGAACCAATTCTCATCCCCAGGTCACCCTTAAGCCAACGGTCAAACGAAAGTGACGAATTGGACACTACTCAAGATCATCAAGGCTTTGTTGGAAGATGCAAAAGGCGCTTGGCCAGAGGAATTGCCCAATGTCCTATGGGCATACAAGACTATAGCAAGAACCCCGATAGGAGAAAGCCCCTTTAGACTCACCTATGGCATCGAGGTAGTAATTCTAGTCGAAGTGGGAATCACCAGCATGAGACGAGGAGTCTTCCATGAAGGTAGCAATGACGATTAGCTGAGAGTCAATTTAGATTGCTTGGACGAAGTCAGAAACGGAGCATCCCGTAAGATGACGAAGTACTAGCAGAAGATGGCCAAGTACTACAACAAGAGAGTGAAGCTTAGACGACTCAACATAGTAGATCTCGTCATGTGCAAAGTCACACTTGCTACTAAGGATCCGACCCAAGGGAAGCTTGACCCAACCTGGGAGGGACCTTACAAAGTCACCCATTATTCTAGGCAAGACAGCTATCACCTAGAAACGTTGGATGGGAAGAAACTACCACGACCATGGAATATTGAGCATTTGAAGAGTCACCACTGATAAATGTAATGGACGATTGTATTCGGGTTTGAAACAAAGCAATAAAATAACTATTCAACCAACATTCCAACGTACTATGTGCAAATCTAGAAGCCTAAAAACAAAAGGAATTTTTGGCTAAGCAATAAGATTCCGCCTAGACGAATGTAAATTACTAACGAAGCCAAATGACAATCACTTAAATGGGTGTAAGTCACCTAAAAATTGGCTAAGTAATAAGATTCCACCTAGATGGATGTAAATTACTGACGAAGCCAAGTGAAAATCTCTTAAATGGGTGTAAGTCACTTAAAAATTAGCTAAGTAAAAAGATTCCACCTAGACGGATGTAAATTATTGACGAAGCCAAGTGACAATCCCTTAAATGGGTGTAAGTCACCTAAAAATTGGCTAAGTAATAAGATTCCGCCTAGACAGATGTAAATTACAGACGAAATCAAGTGACAATCCCTTAAATGGGTATAAGTCACCTAAAAGTGACTTACATATGAAGTCAAGTGACAAACCCATAAATGGGTACAAGTCACCAAAAAGTGGCTAAGTAACAAAATTCCATCCAGACGGATGTAAGTTACTAATAAAGCCTAAATAGCCAAACTCCTAATCTAAGGGTAAACAGGCAAAAGATGCGGGCAAAAAGCATGAATCACATATGGACAAAAAGTGTTAAGCATAACGAAGAACAAACCAACGAAAACAGGAAAGTAAGCAGGTAAACATAAATATATTTTGTTTGAATTAAAAACCCAAAAACACTGGGCAAAGAATATTGTTTTGGCATTAAAAAGAAAAAGAAAAAAGTAAAACATAGATATCAGGCATAAACAGGTTCAAACACCAGCCTCTCCGCCATTAGCTTCTGTAGGCTCTGGAGCATTTCCCTTGGGAGTGACAACAGTAGCTTGAGCAACTTGGGCAGCCTCATCCGCAGCCATTTCTTTGTCCACAGCCTCGAAGTCCAAGCTCTCCAGGTTCACGCCAGCAGGATGCTTGACAAGATATTGCCGCAAGAGCTTAAAGCCCTTGTAGTACCAGCTGAAGAGCATGATATTGTACTCGTTAGTTTGTTGGAAGGCCTTGACGGACTTAACTGCAATGGTCTTCACCCTTTCCTTTGCAACTTGGAGTTGCTCGTCCTTCTTTAGGGTCAGCTGCCTCTCCGCCCTCAGGTCATCAGATAAGACCCTTGCCTTTTCCCTAGCAGTATTAACCTCGTCCATGGCCATGATAAGATCTTTCCTCAGCTTTGAGAGCTCAGCCTCCAGACCCTTCACCTTGGACTCTGCAGATGAAGCCTTAGCCTCCTAGCTCAAGTACTCCGAGGTGATATGAATGGTCTCCCCTGAAACCTGAAAGGAAGATCCAACTTTCAGAACCATGTATAAAGAGAGAAAGTGAAAAGAAAATTGCACAAGTGTATTACTTGGACGAGCTTGTGGACATGATGACCCACTATTTCATTGGAGGGCACTCCAAAGAAGGCCTTGAGCTCATTAGCCATGAAGGCATCCTGCGCCCTCGACAGTACCAGGCTAGCATCATCCCAAACGCTAGACGACTGAGAGGAAGCCTTCACCTTCCCTTTATCCGCCATGCGCAAATTCTTCGTCCGCATGGTAATTTCCTCCACCGACATAGCCGAAGAAGCAATCCTCGTCCTCTCAGGGACAGAGGTAGTAGGGGTGGCAAGAGTCCTCTTCTCCACAACTCGCACCACCCTCTTCCTGAGGCTAGAAAGAGGCTCGTTCTTCTTCGCCCTCATCTTGGCGTACATCTCTTGGTTAAATTTTGTCATCATTGCTGCGAAAAAAAAAAAAGGCACTTAGTTAAAAAAAAAAAGGAGAAAGAGAAAAGAGCAACGAAGCAAATGGACACTTACTTTTCTTTTCAATCTCTATTGCACGCAAAACGTACATGGATGGCTCTGGACCAAGACAATGACAAGCCAAGGTTTGTGGGTCAACTAGATCATCAAAATTGTCGATCGTCTTTGCGCACTCTACGGCTGCCTCTACGCGACTCCTGTACTTGCTCTTGAGCTTTGGACGCTTTTTAACTACACAAACACAACAGACAGGAAAGTTAGCAACGATAAAAAATATAATGGAAAAGAACAAAAAAGGAAAGAGGATTTGTAGAAAGACAACGCACCTAGACTCAGGCCTCTCCAACAACGGAGCAACCTAGGGACGTCACCCCAACTTCATTAGAAGGAGTCTCCCAATCATCCCCAGACACAAAGAAGAACCGGGATTTCCAGTATCTGAAGGACGAGGGTAAATCAGTGACGAACCTAGACTTCCTGACCCAGGGCACAAGCTCCTAGTACCCATACTCTTTGGACTCTTTTAAATGATATAGGTAAGTGAACTTATCCACACTGATCATGTCTCCTTCAGTGACAGCCAGCCATATCTCCATACAACTAATCACTATCCTCCATGAGTTTGGCATAAGTTGCCCAAGAGTAATGTTGAAATGACTCAAAAGCTCCATAATGAATGGGTGGATGGGGAACCTAAGCCTGCACTAGAAAGCAGCTTCATAGAAGCACACCTCCCCGGGTGAAAAGTGGTAGGCTCGTTCCTCTTTATGAGGACGATGAATGCTAACCCTCTTGGGAAATTGAAACCTATCCCTAAACTCGAGGGCAAAAAAAGCCTTGACCTCCCTTAGGCCAGAGGTCGCAGTGTCTTCCTCCACCTCAACAAGATTGTTGCTAGATGACAACCCTGTCTCAAGCTTATTGGATCTCACCTCTGACATCACTCTCCGCTCACTTACTAATTCCTCAAACCAATCAACAGATTGACAGAGTAAGGGGAACAGATCAGCCAACACTACACTTAAGCTACTACCCCCAAGCACAAAACCTTTAACTAAAGGGCAAAAGGTGCGAGAAACTCCTAGAAAAGCTCCTAAACGTGCAAAGAGAAATGAAACAGAGGGGAAAAGTATCCTAACTTCAGAGCTACCAATCATGGAACCCAAGAAACGAAAAAAGAGAGGCAAAGTCCTAAAAACCCAAAATAGGAAAGAAAAAAAATCAGGAACCCTTACAAATTTCCTCGCTACGAAGAGTAAAGAATGTGAAAAGAAGCCGTATCTTAAAAAAGCAACCCCAGAAAGGAAAAACGCAAGAAATTGTAGGGAGAATAGCTCGAAGAAGAAGAAGCACAGAACAGTAATGGCAAAGAAAAGAGAAAGTGAAGAAGAAAGAGAAAAGAAAGGAAGTTTAAAAATTAGACACAAAAAACTGAAAATCAGCGGGAATTCCAAGAGACACACGAGTGGGGCATTAACTCCACCAGTCAGAATGTACCACATGGCCACGATGTGTATGGCGTCGCCACTACACATTAAATGCGGAACGGAACCCAAGAGTCATGTTTGAGTAAGAAACCTTTCACCTTCTGGTGGTCGTCATGACACACAAGGACAACCACAGAAACTGGAGGGGGGGGGGGGGGAGGGCAGCTGATAAGACCAACGAACCTTCTTGCCTAGACGAACCCATTAGACACCTTCGTCCATCTTGCCACATCATGGACGAAGGAAGGTAAGCCATTAAATGAAGGATTCAGTACCTAGAGCAATTACAAAACCAACTATCAAACCGTTGGAGGCTCATCAAGGCCTACATTACTGAGCCCAGAGGCATTACAAAAAGGCACTAAAGCCACAATAAATGCCACAACAGCTAGAATCAAAGAAGCCATATATAAACACTCCTTAAAATCAAATAAGGTACACACACTAATATATAGATATGCCATAGCTTGGATATCTTAAGTTCTCATATTATCTAAAAGCTTCTATACGCTGACTTGACCATCGGAGACTCTGTGGCAGGCACTACACGGGTGGCCACCCAAAGAGGATTCTTCTCATAACAGTTGTAGGTATAGGGACGAGGTTGCTGACCTGTCTAGACGAACCTACTCGACTGACGATTATTGCATCATCAAGATAGAATTCTACTCTAACCTAATTTAAGTGTACATGTGTGTGGAGCTCCCTCCTGGAGATTTCAACCCCAGCCCTTACCCCCTACACCCCACAAGCACTTATACTTGTGAAGTGACCATCGCACAAAGGGTGTGCGGTGGTCCGATGGGTTAATGAGTTCGAGTCCAGTCTTTTTATTTTTTTGATGAACAGAGTGCGAGTCTAGTCATAAGTTGTTCATTATGCCTAACAAATTGACGATTCATGTTTTTAGGTACGTGACAAATAGATGACTCTCAGCTTCCTTCATCGCCTTTGTGATAGTGTTTTATACTTTTATCATCACATAAGTAATTGCATTCACTATCACTGTTTTTTGTAATTTATTTTGAATATTTTCATTTTTTTAGAAGAATATTCTTCATTTTTTATTATAAAATAATTAATTTCTACTTATTCACGGTCATAGTATAATTAATTGTTACTTTATTTATGACTTTCTAGTTTTAAATGTTACTAAGGACAAAGTTAGAGAAGTGCTACATTTGCAACATTTTTACAACTCTTTCATAATAAATCATAGGTGATAAATTGTTATTAGTTCTAATTTAAATCCACGATTTAAATTACTTTTTTGTTCACCTGTAACAATTAATAACAACCTACTACTTAGAATTTATTGTGAAATATTATAAAAATATTATGGATATAACATTTCTCTTATAAAATTATCCTACATGATGATACCTAAAGTTTAAATATTCAACAAATTCTAACATAGTAACATATGTCTTCAATCATCAAAAGGATTGAAGAACAATAGCCAATTACTTGAGCAAAAGACCACACAACTCCCCCTTTTATGCCAGTAAACACGGGACTTTGAATGTTGGGAAAATACACAATACTCTCATTTAGTTTATTGTAAATTGCGGAAATTTTTAAAGTTTATGAGTGTCACACTTTTCTTGTGATATTGTTTTATGTGTAATCAATTAAATATTTGTGAAAAAAGAAAGATTACTTTCACTTGAAATCTCTCGGCTCTAATCACTTACCAGTGACCTACTCGAAAGTTCAATTAACTTGGAAGCAGCAATAACTTTTCAAGAAAAAAAAAGAGAAGAAACATTTTTATTCTAATCGTGAAATAGCTCTATAGTTAAAGGGGGTTCCAACTTCCAAGGGTGAGCCATCTCCACTGGATTTGGGTTCAGGTTCAGGCCATGTCAGAAAAGAGTCAACTAAATATATTGGTTTTTAACTTCTTTATATGCATCTGAGCAGACGATACAGTAAGTAATAGAAGCCATAAAGCCAAGAAATATTTCCTTGGAAATACAATTCAAATTCAGCCAGCAATCTAGGCCATTATTTAGTTGAATTTATTACTTTTTTTTTTTTTTTTTCCTGAAGAATTTATTACATAAGCAAATCACTATTATACAGAACATATTTCCAAACCCCCACTTAGGCCTGGGTCAAGCTCAGGCCCTCGAGAATTTCTGGAAGGGCCCATCTACGGGGTAAAGTTCTACAAAACATAGTCCAAAGTTTGTCTTTGCGCTAAAGGCCGCCCAAATTTAATGGGTAAAAACAGATTTCAAAAAGAGAATAAATTAGGTTTGGGTATAAAAGGTGTGTTTTACGCTAGCTAATCCTAAGAAGCCACATCTGCAAAGTACTTTAGATTGAATACGCTTCACTACACAAAATTATAACTCAATTAAAACCCCAAAACCTTTCAAACACAACACGTTCAGTCCTCCTCCTCCTTATCACACCGAAGCTCCACCCCTCATCAACAACATTAACAGCAACAACACTCGGACATCAGCAACACACACTAAGATAGAATAGCTAATTTGCAGAAAACTCCATGAGATGAGACAAAACCCATGGAATCCCAGTAGAGGCATTGTAGCAAAAAAAAAAAAAAAAAAAAAATTCAACAATCCTGTCATACAAGATTTTGTAATAAGAAAAATAAAAGTAACAATATATTATTAGCCCCTTAAGTTTACCTAATGAGAACTTTTAGTCCCTCAAGTTTGAAATGAGCACCATTAGTCTTTCAAATTTTAAAAATGAACTCAATTGGTCATTCTATTAACAACTATTAGTCTTAGTGCCTACATTGCTAATGGTGTTATGTGGCAAATTTTAAGTGAGATGGCATCCAATTTAATTTTAAAAAATTAAGATCTAAAATCTGACTCATTAAAAAACTATTAATCCATTAAAACCCAACCTAATTTGGGTGACACATTTAAAAATAGGTATTCCCAAATTCAAATGACATTAGACATTATCCAAATCTGAAACGAGAGAGATATCTCTAACAATGCTGTCGTCCACCGCTCGACTGCTGCCTCCTATCTTGAGACATATCCAATTGCCACGCAAAGCCATTGGTGCCACAGATCTCTACATTAAAAAACATGTCATTTTCTTGAGCTTTATGAGTTAGCCACTAGCCTACTAGTGCCAGCTTCATTCATGTACTGTATAAAACTCATTGGAGTAAATTACTTGCTCTCCTAGATTGTTCTTTTCATCATCTAAACCCAAAGTAATGTCGTAGTGGTTACCATTCATCATTCTCTCAGAACCACCCCAAAAAAAGTTTCGAATCTTTCGATTTTAAAAATAAAAGTGATATGCAGCTAAGTTGTTCGTTGCACCCAGGGGTTTGTGCGTATCAGAGAGATGGGTCGAGAATCGAGATGGAGGAGGATGGCGATGAGAGCAGTGGACAACGACGTTTTTAGGGATTTCCTTCTCTAGTTTCAGATCTGTGCAATGTCATTTGAAATTGGGACATTTCTAAAATGGTCACCCGATTAGGTTGGGTTCTTCAATTCTTCTAATGGGTTAATACTTTTTCTAATGTCAATTTTTGAATCTTGATTTTTTACTATTAAATTTGATGCTACGTAACTTAAAATTTGACACATCATAGTTGTGTTAGTCATGTAGGCAATAAGACTAATGGGTGTTCACAGATAGACTAATTATGCTTATTTTTTAAAAAGGACTAATAAGCTCCATTCAAACTTGAGAGCGACTAATTGTGCTTGTAAGTAAACTTTAAGGACCAATAGTGTAGTTTCGTAAAAAAAAAAAATGCTAATTGATTGGTCCATTATTTGGTCTAAGTTCAACTCAAAACCTAGAATCGGTTTAGTTGTTGATAAAAAACCATCAAAATACTGCAAATCCAACAAAACCCATAGTGATTGACGTCCAAAAAAAGCCAAATCCATCAATATTTCAAAATTAAAATTGAGGAAAACTACCAGATCATGAGAGAACAAACCTTGAGATTGTGAACCTAGACTTCCATCATCTTTTTCAGGCTCTAGCAACAACTCCGGCAACGACTGTGGCAGGGTGGAGCTCCAATGGGATGAGGAGGAGGAGGAGGAAATTTTTTGCTTAGGTTTGCCATTAGGAGAGAGCCTCTAAATTGAACGTGTTGTATTTGAAAGGATTTGGGGTTTTAATTGAGTTATAATTTTGTGTAGTGAGGTGTATTGAATTTAAAGTATTTTGTTGATGTGGCATCTCAAGATTGTATGGCGTAAAACACACATTTTAAGCTAGCTCCAAACCCAACTTATTCTCAAAGACTAATGACGTCATTCTACATGCCACACATGACAACACTTAAAGACCAGAATGACACTCATGTGTTACTTACTCAAACGGTGTCATTTCTCTAATAGCCATTGAAGTCTCATAGAGTTAGTTACAAACTGACTGTAACAGATGTGGGAAAATTATAGAATCTGTTGGAGTTGGTTACAAAGGTTTAATTAGGATGTAATGCTTGTATTAGTGATCTGGTTTGAGTGAGTTGTAGTATATAATTAGAGTTGTACACAGAAAGTTATTAATCAAGAAGTATTATTCAGTTTCATATAGAAAATCTCTCTCTCTCTCTCTCTCTCTTGTAGATTTTCTTTTTGATTCTACAGTGCTATTTGTTGCTTTGCTTTAATCTTGATCTTTTCCAAGATCACAGATCTCTTCAAGTGGATCTGGGGAGAATTCAAACAAGCACTTAGAAATCCTTTATAGGACTCTACACTTCCAACAATAGCAACATGAAAGAAAAGTTATGTATTATGTAAAAGTAAAACCTAACCAGTGAGATTTCCCACCTACCACATAAAAAAAAAAAAAAATGAAAGGGAAAGAAATGCAGGTTTTTATATTTTTTAAATTAATTATTTTTTAATATAAGATAGAAATTCTATTCTATCTTAATCTAAGTGTATAAGTGTGTAAAGTTCCCTTCTAGAGACTTAAGATCCGTTTGGTTGGAGGAGTGGAAAAGTGGGAGGATGAAAAAGTAAAAGGATGTAAAAGATTTGGTTTTCTCTCATGTGTGTTTAGTTGGAGGGGTGAAAAAGTGGGAGGGTAGAAAACTTTTTTGTTTGGTTGGAGAGAAAAATGGGAAGATGGAAAATGTAGTTTATATACATTGACTATTATATCCTTGTTATATAATAGTGGGAAAGTGAAAGGGATAGGTGAGTGTAATAAAGTAGGGGTATTTGTATAAAATGCATTTCTCATTACTTTTCCCTCATCATTTTTCTCCTAATTTGGGAGGATAAAAAAAGTGGGCCCAGGAGGGAAAACTTTCTCCCCAATTTTTTGTCTCTACTATTTTCTTTCCTCAACCAAATAGTGGAAAACAACATTTTCCACCTTATTTTTCTCTCTCTATTTTCCATCCTCCCTGTTTTCACCCCAACCAAACATACCACCCCAGCCTTTACCCCCCACCCCTCACACCCCACAAACACTTATATTTGTGAAGTTACTACTGTACTAAGAGTCCATTTGGTTGAAGGAGTGGAAAAGTGGGAGAATAGAAAACTGGGAGGATAGAAAATATTTAGTTTTTCCTCTTATGTATTTGGTTAGAGGGGTGGAAAAGTGAGAAGGTGGAAAACTCTTTTGTTTGGTTGGAGAGAAAAAGGGAAGGATGGAAAATATAATTTATATAAATTGACTATTATACCCTTTACATAATAAGTAAGAAATAGATTTATTTGTACTCATTAAATAATATAAAATTTACCACATTATATATATAAATTTATGTTATTATTTTTATTATTATAATGTAAAAATTACAATAATATACAACTTGATCACATCACGTTGGAAAAAAAAAAAGAATTACAATTATATGTGATAAGTTATTACTGATTTTAATTTGAACACATCACTTAAATATTTTTTTTATCTGTATTAGTTAATAACAACCCATCACTTAAGAATTATTATAAAAATATTTTAGTAGCATTTCTCTATTTTAATTTCTTATTCTTTATTTTATTTTTCTCTTATCTTTTTTTTTTTTTTTCATCCACACGTTTCTTTTCTTTTTTTCTCCTCCACACCTTTCCCTTGTCACTATCTTCACTTTTCTTTTTTTCTTTTTATCTATGGCACTTCATCTGGAGCTCTATCCTCTTATCTTCACTTTTCTTTTTTCTTTTCTTCTCGAGCACTTCGTCTGGAACTCTATCTTCAATCTTCACTTTTCTTTTTTCTTTTCTTCTCTAGCACTATGTCTACTCTAGAGCATTCAAGAAGCACCACTGCATGTCCTCCTCCCACTGAGGCTTAGATGGGTTAGCTTTGCTCTTTTTTTTTTCTTTTTTTTTTTTTTGATTAGTTTTAAAATTGTGATTTGAGTTTGTATTTTGATTGAGAGCTCCATCAATTTTGTATATGGGTTTGATAATTTATATGAATTTTTATATGGGTTTGATGAATTTGGATCTAGATTTAGAATGATTTTGATGGTTTTGTGGTGTGTCTGTGATGATTTTGGGTTGGGTTTTCCGGTGAGTTTTGATTGATTTTGAGTTGGGTTTTCTAATTGCTTTTCCGTTGATTTTGGGTTAAATTTTTGTTGATTTTGGGTTAATTTTCTGTGCTAGGTTGCGGTGTTTGGTGGTGGTGCTGGGTTTGGCGGTTGGGTGGTTATTTTCTGCTTCCTTCTTCTTATTCTGCCACGCTGGGTTGTTGTAGACGTTGGAAGAGGGTATTTGTGTAAAAGTGCTTTCACAACACTTTTCTCTCCAGATTTTCCTCTCGATTTGGGAGGATGAAAATTGTGGGCCTGGGAGAGAAGATTTTCTCCCGGGTTTTCCTTCCTCTCCATTTTCCTTCTTTTGCCAAACAGTGGAAAACACTGTTTTCTACCCTATTTTCCTCCCTATATTTTCCATCCTCCCTATTTTCACCCCAACCAAACACACCACAAACACTTATACTTGGAAAACACTTTCTCCCCTATTTTCTGTCTCTACTATTTTCTTTCCTCAATCAAACAGTGGAAATAGCATTTTCCACCCTATTTTCCTCTCTATTTTCCATTCTCCCTGTTTTCACCCCAACCAAACACACCACCCCAGCCTTTACCCCCCATCCCCCATACCGTATAAACACTTATACTTATGAAGTGACTATCGTACTAAGGGTCTGTTTGGTTGAAGGAGTGGAAAAGTGGGAGGATAGAAAATTGTGGGAGGATAGAAAATATTTAGTTTTTCCTCTTGTGTATTTGGTTGGAGGGGTGGAAAAGTGAGAAGGTGGAAAACACTTTTGTTTGGTTGGAAAGAAAAAGGGAATGATTTAAAATATAATTTATATAAATTGACTATTATACCCTTGTTACATAATAGGTAAGAAATAGATTTATTTGTACTCGTTAAATAATATAAAATTTACCACATTATATGTATAAATTTATGTTATTATTTTTATTATTATAATGTAAAAATTACAATAATATACAACTTGATCACATCATGTTGGAAAAAAAAGAATTACAATTATATGTGATAAGTTATTACTGATTTTAATTTGAACACATCACTTAAATATATTTTTTATCCGTATTAGTTAGTAACAACCCACCACTTAAGAATTATTATAAAAATATTGTAGTAGCATTTCTCAATTTTAATTTCTTATTCTTTATTTTATTTTTCCCTTATCTTTTTTTTTTTTTTTTCATCCACACGTTTCTTTTCTTTTTTTCTCCTCCACACCTTTCCCTTGTCACTATCTTCACTTTTCTTTTTTTCTTTTTATCTATGGCACTTCATCTGGAGCTCTATCCTCTTATCTTCACTTTTCTTTTTTCTTTTCTTCTTCTTTTCTTCTCTAGCACTTCGTCTGGAGCTCTATCTTCAATCTTCACTTTTCTTTTTTCTTTTCGTCTCTAGCACTACGTCTACTCCAGAGCATTCTAGAAGCACCACTGCATGTCCTCCTCCCACTGAGGCTCAAATGGGTCAGCTTTGCTCTTTTTTTTTTTTGGTTCTAATTTGATTAGTTTTGAAATTGTGATTTGAGTTTGTAATTTGATTGAGAGTTCCATCAATTTTGAATATGGGTTTGATTATTTATATGAATTTTTATATGGGTTTGATGAATTTGGATCTAGAGTTAGAATGATTTTGATGGTTTTATGGTGTGTCTGTGATGATTTTAGGTTGGGTTTCTCGGTGAGTTTTGATTGATTTTTAGTTGGGTTTTCTAATTACTTTTCCGTTGATTTTGGGTTAATTTTCTGTTGATTTTGGGTTAATTTTCTGTGCTAGGTTGCAGTGTTTGGTGGTGGTGCTGGGTTTGGCGGTTAGGTGGTTATTTTTTGCTTCCTTCTTCTTATTTTGCCGCGCTGGGTTGTTGTAGACGTTGGAAGAGGGTATTTGTGTAAAAGTGCTTTCACAACACTTTTCTCTCCAGATTTTCCTCCCGATTTGGGAGGATGAAAATTGTGGGCCTGGGAGAGAAGATTTTCTCCCCGGTTTTCCTTCCTCCCCATTTTCCTTCTTTTACCAAACAGTAGAAAACACTGTTTTCTACCCTATTTTCCTCCCTATGTTTTCCATTCTTCCTATTTTCACCCTAACCAAACACAATGTAAGAGTGCGCAGCGGTAAAAGACAGGTTTTTAACTGTACATACATTTGTAATAGTCCTATCAACATTTTCAACCCTCTCAACCTCACATTTTGATGCCTAAGAACCTAAAATTTTGAAATCCTCCATCTTCAAAATATAATTGCTCACCTATGTGTTCCTCATTAATCCTAACATTTATCATATTAAAAAGACTTGAAGCACTTTTAAGGGATCATTTATAAATCTTAAGCAGTTAATGAATTTTAAGAGTAAAACTATACAATTCCTCCCAGGATGATTTCAAATTATATAACCTAATCATTTTTCTATATATATATATATACAACCTAATCATTTTAAACATTCATGATGTCAAATTAATGCTCATAACCAATAATTTCTTTGATATATATTTTTTTTTGGGTAAAACTTTTCCCTTTTGACGATCATTATAACTAAGCTAATGGACCTCTTCATGACATCCTTTAACTGCTGTGCTGTGTATGAATACTTTAGTGTTAATGATATTTAATGTAATACAACAAATATGTGCATTATGTTACATATCATGCACGGTACTTTGTTTGCTGAACATTAGTGGATTAATTTTGGGATTAATTTCTCAATTATGCTATTATGATTCTCCAACTTCTAATCCCTATAGGGTACTTTTTGAATATTATTCAAGCACTTTTCAGAGTACTTGTGCTTGTTGGAAATGAAAAAAATATGTTATAACTTATAAAACAATTTTATAAGACCTCTCTCTCACAATATGTGTAGATCTCACCCGTTGTGTGAGGGTGCCTCATGAGATATCCTCTCGTTGAGAACATGCTAATCACATGCACATAAAATCATATTTTCATTTTAAGTACCCAACCAGTCACCCAAATTAACCAAAACCTTTTAATGAGTTTCTTCTACAACTCAATTATAGAAAATTGCAATTCATGACATGCCATATATATAGGATTCCAAATTGTCAATTTGATTTGTGACGTCTTACATTTTTCTTAAGGTCATGCAAGTACATGTAAACAATACATGATTCAACCACTAGGATGAGATTTTTTGTATCCTTTATCCCATGCAATGGTCAACCCCTTGCAGGCTGTTGACAATTCTATAATAAGACTTATGGTATATCCTAACTGTATGGTAAATCCATCCAGCCAATTGCCAAAGTGATCCGAGCTGTATTGGGGATGGAGAGATTTATGGGGTTCCAAAAGGTTCCAAGGAGGTGAGGCTGAGTCAAAACCAATTATTTACTTAGGCCTTGGAAACCAAACCAGTGAGATCACCTTAGGCTGTGGCCTTGAAGCATACATGTTTAAGCTTGAAGCAGGTTCGTAAGCTGTGGATGGGGTTCTTGAAAATCCTCAATGAAAACACTGTAGGATGGAAGACGTGACTAGGGAAAAAACTGAATGGGTTGGAAGACAGTTATGATTGCATTTCTAGAGGAAGAAGATAATTTTTTAGGGGTAACCTTTCTGCACCATGTTCAATTCCATGAAATGGTAGGGTCGGTGTTAGATAAGTCTTGAAAATAAATTTTAGGCCATGAAGATGGTACACATACCTGTTGATAAGGTCCAACATTGGTGATCCTCTTGTTGGTGGTATTTGAGCAGAGAGAAGGCTAGAATAAGGTCTATGAAGTGGGGGGTTATTGATAGGGGAGCAGGAATTGTTGGAGTATGTGTGTTTCAAACACTTAAATTGTGCTTGTGTCCCACATTGGTTAGAGATGACCTTTCATGTGTGTTTAAAAACCATAGCACAACTTAAGAAAAGACTTGAGAGATAATGGGTTAAGGGTTAGAGTTGGGCTTGAGTTGGATTTAGGCTTATCTGTATCTCTCTTGGGATGTACACTTTTTTCCTTTCTTTTCCCTTTTAGCCCAATTCAGTTCAGCCCGTTGGGCATTAACTAAGCAGCCCGTTGAGGGCATTTAATGTGCTGCCTGTTGGGCATGCACAGTGACCATTGCCGTCTCTCCCCTCTGTTTTGCTCTATTTTTCTGCTCATCTCCACTGAAAATTTCAGTATCAATTTTTAGTTTTAAGGAAAGACAAACTAAGGTTATTCTTAGTTCTTGCTTGAGTGTGTGATCAACTTGAAGAAATCACTATAGTCTAATCTTGGCGGGTTGTTCGGCCAAGAGAGCTATTCACACCGAGTTCTACTTCAGGTGATACGAATCAACCTTTAAAGACAATGCATTTTGCATAATTCTATAATTTGTGAGATCTTTTTAGCTCTATCTATTTACTTTTTGGCATTACTAATTTTTTAGGGTTTGTATTGTTGAATCAAAACTTGTTTATTTAGCCTTATTTTCCAACATGTATATCTACTATTGTCTTGTTTCGTCCACATCCTTATATATAAAAAATGTAATATATCTAGAACTAATTTGATGAAATACCTCTAATTGAAATGGGTGGAACAAGAGAAGCAAAAGTTGCATCAACATAGCAAACTAACGACAACAAACATCAAAACAAAACATGCAACAAAATTGGTAACAACTCTGCAGCAACACAGAAAACTACACAAAACAGCGACTACACCACTCCAGATACAACATCTTAATCTTTAAAAACAGTTGAAAAAACTCCTCAATTAGCACAAAGAACCCTATTCTGACAGTTTCCAAGTTTGTTTATTCTTTGGATGAATAAATAAAAGGTATACAGTAGCTTACCCTTTCATAATTTATAGACAAATGTCAATAAATAGAATTTTTAGCTAAAATCAAAACCATTGCATGTGAATATATCAGCAAAAAACATGACATACTTAAACAACTCTGAAAATCAAGTACAATTTAAGTAAAACATAACCCTTTTGCATATTATGTTCTCAAGAGGTTTCATATGCTTGATACAGTGAAATCTAAACATTATCACAGCAATACAACAATGAAGACAGCTACACAGGGGTGAATCAACCATTGTTGCTATGGCTGATTGACTAAAGAGTAAGTATTTTGTATGATTTGGCATTTTAACATCCTTTAAGACGTCAACTTTGAAGCTTGTAGCCTAACAAATACAAAAATAGCAATAAAAGTATAAACAAAAGGTGATTATGTATGAACCAAAAGAAAGGATTTATTATATGTGAAAGGGGGAAGTGTAGACTAACAAACTATCTTTGAAAGCAGCTAAGCTTTATGGCTCAGACACCTATCATAATGAACAAACTTAGCAATGTAAAAATTAAGGTTTATCTCACAACAATGTTAAAATGCAATCCTAGGACAAGATGCACATTGATTCACCAAAAATAGCTCCTAATATTTTTCAAGTATTACTTCCTGGTACTGACATTATATCTATTGAATGACTGACTAGTTTCAAGCTAGTTGTTACATCCAAAACCTTTTTAGTTAGAAGCCACAGTATGAGAAAGAGGGAAAAAATAGAATTTGAAACTTTAAAATAATGATTTGGAACAAAACGATAAAAGAAAAAAAAAAATTTATTGTAAGTCTAAACCTTTGTTAATACCGTAAATATAATAAATAATGCATTGGCTTAGAGAATATACCTGTAATTTCCCAAAAATGGTGAGCGCACTTTGGTTCTCCATCTCTTGAATTACCTTTGCAAAAGCTCCAATAACTCGGGATCACCAAGTTTGTGGATTTTGTAGTGTTCCCCTTGAATCCTATTCCAAAAATGAACAGAGGGAATATGCTTGACTTTCCAAAACTCAGGGCCTTCAGCTGGCTGCATACTAAGCACGAATTCAATCGGCATTTCATAAAATTGCAGTTTTTTTAGGCTTTTTAAATGTTGGATGCCAGTGGGCACCTTCTTAAGCTGTGGGGAAGGTCCAATTTCAAGAATTTCAAGAAGAGGCAAGGCATCTTCGTCTATTATCAACATATTCAATCCTCCCAAATTTCGAAGCCCCAGAAACTTGAGTTTTTGGAAGCCTCCTCCCTCAATATGTAATTGCTCACCTCCGTATCCATCATAAAGCAAAAGATCCATCAAATTAGATAAAGTTTGAAGGACCTTTAATGGATCATCCATTAATCTTGACCAGTCTAAACCAATTCTAACTATACTCTTGAGTTTAGGAATCCATTCTGGCAACTTTTCTATTCGCCCAGATAGGATGAGAGTTTGTAGGCATGGCGGAGGCGAAGACATTGATTGTAACTCAAGAACTTCTTCTTCAACTGTTGCACTAATTTTCAAAGACTGAAGTTGGCTCATTTTCTCCAATGCAGTGCACAAAGCCGTCCCATTTTCTCTGTTTAGTTTACATATTTGCAACTTTCTCAATTGGCCCAAACTGCCCAATTCTTCAATAAGGGCATCGTTGTTGGCTTCAATTTTAAAAAGCTTTTGTAAGGATTGTAAACACGCAATGCCGCTTTGTATCTTTATCCCTCGTCGAAAATCAATATTGTCTTCAATATCGTGGCTTTCAAAGTATGCCGCAAGATATCGTAGCTTCTGTAGCCCATTGATCTCCACTGGTAGCTCAGACACAAAGGAACGCTTCAAATCCAGAGTCTCTAGGTTGTGGAGTTTACCTATCGACTTTGGAAGTTTATGTACTTTTGTGTCTCTTAGGCTTAAGTATCTTAGAAGGAATAGATTACCTACTTCTTTAGGAATGTAATCTATAGGAGCACCTTCACAATCCATTACTTTCATTAGTTTGAAGTTTGCAAAAAATGTACTAAAAAAAGAATTAGGCATTTCGTCTACTCCAAAAATAAGAATAGAACGAGTTTGGGAACTAGTAATACTCTCTAAAAGAGTATTTACATTGTTCTGAATTGAGAGGCGTCGAGCGATTCTCTTACAATTTGAGTAGTTTTGCATTGAGACCGAACGGAAATTTAATTCCTCTGACCTTGAAAGAATGACCTCACGAATCATATCGTGAACTCGACAACTTCTAGTTTTACCAACAAAATCCTTTTGTGTCAATTGAACCAAGCTTCTATTAATAAGCTGGTTCAGGTAGTCTTGTGCGACTTCTTCCAATGTTGTTCCTTGCCTTTCTTTTACAAAGCCCTCAGCTATCCAAAGTCGAATTAGTCTTGAACAATTAATTGAGTGATCCTCGGGAAACATGCCAAAATATAGAAAACATGCTTTGAGGTTGTAAGGTAGATCATGATAACTAAGAGAGAGAATTTTGGGGATACATCTTAGACGTGAATTACTTTCTAACTCTGAACTAAGACTATCATGTAATTTCCGCCACTCAGAGACAACCTTGTCTTTGATTGACAAAAAACCACCTATTGCAACAATTGCTAGGGGCAAACCTCCACATCTCTCAACTATGCCACGAGACAACTCAACAAAATCAGAAGGACATTTTCCTCCTTCACATTGGAACACCTTTTTGTAAAATAGATCCAAGGCTATTTCAAAAGGTAGAGGGGGCAGATTATACACACAATTATTTGGAGATTCATTTCTAGAAGGAGCAACATCCTCATTTCGACTTGTGATTACAATTCTATTACCTTTTTCATTCTCTGGGAAAGCAAATTTTATATGTCCCCAAAATTCTACATCCCATAAATCATCAAAAACTACTAAATACCTAAGTTCATGTAAATATTTACTTAATTCCTCCATTAGTGATGTCTCTTTCATTGTGTCAATTTCACACGGCGCAAACTCCTTCCTTGCCTTATAGAGTTGCTTTATTGTGTCCCTCAATAGGCTTTCCATCTTGTATGATTGAGATACATTAATCCAAGCATGGCAATCAAAATGTGTTGCTACCTTCTCATTGTCGAACACTTTCTTGACAAGAGTGGTCTTGCCAAGGCCACCAATGCCAACAACTGAAAACACCTTGCGTTTAGATGGTCCTTCTACCAACCACTTTATCAATTTGGCTCTAGGAGACTCAATTCCCACAACCTCTGCTTCCTTAATGAAAAGGGATGCCACTCGAGGGTCATGCCATCTAACACTTCCAGTGTTGCTGGATCTTCCCTGCTGTATTGCACTAAAGCCATATCTTTCGCCCCTCTTTCTTATGTCCTCGAGTTTCTTGTTGATAAATTGAATATTAGAGGCTATCACATGACGTGGTTTTAGGTTTATGGTAAAGTAAAAAACCTTCTGGAGGAAATGAAAGTATTGCCTTCGCTCGTGAGATTTTTTTGCAAAATGAAGTATGTATTTATCAATGGTATCTTCTATGTGATAAGCTTTTTCCCTTACCAGTTTCACCCATGTTTTTGCAACATTGTTCATATCTTCTTTCTCGGCCTTTGCATCTGCATCCTTGAGGAATGATCGAATGAACTCCAATTCACCTCTGATGCTTTCAACTTCACCATGGATACCTTTCAACAACTTTGCTTTCTGGACTAACAACGGGACCAAATTCTCTATAACTAGGCTAACAGCACTTTCTGCCATTTCTCCTCCCTTCTTAATTCAATAGCCAAGATACACTGAAAATAGACAAACTCAGTGCCTAACAGAAATATAGTCACATTTAGATGAGACCGAAAAAAACTTGTCATTGTTTCTCAATATTACCTCATGAACTGTAAGGTGAAGGTGAAGTTGGAACTACTCCATGTCGATCTACCACAAGCCCCTCAAGTAAAGAATAGTTGCCTCAAGCCTGCAACCTACGTTTATAACAATAAGTGAACAAGAAACACAAACACATGAGAGTGTATCTCTGATTAACTCTATGCTCCAAACTGAAAGCGATATTCTATTCTCTAGAAAAAGAAATATATATATATATATATATATATATATATTTTACATATTAATACATTAAATAGCAACAAACTAGGAGAACTTAGAATTAGAATTATGTGAAAGTAAAATTACCATTTTGGTTCATACATTTTGAGGCCACTTTTAATTTGGTTATTTCTTTCTTTCGACACTAAGTTAGTCCTTTTCATCATCTCAAAGACTAAAAAGGCCTACGTGTTAAATAGATTACACAGCTGGCATACTTGAAGTATGCTAAAATAATAATAATAATTTTAATAGACATTAAAAAAAATGGTCACTTCGGATGAAAAAAATTTTAATTTTAAAGAAAGAGAAAAAAAAAAATTGAACCTAGATTTAGGAATCTCGACAAACACAGATCATCACCAAATGATTTTCAAAAGTTTCACCAATACAAGCTCAAATTAATCTCCACAAATCCAAATCAAAATTCAGTCAATTCTTCAATCTCTCACCCATACGCACCACTGTGGCTCACTAGATCCTTAACCCATCGTGAGCTCCACTTCACATACCCGTTTGCTTCTATTGCATACATGATTCACACACTCATTCTCAATTTCTTTGATTTTCTTTTGTATTCTTGCACTTTCTTAGCTAACAAACACAATACTCAGCAACAAAGCAATCTCAAAAACTAAAAATAATAAATATTTTTGTTTTAAAAGTTGATGTGTAATTTGTTTTAGGTGTATTTTGTGCTTTCTTGCCAAGAAAATGAGCAAAAAATTGCATAGGAAGCTTTTCTTTTACTTCTTCTTTTCTTTCTTCAAATTTTAGAAATTAAGAGTATATTTGGTACCACAAAAAGCTTCTTTATCTATCTCTTTGATTTTCTTTCATATTCTTGCACTTTCTTAGCCAACAAACACAATACTTAGCAACAAAGCAATCCCAGAATCCCAGAAACTAAGAACAGTAACTATTTTTGTTTTAGAAGTTGAACTGCAGTTTGTTTTGGATGTATTTTGTGCTTGCTTGCCAAGAAAATGAAAGAAATAATGCATAGGAAGCTTTTCTTTTAGTCTTCTTTTCTTTCTTCAAATTTGAGAAATTAAGAGTATGTTTGGTACCACAAAAAACTATTTAATCTATTTTACCACTTCACTTTACAAAACACCCAACATCAATGATTTTATTTTAGCATTTTACCTATTTGCCTTCACCGATACTAATGCTCTTAATTATTTGTGTAAAGTTGTGATTTACAAGTGTGTTTTTGTTGGCTTTAATTATATGTCAAATTTGATTGTATTTTGTTCAATCATTGCCATGTATGTTTATGAGATTTAATGTTAGGGTTGAGTATGAGAGTTTTGTGAAGAATTGTGAAGACAATGAAATTAGCAACTTGCTCGCAATTGGTATGCGAGTGGACAACCCGCGAAAAGCCACGTGAGAAGCACATGCTTGGAAGCTGAATAGAAATATGTCACGCTGGTTTTCACAAGTCACTTCACGAGTTGGCCAACTTGCAAGTGACCCGTGAAATTCTATGCCTGGATGATTTCAAAAAGTGTTTTCCTCATTTTTTACACACACTATATAAGCCCACATTACCCACGAAATTGTAAGGAGACTTTTTAGAGAGAAAACCCTAGCAATACATTTGAGAGTTAGAGATTGTAAACTCACAATCAATCATCTACACAATTTCTCTTAGTCTTCCTCTACTCCTACCTCTTCAATTACAAATCCTTGAGAGGTACTTAGCCCAAAAATTTACCTTATCCAGTCTGAGTGTTGAGAGAAGTTTTGGTGTGTGTGATACGCATTGCAAGAAACCATTGATTGGCAGATGCAATTTGGAGCTAATTGCAGATTTGGATAACTAATGAAGACATGGCTTAGTAAAGTTCGTTTAGTAGCTGGAACTTAGAGGGTTCAAGTACATTGGGTAGATTAAGCTTGGAGGGTCTTTTTGATATCTTTATACTCCAACTTTATTCAATAGTGGATCGATTCGGCTTGGATGGCTGCAAAAAGGTTTTTCACAGAGTACTTCAGTTTCCTCTTCGATAACACATCTCAATGTTATCTTGTATTTGTATCTCTCTTCCCTTACTCTTTATGCTTTACATTTATTGTTTATTATATTTTCATATTCTATAGAGTAGTTCCGGCCTTATTGAGTTACACTTACTCTTATTCCACCTAGTTAAGTAGAGTAAAAGCAATCTAGTCATTTCTTTGAAATTGAGGGTCTAAACAAGCAATAACATTTTACACTATTTGAGCTTTCAATTGATATTAGAGTGGGTACGCATATTTAGGTTTGAATATCTTTGTGTGATCCTAGACCCTATTTGAGATGGATCAATCTTAATCCCTTAACACACCTGCCTTCTTCGATAGGAACAATTACGCGTTTTGGAAAGTACGTATGCGTGCTTTCTTATGTGCTATTGATGAGAGTGTGTGGGACTCCATCAAAATTGGATGGGCTAGGCCTGACAAACCCAAGGCTGAGTGGTATAAGGCCGTTATTGCTTTGGCCAATGCTAATAGTAAAGCCATTAATGCTATTTTCTGTGGTGTTTCTACTGATGAATTTCATGGGATATCTCATGTGAAGACCACCCAAGAAGCAAGAAAGATCCTTGAGACTACCTATAAGGGTACTAAGAAGGTCAAGGACACAAAGCTACAAATTCTCACTACTCGATTCGAGGAAGTGAAGATGAGTGAGGATGAGTCATTTGACTCATTTTATGGTAGACTCAATGAGATTGTCAACGCCAAGCTTAATCTCAGAGAGAAGGAAGAGGACACAAAAATTGTGAGGATGGTCCAAAGGTCTCTACCTGAAAGCTTTCGGGCCAAAGTTACCACCATTAAGGAGAGCAAAGACTTGGATGCCATTAACATTCAAGAACTTGTTAGCCCACTTTAAACTTATGAGCTTTGGCTGCCATCTCATAAAAGTAGCAAGTTTCTTGCTCTCAAGACCATAAATGAGACAGCCAATGAGTCTTCAAATAAGGATGATATCAAGAATGAAGTGGCTTACCTTGCAAAGAATTTCTAGAAATTTCTGAAGATAAAGAATAATGGGAAGTCTTTTGACAAGGGGAAATCTTCATCCTTCTAGAATGATAGGAAAATTTTCAAGAAAAAGGATGTCAAAGAGTCATCACCATCTCAAGGAATTGTTTGTTATGAATGCAACGAACATGGTCATTTGAAGAGAGAGTGCCCAAACTATTTGAGAGAGAAGGACAAGGTGTTAATTACCACCCTTAGTGATTCTAAAAGCTCTAGTTCAGATTTGGAAATTATTCTACCTTTATGGCAATTACCTCAGTGGACTCAAAAGAAGAATTAGAAGAGTTGAATGAGGAACTAGGTGAGCACAACGATGTTAAAGACATTAAAGCTACTGATGATGAGGAAGAATACCTTAATGAAGGTGATAAGAAGTTTCAAGTTTTTTATGACGAATTGCTTAAAGATTGTGGCAAGTGTGTCAAAGTAGCTAAGAGTGCGGTTAAGAAGATGAAGAGAATCGAGGAAGACCACAAATCCACTCTTGTGCAACTTAGAGATGTTAAGTGTGAAGTTGAGAATTTAAAAGAGGAATTGTTGAATTCTTATTCCAAAATCAAATTTCTCAAACTAGAAGTGATTCAAGCAAATGAAAAGGTTGAGCGCATCACAACCAAGAAGCTTGAGAATGTGCTAACATCTCAAAAGTCCTTTTCGGACAAGATTGGATTGGGTTGCACCGGTAGAGGAAGTTTAAGTGTAGAACCAAAGAGGGAGATGAAGTTTGAGTCGGCAAAGGTTGTTGAGAAGCTAGAAGTTAAGAGACCAAATCTTGAGAACAATACCATTGTGGCAAAATATAAGACAAAAGGGAAGTCATTGCATAAGAATTAAAGAGGACCTCAAGTGAAGCATTTTTGCCATCGTTGTGGCATTCATGGTCACACTAGATTCAAACTTCATGCTTTCAAAAGAGCCGATCTTGAAAGTACTCAAGGAATTGAAAAAGGGAAGCCAAGAGGAAAGCAAGCCAAGGAAGACAACGGAGGACAACTCATTAGGGATGTTTTAGAGATGCTTAATAGCATTTCAACTTGCCTAGCTAGCTTCACCCCAAGGTTTGAGCATTATGTTGCACGTAACCCTCCTATTAAGAATCCCACTTAAAACACTTGTGTGGTGTGGGTGAAGAAGGGTACTCGAGCATTATCACTCTACCATGTCCATGCATTAATATTTCGAATGTTTTAGGGACATAGTTTCATGCATGCTCTCATGTGCATCTTCTTTTGGTTATCATGTTAACCCTCTAGCATGTTTATTTTAATTGTCTTTTAGTAAAAAGCTTGTTTGTTGTTGATCTTACTTTATTGCTTTTGTTTTGTGTGAGTAAAAAATTCAAAAAATCACATAAAAATTATAAAATTGAAAAAGTTTGATTGCTTGTGTTGTATCCTATCACATGTTGAGTTTGGCCTAGTACCTTCATACTAATGACATAGTGTATTTATGAGCTTAGCTTGTTATGTATGCACATATTGAATGTGTGTGAAATCTAGAAATCTATATTTGATTGTTGTAAATAGATCTTCAAGCTTGTCATGAATGTCTAGCCAATAGTCTTGTTTGATCTTGATACTTGAGTAGACTTGGTCTTATATATCTCCTCACATTTAATTTTCTGTGAAAAAGCTATTCAAACATCAATCTCTAAAAAGCAAAAGAGTTGAAAAAGTCTTGTTTTGAAGACTAGTTTGACTAGGAAAATGTGGAGCAAAATGTATTTATTTGTATGATGCCAAAACCAAAGGCTTATTCTTCAATGAAATACAAAGTATTTCATGGCATAAATGCTCAAAAATTGAGTTATGCTGATTAAAAAAAAAAAGAAAAAAAAGAAAAATGGAAGCCAAATGAAAAACTTTCAATCAATGTAAACACTTTTGTGAGGAATCATATACGTTCATTTCTATTAGTGAGATATAGGTCTGTTAACTTCGTGTTATTTGTGTATTACTTGATTGAATTGATCATTGAAACTTTATGCTAGACTATGGACTAACTCATACTTGATACTCACACACAATACACAAGTCTAATGTTCAATAAATATCTATTTCATTTGTGTGATTGTACGTGTTTAAATGTGATGTGTGTATGCTCAATTACTCGTTGATTAAGCCAAAAATAAATAAAATTGAGTGTTTTATTTGTTTTTGAAAGTGATTTTTGTCACTCTTGTTTTGAAAGTTTTTCTCAAAAAGCAAAAAATTTTGTGTTGAAAAACTTTGTGTTTGGCAATTTCACAACTCATTTTGAGAGTGGATGTAGTCCGATCCAAATCGTGAGATGAAATGGGAAAATTTAGTTCCTTTGAAAAATCAAGTAGAGATTTTCACGACTCATATGCAAGTGGTTCGTGACTCAAGCCTAACCTACAAAATGAAAATGAGGAAATTTCAATTTCTTCACAAATTTAGGCAGCAACTCAGATGCAAGTGCATCTCAACTCAAATCTAACCTGCAAAAGTCTACCCAATGCATTTGCACATTTCGCGAGTAACTCATGAATGGCTTGTGAGTCACTAACTAGTGAAATTAGCAAAAAGTCAGTTTTAAAGGGCTTAAATTGACAACTTTTCAAAATTTTGTTTTTTTGGCTCTTCGTGAGTCCCTCACCCAAAACTTAAAATTTCTTCAAAAACTCAACCAAACTTCTTTGGATTTCACTTCTAAGACTACTATAAGATATTTTTTTTTTAACTCTTTTACTCTTTCAATTCCTTAGATTTAGTTCTAGAATGCTTAAAACCATGGGTTGGATTTACTTTGATTAGGGATTGGGAAAATTTAGTTTTTGTCATTTTTTTTTTTTTGATGATTGGGCTTAGTCCCATTTGTGTTGTTGATGATTATTTTGGCCCCTTGTGGCGTTTTGAACTTGTATTAAGGCATATTTTCACATTTTCATGCATTTTCCATCATCTAATGTTATTTTGTACACATTAGGTGTTTGATAAAATATCCCTAAGGCATTTTTTTACTTGTTTGGACTCCGATGAGTACCAAACTTTGGGGTTTACCATGTTTACTTATTTGTAACATGTTTTGATCATTGTTTGTGTTTTACACACTTTTCCCCTTTGTGCTTGTTCATGCCATGATCATGCATTGCACAAACACCCTTGGTGAACACAACCTATCACATTTGACATGTCATGCATTTATCTCAAGATTTTAGTCTATTTAGACCATCTTGCATCTATAACATGTCTTTGTGTTTTTTTTTTTTTTTTTAATTTTTTTTTTATGCTCTTTAATCAATCTTATGCTTTGTTTTTAGAGTGTTTATGTTTCATTTCTGTACTAACTTGCATTTAGTCAAGTTTGTTGCCATTTCGTATATGGTTTATGTTTGTTTCTTCTTTGTAGATGTCTCCAAGAAAGAAAACAGTTGCAAAGAAGTCTTCTAAGCATCTTCGATTTGACAACAAACTTTTTAGAAGTAGTGATGCTTTTAAGGCTTATACAGATTTATTCAGCTCGGCTGTGATCATTATGGAAAGGGGAGTGAACCTTGACTCACTCTCTTAGACATTCATTCTAAAGGTGTTCAGGGATCGAACTTGGACTAAGTTCCTCGATGGGTTAACAAAAGTTTAGGATCATATTATTCAGGAGTTCTTCTCGAATGCTATTGTGGAAGGTGAACATCTCAATTGCTAGGTAAGGAGGAGACAATTCTACATCACTCTTGAGTTAATCCAAGATCTCCTAGAAGTCCGCCCAATCATTCCTAAATCCACTCTACCATATGATGGAAGAAGAACTAAAATCACATCTGCTATTGAAGTGCTTGGAGGAAAAGAGAAGAAATAGTCAATGCACACACTTGATTTCTCTCTTGCAATGAAAGCCTTAGCATACATAATGATCTTCAATCTTTATCCAGTGAAGAATTTGACTACTCTATCTCAACCAAAGACTCTATTTCTTCATGACTTGTACACGGGAAAGGAGATTGACATATGTTCTCAAATTTACCATCTCTTTGCCAAGTGTATCCGAAAGAAGTCGACTCAGATGACCTTTCCATTTCCAGGAGTGATCATGTCTATTCTATAACGCGAGAAGGTCAATCTTCCGCATGATTGGACTGCTATGAGAAGGGAAGATCCCTTTGCTACTTAAACCATGACAAGGAGCAAAGCTTGCCTTCTAGGTACCGAAGGGGAAGCAGAAGGAGAAGGAGCAGAAGGAAAAGGAGCAAAAGGAGAGGACATTGCTATTAAAGGTAATACTGATGAAGAGATTGACAACTTTACTCTTGGTCTGGATGACATGCAAGCTTCACCTTCACAAGCTCTACCTTCGGGATAGCCACAAGCTCAACCTTAGGCACCAGCTCAGGTTCCTGATTGCCTCGATCTACTTCTTGACAAATTGGATCACCTTCAAAGATCTCAGGAAGTTTTGCAAAGGACATTGGATGAGAATTGTGCCTACTCTAGAAGTTAGTTCACCTACCTCTAAGAGCAAATTGTCGCTCTCTCTTCTCAAATCCAAGATATGGGAAGCTTAGACTGGCAACTTTGACGATTTTGGTAAAAAATGGGGAGTAGTGTTAGCTTGAGAAGGAGTACAGTTTTGGGGGGGGGGGGGGGAGTAGTATATTTTAATTTGTAATTTTTATTTACCTTGCTTTTTATAAGCTTTTAGTACTTAAATTTAAAAAACTCTGTTTACTTTAATACTTTTGTACTTGGTTTTTACAACCCTGATGATGCATTTAGTTTATCTATTGCCTTCTTGCTTTAGTTTCTTAACAGTTTCAATTCAACAAGTAAAGTGGGTTGGGTGGGTTGGCAAATTTAATTGAATAAATTAAATTATTTCAATTAAATTTGATAATTTTTGGCTCCATCAAATAATATATATATATATATATATATATATATATCTTAGAATATGAAATTAGATTATATATATATATATATATATATATCTTAGAATATGAAACTAGACTTATACATAGAGTAAGAATAATAACAAAATCTTAGAGAGAGTAGATGAAGTTTATTAGAGAAGAGAAATGTGAAAATGAAAAAAATAAAATGAAAGCGAGATGATTGAAATAAAGTGAATGTTTAAGTAAGGTAGAGTTTTGCGACATAACAAATTATATGTGTGTGTCTGTGTGTGTAGTCGGACAGGTTAGAAATGTCTTAACCTAACTAAATTATCTATCTAACTTTCCCAACCCAACCTACCTCACTTACTAGATTTGCATGGGTTGGGTCTAGTTGATTTAGATTGGGTAGGTTGGTGGGTCAAATGGTTTTTTTGCACAACCTTACTCCTTACCATCATCCTCATCCGCAAAATCCTCTTTGTCACACCACCATTGTTGAACCAACCATCAACCTATGTGTGCCCCACCAGAAACCCACTTTCAATGTGAGCTTCGATGTGTTTTACATAGGAAGTGGAGACTAGCTCATCATGATCTATTCTGTGGGGTTATATCTCCTATTCGGGTTTGGGTTGTGTTTAAAAATACAATGTCCATGTGTTTAGTGGGCTTGTTTTTCTTTTGCAGCATGTGATTGTACCTGTTGTATAAAAACATATATTTGACATTTTTTTTTTTTAATTATCGATTTAGGGAAAAAAATGGTTCATCACGTAGTTAATAGGCTCAAGAAATGCTCACTCAATTTTGTGTTTTTTTGAAATTGTTGGGGTCTTATATATGTATGTTGACAAACACATGATAAAACACACCTTAAATGTATTTAAGATCATCAACAAGTGGTATGCTTTGAAGACTAAAGATTACTCAAGAAAAGCTGCCAAAAACAAGACTTCAATACTTCTTGATGCTTTTGATCTATCGAAAATAAATGAATCTTGATACATAGCTTGACACCTCTCAATCTATCAAGCTACTGGAAAACTTAACAATAAATTTTGTTTCAACCAATGATGAGTTGACCCAACTTGGAATTTGTGCACTAGGATTCCAAAATATACAAAACAATATTATGGCCATCATCATACGAACAGAGAGACTCACTCATACTTGGAGCTAAAGTGATGTTTTATGCACCTAGGGTTTTAAAGAATATTACAAAAGGCTACATCAATCAAATGATTGATGTGGTGTTAGTCATAGATTACAGGATTTTGTAAAGGATAAATCTTAGAGCCCTAGCAAAAGGTGTCTCAAATGCTAAAATTTTAGCATTCGGTACACCAAATACAAAAAACAAAATACAAGATTTATGAGATGTCTCAAATGCTAAAAAATTTAGCATTTTGAGTGAAATTGCTACATTCCAATTCTATTAGTAGAATGACATCGTAGACAATCTGTTTCTTTTTATTTTTTTCTCTCTCCTCCCATGCCTCTCCCTTCTCTAACCTTATTTTTTATTCTCTCTTTCTCTCTTCAAGTTTAGATACCCAGCTGACTAGCCCGTTCTCCCCCCTCTCCCTCTTCATTTTCTCCTCTTTTCTTAGCAATCTCTCTTCACCTCCTCAATCTGTACTGCCCTCTCTCTTTTCTATCCTCTTTTCTTAGCCCTCTCTCTTCGCCTTTTTAAACCAACACCAACCTATCTCTTCTTTCTCTCATTTCCTTCATCTTCTCCTCTCTTCTCAGCCTTTTCTCTCCTCCCCAAATCGGTTGCACTATCCTCCTCACCAACGCTTTCTTTCTCCCCCTTCCTTCATCTTCTCCTCTCTTCTCAACCCTTTCTCTTCTCCTCAAATCGGTTGCACTATCCTCCTTACCAATGCTAGGGGTTCTTTGGGTAGTTGGGTCATATCAGCGATAGTGGTTTGGTGTTTTTCTCGGTGGTGCTATAGGATTGGTGGATTTATGACGATTTTGGTGAATTTTGGTTAATTTTTTGTGTGTTTTTAGTTGGTCGGTGAATTTTGGGATGCGACGGTGGTTTGGTTTTTTTTGGAGTTATGTAACGGTGGTGATTTTTGTAGGATTTGGTGTTTTGGGTTGGGTCATAGTGGCGGTGCTAATGGTGAATGAGGTTCTGGTTCAAAGGAGAGAGAATTTTTGGTTTTTAGAGAGAGACGTGATTAAATGATTTTTTTATTGCATTTTTTATATTATTTTAATGTGTAATAATGCTAAAGTAGAAGATGTCATGTAAAGTGTACTATTGAATGGTATGGAAATAAAATAAAGTAGGTATTTATAGTGTTAAATTGGCATTTGTCATAGCACAATTGATGCCAAAGGTCTTCTACAGGAAGTAGTCCAATTGGAGACTGAAGCTAAGTTTCCTTATAAATCAATAGGTTCTACTATAGGTAAGTGTTTCGGAATATGGTAAGAGCTCTTGTACTTGTAAGCTTTATTCTTGTTAGTGGATTCTTTGGGAGTGGTGACCTAAAACTCACCCAATGAGGTTTTGCTTGTGAGGGTTTTTCCATTGTGTCATACATATTTTCTCCTGTACTTAATTGAGTTTGGTGAATTGATTGTACCTTAATTGGATTTGAATGTAATTTGGACTAATTAATCAACTTGGGTGATTGGTTTATTAATTTAGGGTCAATTTTTTACCCAACAAAACTAACCAAACATTTTTTCAACTTTGAAAAACATGATAAAATTGTTTTTTTTTTTCCCCCCCTAAAAAACAAGCTTTTGAAAACCAAAAACAAAAATGGTTACCAAACATGTTCTAATTTTTTTGTTTTTCTTTTCATTCAAATATGGACAAGGTATTTTTTTTAATGTCAATTAAAATTATTTATTATTATTTTAGTAGTCAAGTAAACTTCAAGTGTGCTAGGTGTGCATTTTGTTTGACATGTAGGCATTTTCTATCACTAAAAAGATGACAATGACTAACTTGACAATAAGTTAAAAATAACTTGACCAAATCGGTTGTTGGGAAAAAAGTAGAGACCAAATTGAAAATGATCCAAAATTTAGACACCAAAATAATAATTTCTCTTTATTTGAATTTAGTATCTAACTTGGACCATTACAAATGATGCTATCATAAGGTGCCCACTAAATTGTTTAGTGGGGAAGCTCCAATCCTTAACCTTTCAATTTAAGAAGTGGGCTTCCCATCCATTGGGGGTGGGGGTGCCCACTAAATTTAGTGGGCACCAATCAAGTGGAGCCCACTAAATTGAGTAAGGAAGTGTTTTGAATGTAACAATTAATGATACAATAAGCTGAAGGATGTAAGAAAAATTCTGCATCATGGTGTTTTTGATGATTTTTAAATCAGATTACTATAAGAAATTATGTAATTCCGTCTCAAGTTATTTGCAAAAAAATTCAATAAAAATTAGTAACAAAATAGGCACATTTCACAGGCTAAGAACAAATCAAACAGAATAACTCATTTCGGGGTAATCTTAATAAAAGGCATCAAAACAAAATAGTACCTGCTCTTGAAATTGCACTTATGTGGTTTATAATAGCACCCTTTTTTTTTCTCTTATGTAGACAAAGCAACAACTTCAACCTGATCATGAATATATGTTAATTATTCTCCACGTAACTTCACATAAAGAAATACATGTCTAAGCTAATCTTGGAAAAGAGCATGAGATCTTACATTTCAAAATGTATTTTGCTTTACAAGTAATCGCATCCATGGCTAAAGATGATGAAGAGAGATTGTGCCATGGCTTTGGGGAGAAGGAATGGCAATCTGTAATTTCTCCTTCAGTTGCTCTGTAAAAATAGTAATATATAAACGTTGTCCTCTCTACAGTAGTGGAAGACAAAAAATGGTCCTACTTTTTTTTTTTTTTTTTTTTTAAATTAACTCTCTAAAGTTACCCATACCGTTCATTTTGTATTCTCCTCTGTCTCTCAATTATTTTTTCCTTGAGAAAGTGTGTGAAACCTTTCATCTTTCAATCATTGTGGAATATTCAACACTGTGCCAATGTTAGTTGGAACGCTTTCACAAAACTAAGCATGCGAGTTTAGATAAGAATGAAAAATTAAAATTATTTCATTATTTACTTTATTTTTGCTATTATTTATGGGCTTCACTACACTTTTTAACACTATCCATAAGCTCCATTGTACTATTTCAACTGACTTTTATCTTTATTTATAGTACTTTCAGTAATAATTTTTCAATTTCAGCAAAAATAAGCGGTATCTAAACACACCCTAACTGGTAGCTAAGAGTTTAACGTACTATGAATTCTACCGATGAGTATCTACTAATTGCTATAGACTTTTGAAACTATGTTCTCCACCTGCTAAATTAATCATAACCAATATTACATTAGTAGATTTAATAAAGTTTTTTTATTTTTCCCTTCTGAAAATTACATAAAGTTGTTCTTTTTACTAAATTAATCATAACCAATATTACATTAGTAGATTTAATAAAGTTTTTTTATTTTTCCCTTCTGAAAATTACATAAAGTTGTTCTTTTTACCGTGTCATATGGTGTTTTTATTATTATTTATTAATGGAAACAAATAAATTATGATTGATGAAAATTCTGCTTGATTTCTATTATGGTCTTTCAAAATGTTTTCCCCAACTAACTATAATCATATGCCCTCACGAAAAGAATGGACCTACTACTTTGCAATAGGCACAATTGAATATTTTGATTATATTGGGAATACATGTGTGAATAAAGTTTCACATTAAATAAGTATGACAAAAGAAACAGTTAATATAACATAGTTGGGCCTAAACTCAATAGACTTATATCTTTTGAGTTAGGTGATGTCCCTATATGTTACATTAACTACTTAGTGGCTCTTCTGGGTGTTATCTTCAGCGAAAGTGGAGAGGTGTTCAAAACTTTATTTATTTAATTGTAGCATTAACCAATGAAACGATAATAGACTTTATTTATTCAAGATCAAGTTGTGAATGGCAAAAAGAAAGGTGAGACATTCTTCTAATCAAACAATAACCTCCTTATTCTCTTTTGTGGCATTAGCAAAAGCTACACTAACAAATGATACATTATGAAAACATTTTCTAATCAAGCCAATATCTTCAAGTGTCCACGCAACTTCCAAAGGCAAAATCTAGTCGAATTCAGCAAATCCACCAATTCATTGAACGTGCTTTCCACAATAATGTTAAAGAAATAGTTTGCCTGACAGAACAAAAGCTGAAAAGAGCTTTCCTCATAACAATAGCCTTGGGAATCTTCCTCCCTCGCCAGATAACAAAGCTGATGAACTGCCTGTGGGATCCCAAAGCCCACGACAACTCAAATTAAGAACTCTCCCTTTGCTTCTCTTTTGCAGAAAGTATCAGAACTGAGCTTTGTGGCTCGCCTCATTTTTTCCAAACAAGAACGTTGGAAAATGCTAAGTACTAGTTACTGCCACTTTTACTACATAATACTTAAAAAGTAATGTAATAATAAATGTGATTGATAAAATTTAACTGACCTTATAAATGAATATTTGAATTGTTTATTTGTGATTAGCAATAGCAATATATCAGTGAATTGTTTATTTGTGATTAGCAATAGCAATATATCAGTTTGTAAGTTTTAGTAAAACTTGTAATACCTGTAGCATTTTTTTTAATTTTTCGATAAACTCACACGCCACAAGCAAAAACTACATGCGGCAGTTACTTGCGCGGAGCGAGTTATAAGGAAGAACACACACACACACTTGCCCGATGTGGGATACTAAGCCCCACTTTAGCTCAAGGCAAATACATAGTAATATTTTTCGATAAACTCACACGCCACAAGCAAAACTGCATGCGGCAGTTACTTGCGCGGAGCGAGTTATAAGGAAGAACACACACACACACTTGCCCGATGTGGGATACTAAGCCCCACTTTAGCTCAAGGCAAATACATAGTAATATTTTTCGATAAACTCACACGCCACAAGCAAAACTGCATGCGGCAGTTACTTGCGCGGAGCGAGTTATAAGGAAGAACACACACACACTTGCCCGATGTGGGATACTAAGCCCCACTTTAGCTCAAGGCAAATACATAGTAATATTTTTTTAATTGAGCGTACGTTTTTCTGTTAGGATTATAATTCTCACAAATAAAACTTTTCCATAGTCCTTAAGGAAGACTTGGTAGGGCCCATAACTTCCATATGATCTGCTAATTCCATTTCAAAATCATTATATACAGTCGAAACAATAACGGGATTTTCCACAGTATTTGAATATATGACTAGTGGATACTGGAAAGTGCATGGCAAAAGTATTACTTATAATATTACATCAAGGTACATATATATAATACGTTGTTCTTCTCAACAAAAGAAAAAGTACATATATTGTCCAATACGGAATGTAAGCTTCGAAGAAATTACTTCAATTAGAAATAGGTGATCATGGAATACCAAGTTTTAGCATTCCATTTTCCTCAACAAACAAAAAAACAAGTAATAGTATTCCAATTTTGTCTTTGCATTAGGAATAATGAGAGCAAGCCGCGTGAAAAGAGAAAAATAGTGCACGGTAAGGAAAAAAAAAAAAAAAAATTATTACATGTGGCAATAATAGAAAGGTATTATTATTATTAGAAACCCAAAGTACTATTGTGCGTTTTCTCAATTTGAAGTAAACTCAAGTTTTGGATTTAACTTGAGTATTGTAATCTCAACTTTATTATAGTAAATTGATCATATTTGCCTCATGATTTTTCTCTCTGCTGAAGGGTTTTCTATTCCAACTAATTTTGTGTGCTCTTGTGTGATTATTTTCTAGGTGTTTGTGTAAATTTTATTATCTAGGTAGCTTGGAATTATATTAAACTTAATTCACACATAGACTGTATTTATCCCAACCAGTGGTATCAATAATCAATTTTTGTTTCTACTTACAAGGATTCTCATTGGTTTAATGTAAAACCCATAAAAATGCAAAATGTATCAATGCCCCATATCCAGTGAGACATTTTGCATAAATTTTTACAACTTGCTACAATGATGATGTATATTTACATAACCAATTAACCATTGTCGTATTGTGTAAAAGTTTTTATTATTTTTTATTCTCTTTCATGTAGCATTAAAGTAAGAATATTTTAATATGATGTATTCCAAAATAAATAAATAAAAATGAGCTGTAAGGTTGTTGTAAAAGTGGTTATATATATATATATATATATACATTGTTGCATAAGTGGACAAGAATGCTCTAAAAGTGATCCACAATTAACCTTGAATTGAAATCATATTCTTATTCATTTAACTAATAAACTTGGCTTAACCACCGTGCAACCTTAGTGTGGTGATGACTCTATAAGTATAAATGCTTGTAGAGTGTGGGAGGCAATGATCAGGGTTCAAGTCTCTAGAAGCGAGTTTCACATGTATATACACTTAAATTAGGCTAGAGTAGAAATTTATCATGTTAAAAAAAAAAAAAAAAAAAAAAACTTGTCTTAATTCCACATAACTTAATTGACGGGATTCAAACTGGAACTTTTCAAAGTCAAATATCTTGATTAATTAAGGTATTTTTATAACTATTTAATTGAATATCATGAGTCATATATCAACAGCATGAGGTTGAATGGGTCCCGTACTTGTAGTTTTTCTTCTCCTTCTTGTTACTTTTTTTTTTTTTCTCATTGTGGAAAAGGAAGAAATGGTCTCGGTCTTGGCCTTGGTCTATTGGCATCTTCTTCTTCTTTTTTTGTGAGGTTTAGATCTAAGATTTTATTCTTTGGTTTTGATAATTTATAAAGTGTCACATCATTTAAAATATTAAATAACATTACTTTAAATACCCTTTAAGATTTGTAATATTTGTTACATGGTACATTTGTGTGTGGCTTGAATTGCCGCTTTAACCATAGTGGGTCATGCTATCTAAGTGAATATAGTTTGTATTACCCCAAAAAAAAAAAAAAAACCTGCATGGCAATTTCATTAGAATTCCTCTTAACCTGGCAGCCGTATGTACTAAAAAATAAAGACAGGTTTTGAGTGAGAGAAATATAGGGTATATTTTGGGTTTGCACGTTTTGAGAGTGTTCTCGTGCTACTGTTGAAATCTCCCTATTTTATAGTGAAACTTTATCCCTATTGTCGTTTGTCAACGTAGGAACATTGTCAAATCACGTAAATTATTTGTGTTGATCCTCTTTCTTTTAAAGATCTATTGGTACAACAAGGTTTGGTGAATACTTTCTACAAGAAAAATAACAAAATGGAGAAGATGACAGATGGCGATTTAATCGCAACATATTTGCAACATATTTGAATTTAATCACAAAGAAAGTATTCACCAAACCTTGTTGTACCAACAGATCTTTAAAATACAGCAGTAATTATAGCTTAGAGTAGAAAGTAATCCCTTACTCTTTCAAATTTTTTTTATTCACAAAACATATTTGAATTTTCTTGAAAAAGAGGACACATCCATAAGGCAAATTTATTTGAATTAATTTTGGTCAAGTGTCTATCATGTGTGTTCAACATATCATTCAACATCATGCAAAAAAGGTATATTGGTCATTAGAGTCTAGAAGACCAGACTTTGTCTAGGCAGAATGGGTACCTAACACTTTCCCATTCCATAACCTAGCCCTCGAACTTAGGATTTTTGAATAGGTAAATTAGTGTTTTGTCTTTTTAATTTTGGTAGATTGTAACTAAGACCAAAGCTTTGTATTCTTTTGCATAGATTGTAACTAGGACCTAAAACCTGGTAAGGTTTAATTTACCAAAATTGTACTAGTCTTTATTCAATCAATGACATTTGAAATATTTTGAACATGTAATTTGTATTTATTTTTCTTATTTTTTTGGTATAAAAAATAAGTGGTGACTCCACACCACTACCCAAAAGAGAGGTGCCCTTATAAGCACCTGAATCTCTTTTTTGAGAGCACCCCTCAAGAAGTGCGGTCTCTCACAGGGAAAATAGTTTCTACCTTAGAACTAACTAAAGAAAGGTTTTTAATTTGTAAAAAACATTCTAAGGTGCTGCCCTAGGGTTTTGAAAAGAGAAAATAGGGTTTTAGAGAAGATGGAGGCTAAAAAATAACTCTCTCTAGCTAGCGTTTTGATTGAAGATGTAAGATGAGTATTTATAAATTAAAATTAGGGTTTTCGGAGCTTTTTATGTTTAAATTGAAGTCTAGGATGTCTACTTTCCAATGAAATAAATCACACTCAAAATTTCTTTGTGGATAAAAAAGGTTATGATCAAAATAGTGAGCAAATGTCATTTTTTAGTATCGATTTCAAAGTGATTTAAGCACTTTTGAGTTGTGATTACTTCCAAACTATTGTGAACTATTTAATTACCCTTGGTTGACATATGTCAAGCTCATCATTGGGGCCGGGGACCAAAATTTATTAACAGATACAAAATGTGGTGTCTACAATGATGGTTCTTATATTTTATCTACCATATGTGAATGATATGGTGATTGCTTCTAAGAGCATGTGTAAGGCTGATAGGCTAAAGTTTTTGTTATGCAAGGAGTTTGATATGAAAGACTCGGATACTACTAAGAAAATTCTGAGTTTGGAGATTCCTAGGGATAGGGAGGCAAGAAAGTTGTGGATGTCTTGGAAGAACTACTGTAGTACTATCAATTGACTCAATTGATAAAAATATTTTATTGTCAATAAATAATCTAGAATAAAATTTACACATTTTTTACTAACTAAATTTGGTCATTTATAGTTTCAAAAATAAATTGGTTAAAGATGAATTTACCATTTACTATGTACTAGGTTGTAAGATTATTTTAATGTGATGTATTTCAAAATAAAAAATGAGATGTAAGGTATGTTCTAAAAGTGGTTTTATATTTATATATATATATATATATATATATATATATATATATTGTTGCGTAAGTCTAAAAGTGATCCACTAAAGTAACCATTCATTTTGTTTTGTCCTTGGCTGTTCAAAAAAAAGTGTGAAATCATTCATCTTTCAATCATAGTAGAATATTCAAAAATTGTGCCAATGTTAGTGGGAATGATTTCACATTGTGGAGACCGGTTGTGGTTGTTTACACTTAGTTTAGTTTATTTCATTTCATTTGTAATCTTCAGATTATCATTTTTATATGGGTTTTAATTTTGTAATTGGGGTTTTTACATCGAGTGTTGAAGAGGGAAATTGTTATGCCTTTTGGCCCTATACTTGTTTAGTGTTTGCAAATTGCAACTCATGAACAAATTGTAAGTCTTGTGTATTAAACATTTGTATTTTCAAGACAAAGACAAAGTCTCAAAATCAACTCAAGAAAAGAGAAATTACTGTCTTGTGTCTCACTCTCAATAAAGTCTTGATTAATTGAGTTTTGCGAATTATGAATTTTAATCTGCTTAATAATCTGCCCATTAAGCCAACTCATGACATGGAATTCGAACTGTATACTGGAGATACCAAAAGTAAATATGAAGATTAGTATTGCTGAAGATTGGCAATCAAGTTGAAGCCATAATATCAGCACAATCAAGTTTCTATGAAATTTTTGAGGTGGTCTTTAAAGTTGCAAGCAATAAGATTGTGTTGGTGAATCTATAATAGAAGAGACCAACCACCTGAGCAAATTGGAACTCACGGCACAACTAACCTTGAATTGAAATCATATTCTTATTCGTTTAACTAATAAACTTGACTTAATTCCGCATAACTTAATCGACGGGATTTAAACTGGAACTTTTTAAAGTTAAATATCTTGATTAATTAAGGTGTTACTATAACTATTTAATTGAATATCATGAGTCATATGTCAACAGCACTAGGTGGAATGGGTCCCGTACTTATTGTAGTTATTCTTTACTTTCATTTAATTTCTCTATCAATTGCACTGATATATTTAGTCGTCCGATAGGGTCAAGAAGAAAGAAAGAAAGAAAGAAAGGGTCTCGGTCCCCCACATTTTTTTTTTTTTTTGGGTCCTTATGGAAGAAGAAGAAATGTTCTCGGGCTTGGCCTTGATCTATTGGCATCTATTCTTTTCTTTTCTTTGTTTTTTGTGAGGTTTAGATCTTAGATTTTATTCTTTGGATTTGATAGTTTAGAAAGTGCTAAATCATTTAAAATATTAAATGACATTACATTAAATACCTTTTTAGATTTGTAATATTCGTGTTTCTCAAAAAAAATAAATAAATGATTTGTAATATTTGTTACATGGCACGTTTGTGTGTGGCTTGAATTGCCTCTTTAACCAAAGTGAGTCATGCTATCTAAGTGAATATATTTTGTATTACAAAAAATAAACACACACACACAAGGTGTGTGGACACACCTGAATGAAAATTTCACTAGAATTCCTCTTAACCTAGCAACCGTATGTACTAAAAGATAAAGAGAGGTTTCTGAGTGAGAGAAAGTTAGGGTGTATTTGGGGTTTGCATGTTTTGAGAGTGTTTTTGTGCTATTATTATAATCTTCCTATTTTATAGTAAAACTTTATCCTTATTGCCGTTTGTCAACGTAGGCTCACTGTCAAATCATGTAAATTCCTTATGTTGATTCTCTCTCTCTTTTAAGGATATGTTGGTACAACAAGGTTTAGTGAATACTTTCTATAGGATAAAAAAGAAAATGGAGAAGATGATAGACGGCGAATGGGTAGATTCCAATACCAAAGCAATGACTACAGTCTTGTTATGTCTAAAAGACAAGGTTTTGTATTATATAATGGAAGAGAAATCGACTGCGGGGTATAAGGTTGAAATTGGAAAGCCAATACATGTCCAAGTGCCTTACAAATAAATAGAATCTTAAGCTAAAACTAGACAATGGTACAAGAGGTTGATTCCTTATGATTCAGATTGTTTATACCTGTTATTGTAAGTATGATTGTTGCATGTATGTTAGAATGATTGATGATGGTTCTTATATTTTCAGCTATATGTGAACGATATGCTGATTGTTGCTAAGAGCATGTGTAAGGTTGATAGGCTAACGTATTTGTTACACAAGGAGTTTGATATGAAAGACTTGGATATTGCTAAGAAAATTCTAAGTATGGAGATTCGTAGGGATAGGGAGGCAAGAGAGTTGGGGTTGTCTTAGAATAACTACTGTCAGTTGACTCAATTGATAAAGTATTATTTGTCAATAAATAATTTAGAATAAAATTTTACACATTTTTGACTAACTAAATTTGGTCATTTATAGTATCAAAAAATAAATCGGGCACTTTAAAAGATGAATTTACTGTGAAGAAAGGTGTAGGATACTTTTTTTTTTTTTTTTTTTTTAAAGTTTTGCTCAATGAAAATGTTATATTTTATGTGTAAAGGGGGAAAAAAACTGAAACCAACATGGTGATCATTTTATGAATTCATGTAGACCGGTAATTTGACCTTTAATTTTATCTTCTTCTTCTTATTCGTTTTTTAAAATTTTGTTTATAATAACTTTATATATTGAACGATTGAAAAAGAAGTGACCCCTGGACTCACCAAAAATATCCCAAATAGGGAAGACAGAGGGAGGAAAACTGGACTCACTAACAGAAAGCAAATCTTGTCCTCATTATATCACTTTCAAGTGCCAGTGCCACCAACACGTCTATCTTTGTCGTATTCCAGTTTTTTATTCCCCTTCCGTCGTAAACGGTCAGGTAGCCACCAATGGTTGGTTTTTATTAAAAAATAACTATAAAACTCAATCTATATTATTAGATAGACAACGTTTCAAATATATTTGATTTCTAACCATTCGAGTTTTCTGCACTCGATTTTACTCAGTAAATTTACATTTGAAAATCGAGTGTCTCACACTCAATTTTCATACTCACTTGAAAATCAAGTATCTCACACTCGATTTTTTCAGAGCAAAATCAAATCCTCTAAACTCAATTTATTAAAAATGAAATTTATTTCAACTTTTACCTAACTAATAATATATTTTAAATTTTATAGTTATTTTTTAATAAAATCCCCAATGGTCCTATAAAAATGAACAAAAAGCAGATCTTGTCCTCATTATATCACTTTCACGTGCCAGTGCCACCAACACTTCTATCTTTGTCGTATTCCAGTTTTCTATTCCCCTAACGTCCTAAACTGTCCGGTAGCCACCAATGGTTCTATAAAAATAAATAGGGAGAAAAAAAAAGTTTAAATAATGTAATAATTGTCATGTATAGCTTTTATAATGTATCAAATTACAGAATTACTTCTTAAATGATGCAATTTTTTAGGTTGCTACCCACTTATGTTGGGCAGGGTTGGCCCATTTAAACCCATGAATTGGAAAAGTGATTCTACCTAAACAATTCAATCATAGATCCAATTACTTTAGTAACAAGCTGGGTTTGGCTTGACTTGGCTCAGCACATAGTAACAAGCTGGGTTTGGCTTGACTTGGCTCAGCACAGCAATGTATTGCTTTAGAGAAGGTAGATGCTCTAACAACAAATGAAGCTGATCTTCTAGAAGGCTTTTTGTTTACCCTCCTGCCTTTATTTTGTATGTTATTAGGTTTGATGCCATGAGAATTATGTATTTAAGGCGTTGTTGTATCATTAACATAACTTTGTAATTTCTTCATTGCTAATATATTATCCAGTTAACCAAAAAATAAAAATTACTTCTTAAATTTTTCGGAATAAAAAATTTACTTTCTATATATAATATATGCTATGTAATTGGAGTATAATAATAAATTTATATTTTATACCAACTATTTTTTCAAGCTTCTAATTTTTTTTCAACTAAATAAAAGAATTTTATATTTATTTTCCATGATTCCAAATCCAACCAAACACGCACATTAAAAAATTAAAATATTTCTTATCCTTTCAATATTTTCAAAATTTTCAATTTTTCATCCTCTCAAGACTCAAGAGGTTAAGAGGGTGGTTGGCAAATCACGAAGGTTAGCTAAGAGCAATATAATTAGTTTTAATTGTTTTTAGTTTGGTGACTATTTATTTCATAAAAACTTGTTCAAAATAGGAATAGATATATTCACATATCAAAATAGTTGTAATTTTAACTCTTTTTTTCCAATACAATCTCTCCAAAATCATAATTTCATATTTTAGTGGTTTGGCATAGATAGTCGCACCAAACCTAGTTTTAACTTTGGCTTTTTTCATGAACGGCATGTTAATTAAAATGGGTTCTGACTTCATTCTTGAAAAAAATAGATAAAATAAAATCAGTTCAATTGGTTTTGCTTATGTTAGAATTGAACCAGTTCTATTACTCTGTAGTTTGCCAAACATGAACAAGGAAAAAGTCTTGACATTCACTGGTCCAGTTTAGGAGCCTTGACTGGGGTTGGAGAATACAGCTACAACAGACAAAGTAAGCTCTTTCCTATCGGGATAGGTCGGTGAGCAATGGAGATTGTGGTCATGATGTGCTTAACAGAGCATTAAGCGGGAAAAGTATGAACGGGAATTTTCAAAGTCTTTTGGTTTGTGGGGTTGTCATTATCTTGATAAATTGGCTAACAAGTTTCCTTTCGTTTAGGTTACACAAGCATTAACCTTATTTTGCATCTTCTATCAATTCTTCTATCGATACACCCTTGACCACGTACTGTGACACAACTTGTGTCAAGGTGTGATTAGATTGTATCACTTACATATATATCTATCACTAAAATTTAATAAAAAGTAATTCAATCAATACTTGTTAAGTGTCTAAATTATGTCAAAGTATGTAGACAAGTGTTTGGTGCTAGACTTTTTGGCCCAAGTTCTAACTACAATGAAAGGGAAAAGGACAAATGAGAAAAAACAAAAAGTTCACTATAACATTCTAGATATCGATATACATTTAAAATGATCAAAAATTAATAATCTTATCATGATGACAGTAATTTAAACATTAAGGGTCCAATTTAATATAGAACATGATAGGGTCCACTTAAAATCAAGTGTTCTTTCCGCTAAATGGCAACGACTAATGTGAGCCTTTATAAATTCCTTTGCCAACTAATCAATAATGATACCAAGTCTCAAGAGTGGTCTGAGACTGGTAATTTTTTCCTGGATTGGAATTGCTGATCCAATGGCTAAAATGTTAGCCCAAAAGTTCACCAATGAGCCGTTCCTTACTGCCCATTTAATACCCCTTATTAAAAAGGGCCATTATCATTTAAGGCCCATCAAGAAGTGCGACCCATTAAGTTTAAACAAATGGTCCACATGCACACAACTTGGCCATGGAAGCAAGGTTTTTGGGTGTAGCTAAATAAAGGGCCAAAATGGCCCATTAGCATTAATTTTTGAAATATTTAGCAACAGAGCACTGTTTCGGAAATAATTAGGGAAATACCACTTTTTCGGGCCCTATAGCGGCGTTTTCCTGCAAAATTTTTTTATAAGTCCCATAACAGGTTCAAGGGGCCCTATAGTGGCGTTTTTAAGCCCTATAGCGACGTTTTTGGGCCTTATAGCAGCGTTTTCCTGCAAAAATTTTTTATAAGTCCCCATAATAGGTTCAAGGGGCCCTATAGTGGCGTTTTTTAAGCTCTATAGTGACGTTTTCGGGCCCTATAGCAGCGTTTTCGGAAAAAGTGGTACTTCCCTAATTATTTCCGAAACAGTGCTCTGTTGCTAAATATTTCAAAAATTAATGCTAATGGGCCATTTTGGCCTAAATAAAGACCAAAACCTCACTTCTTTTCTTTGGTCTCTTAACTTCCCATTGGTATAAAATGGATTTATTTTTATATTGTTCAAATTAAATATTTAAATTATAAAAATATATCAAGTGTCATGTCATTATAAATTTTACATAGCACTCTATATATTGTCATATTCAAAAAATAAAAATGAATTCTCTCCTCCAAAAAAATGGAGGGAGAGTATCGTTATTACTATTATTTTATTTTTCACAATTAGGGCTCCACATAAACTATCTTTTAATTTCATCTAACTCGTTACATGTTGTTGATACCCATTTTTGCGACACATTTCGCACAAGCCCGATTCAAACAAGCTCGACTCTCTTGTAAGCTTAATTCATGTATTATATTATATTTTATTCTTTTAAGCAGGACCCAAGCCCATGCAACTTATGGGGAAATTGAGGAAGTGTGGTTTGGAGGGTATGGGTCGGTTCCTTTCGGACCTTTTGCATGAGCCCAGCCCATGCGTTCTACCAAGTGGACAAGGGACACTGGTAGCACCTCAGGCTCATGGAGGAGGTCTTGTATCCAAAATTTCCACCTCAAAACAGCTTTTATGCTTTGGGTGACTGTGGCCCAAAGTTTCTGTTCGAACCCTTTTTTTTTTTCCTTTTAAAATCGTTGGCTCTCATTGGCCAACTTCAGCTGCTAGCTCTCATCTAGTTAAGCCTCCCAATGGTCTGAAACAATTGAAAATGAGGAGCCAATGAGGGTTTAGTCAAGCATTTCCCTTAATGATGATAAAAGTAATCCTTCCTTTTATCCAAACAAAAGCAAACCTGAAAATTACTACTTCCTTAACACCTTGGGGTTCAAAGCCTTTTCTATCGACCAAGAACAAGTCACTTAGAGCACCCCAAACTCAATATAAATTCCACAATTAGATTCAAAACAAGGGGAGGAGGTTTTACTCTGAGAGCAACACCCTAAGCTTAATACAAGAGCCTTTCTTCAACTAAAAAACAACCAGCCACGTTTTACCCACATACCTGAAACTTCAGAGCAAAACTCCATTCATCCAGTCAACAATCTCACAATTCCAAAGTTTACGAGTGGAAATATGGATATAGGGGAACCTTCCCTCTCTTCCTCACGACCACCTCAATTTCGTCTTCTCGGTGACTGTGGGTCAAAGTTTCAGACCTATTGAACCACATTTTCCCCATAGAGCTGAAACTTGAGAGCAAAAACCCACTAAGCTAGGAAACATTCTCACAATTCTGAACCTTAGGGGTGGAAATATGGGTATAGGGGAACCTTCCCTCTTTTCCTCACAACCTCTCTCAATTTCCTTTTCTCGGTGACTGTGGGTAGAAGTTTCAGACCTATTATGTTTTTATGCTTTTTCTGCACTTTTGTTATTAGCATTTTGATTCTCTCTTGTCAAAGCACCATTAGCCTTTATTTTAGCACCATTAGCTTTTGTTTTCTATACATTGTGAATTTTGGGCTTGATTCTCCACCAATAAACACTTCTAAAGAACCTAAGGGGAGATTTGGGCCGTTTTAGCATTTTCGGCCCTTGTCGCAAAAACGTCCCCGACACATGTTCTACTAAGTAATGCAAAAGCTCCCCAAGTAAGAACAATAGCTAAGCTTTCCACCTAATAAGTTCAATTTTAATTGTTTCAACTATATGGAGTCAAATTTTGATCCACTTTGCCCAGCCTCAAGTATGAGAAACCCTAAATACTTATCAAGTTCCAAGTTTCTCTTATTTCCAACATCTCACAAAGAGCTTTCGAGTTTCAGGGGCTATATTGCTGAAACCAAAAATCTTTGATTTCAAATTTGTTAGGTTCTAAGATTTTAGGAACTAAATGTATTAGAACTTCAATTTGTATATGTTGGCAAACCATGATCAAAACAATGAGTCTAGGTTTAGGCTTGCTCAAAGTTTATTTGTTATAGTTTGAATCGAGTTGAATGTAGAAACTTACTGTGCAAAATTGAAAGCTCGATCAATCGAGAATTGTATCTACAAAATTTGTATTAAGCCCAAACAGCAGTTCAAGCCCATTAAGGATCAAGGTTTCAGATCTACTTCTCCTAGTATATAAAGGAAACCATAAGTACGTTTTTATAAGGCTTTTTAGAAAGAGATTAGAGTGCATCTTGTGCCTCTTTTGTAGATCTAGGGTTTTGTACCCAAAAGCTCTCTAAGGTCTTTGATGTGTTATGTGTTGGATCTTTTGTGAGATCTAGAGGTGTTTACCTTCACATACACACATAGAGCTATCAAGATCAAGATTTGCATCAAGAAAATGATGGTGGTTTCGATTGCTACATAAGGAATTTAAAGAAAATCTAAAACCTTTGAGTGGAGTCTCAAAATCACAAGTTGAAGAACTTGTGGTTGCTGAAGATCAAAGAAAGAAGTAGTTTGTGGACTCGAAGCTGTCACGTGGTTATGGTAGTAAGTTTTCTACTCGAGGTAGCAATAGGATGTTAGTGGTCTGAGTCTTATTGTACAAACTTCAATTCTTTCATAGTGGATTTGTTTTACCTCAATAATAGCTAGGTTAAATCCTTCCTAAATTTTTTACCTGTTTGGTTTTCCTGGGTCACTATATTATTTTGTTATTTATTTTCCCGTTGCCTTGCATGATATGATTGTTTTGTTTGAACCTAATATGAATAATAAATCTAAGTATTCACTTGGTTAATTAATTAGGTTAAACAACTTCCAGTTTACAGGGATCTAAAAACTTACAAAATTACTTACCTTTTCCCTTGAGACCATACAAAAATTGTCTAAGCATTTCCCTTCACTTACCATTACCATATGATATTTGTGCTATTAGAGAAAATTCCATTTCATGACATGCTATATATTTGATATAGGATTCCATATTTGTCAATTTGATTTGTAATGTCTTATATTTCTTAATGTGCAAACTATGTCCGGAGCTGGTGTAAAACCATCATTTTACACCATCTAATAGCATCATTGATGTCATCTAATTTTGTAACGGAAATTGTAGTGTAGCTAAGGTTGTCGTTCCACCGAGAAAAGGAAAACAAGAACACATCAAAAGCACCAATAATAGGTAAATATAAATATATATATATATATATATATATATATTTATTTATGATTAAACTTAGGATTAATAAAGTTTGGTAAAATTCAATGATTAAAATTACTAGGGCGTTAAGATCTGTCCTCCAATATTGTTAAGCATCCACTATTAATCCCATTTAGTACACAATTGGGTAAGTAAACACATAAACTATTCGATTGGAAGATTTAGAAATAAGCTTTATTAATAAAACTCTCTTTGATTGATTATATTTATCAATTATTCGAAAATTTTAGTCTAGAAAATAATAACTTTACTCAAGAACATCGCATACCCTAGAGGCAATACTATGGCAAAAGTAATATCTAACAAGATTATCACGTTTTACTAGAGATATTATAAAACCCTATTCTGACAATAAGAAATTTCAAGAATAGACTTATGAAAGAATTAGAAATCAAATATCAACCTAATAAAACAATTATAAAAAGAGAACATTGATTTCAATAATCAAAACGTGAAAAACATGCTTAAATTGAATAGTGGACAACTTACAACATTGGGGATTCACCCAAACCCTAACTTAGGTTCTTAAGCTTCCATAGAAAATAAAAACTCTTCAAAATTGATGAAAAATAAGGCTTCCCAACAGTGAAAAACGTGGCTGCCTTTTTATTCCTTTAATATTTATATCATTCAAAACCCTAAAACACATGCTTCCCAAAAAGGAAAATATAAAATGTCAAATCCTGTTTTTTAATAGTGGAACAACTTCCCAGTCGGTTTTGGCCTTTAATAGGTAGATTCTGAAGTTTTGTTAAGCTACAAAGTTTTAGATCTTTAAGTCCTGTTTCCATGGCAGCAAGAATCAAGTGAATCCAATATCGAAGTAAAAAGATATTGCCAAAATACCAAAACTGGTCAAAATATTTCCATGTCATGATTTTTTTCATCTTTGGCTCAAACGAATTTCTCTCTTTCCTTTTATGTTTTCACACATATTTGACTCACTAAATTCTTCAAAAGCCACTTCTTAATTGATACTTCACCCTTGGATTCTCTTAGCTTCATGTTTGCGTGCTTAGCTAATTAGTTTAAATCTCCTACAGAAGAAAAATACACGTAATGAGTATATTTTATAGAAAAGTAGCAAACTCTCTGTAAAGTTGTGATTTATAACTATGTTTTATGTTGGCTTTATTCCATGATAAAAAGTGTTGTAATTGCATTAATTTATTTCCTTGTATTTTGTGGGATTTTATTGTATTGGGTTTAGTATTAAGTTAGTGAAGAATCGAGCATAAAATGAAGATCAGTGCAGTTTCACGACTAGCTCGCCAAAATTTTGAGAGTAAAGGTTCATGCGAAAAGGACACATAAGAAGCACATGCTAAAAACTGAAAAGTCAAGTGTCAGGTTGTATTTCACAAGTACTTCTCGCAAAAGTCTTTGCTTTGAGGATTTTAAGTGTGACTTTCTTACCCTTTACCCATACTATGTATACCCTCATTACCTACAAAAGTAAAGGAGGCTATTTAGAGAGAAAACCCTAGATAGATTTCTACAACACAACACACCCACATTTTAGAGAGAGAGCTACTCATCCTTTAATGAGAAATCATTATAGTCTATTCTCCTTCCCTCTCTCATTGTTATACCTTAAGAAGAGATTCGTATGTACCCAAACACAATCCACACCTATTCAAAATATAGAGTATTTTGAAACTTGGGAAACTTTGGAGATTTGCCAAAAGAAGCTGGTAGGGTTTGGCAGATGCAATCGGGCGGTATTGCGGGATCCAGAAAGTTAGTGAAGATAAGACTCCAAGAAGTCCATTAGTAGCAAGAGCTTGGAGGGCTCAAGTACATTGGATAGACTAGGCTTGGAGGGTCTTTTGTTATTCGTGTACTCCAACTTATTCACTAGTGGATCGATTTCAACTTGGAGGGTCGTGGAGGGGTTTTTTGCTGAGCTCTTCGATAACACGTCATAGTATTATCTTGTGTTTGCATCTCTCTTCCCTTACTCTTTGTGCTTTACATTTATTGTTTATCGTTCATGTTTATGCACTAGAGTAGTTCCAATTTATTGCACTTCATTTACTCTTATTCCGCACTTAGATAAGTTAGAGTAAAAACAATTAAGCCGTAATTTTTAATTTGGGGTCTAAACAAGTTTGTGTGTTTTCACACAAAATCTGAGCTTTCACTCTCATATTTACATGTAAGTTTGAAAATAAACATAAAATAAATGTAATAATGCCTACCAAAACTAAGATAATATTGTACTATTAAGCTATTATCACACCCCCCCCCCCCCCCCCCCACCACCAACATGAACATTACTAATTTCTAGCAATCACAAAACTTATGAAGTCCACACTAACCATTCCGTATTATCTTTATCTTTATCTTTTGTTCTCAAGCATATTTAGTGCATTCACTGGACAATATTCCTTACTTAATTTTTACAATATAAGTGAAAGACCTGGGTTTGAAAATCTTGAAGCAATACATACTTAGAAGATCCTTACTTTTCCAAGGTGGTGTGGTAAGAACGCTCAAAGGGGCTATATAATTATTTCTTATTGCTAGATGGCTACCAATTCAAAGGTAATTGGTTGTGTTCCACAAAATTTTCTTTAAGGATCGATGTCAATATTACTAAAACTTGGTTCAACATCGTTGTGTCCTATCAATTTCGACTTGTTTTAAGTAATGCGATCGATACAAGAATTAAAGATAGATGCAATTATAGTTTTTTTCCTTTTTTTTTTAGATAAGTAAATAGAGAGTGAGTTTCTTGCTATGTATCTCGTTGGTGGATTCTTTAGAGTGGTGAGTATTTCTATCATTTACTTTGTATCCCTTGTATGGGTTTCTTTGAGTCGTGAGTATTTTCCATTAATTGTGAGTAGTAATAGAGCCAAAAATTTACTTAGGGGTGCAAAATTTATAACTAACATATATATATATATATATATATATATATATATATATATGTTACATATTTTAGTGTTAAAAAATCATAAAAAAAATATTTATTATATTATGCTTGTAAATTTTTTTCTTGTGAAAATGTTTGTAAAGTTGTGATTTACAACTATGTTTTATGTTGGCTTTATTCCATGACAAAAACTGTTGTAATTGCTCTAATTTTTTTCCTTGAATTTTGTGGGATTTTATTGTATTGGGTTTAGTATTAAGTTGGTGAAGACTCAAGCTTAAATGAAGAATCAGTGGATTTCGCGAGAAGCTCGCAAGAAGCTAAGCCGCAAAAGAGCATGTGAGGAGCACATGACTGGAAGCTGTAGAGTTGTGCCAGACTGTTGTTTTTGCAAGTGTCTCGCGGGTAACCACTCGGGAATTTGAACTTTGTCTTCACAATTAATCCCATAATCAGTGAGGGAAATGGCATTACAGTTCTTGAATTCTGCTTCTCAATATTTTTTTTCAGCACATGGAAGATATGTCCACAAATATCTCTCTCTTTGTGGGTAAAGAGATCATACAAAAATCTTGTCCTTAGAGTAGATAAAGTGGTAAGGTTGGTGACAGGATATAAGTTGTGGATCATTACATATGCCAAAGCTCTCATTTCTGGTGAAAGTGGTATTGTGTTCATGGATGATTTCTTCGGTTTGCCACCAAGTGTCCTTATCATCTCATCAGTAGATCCCAACCTATCCTTATACTACACTGCAATTGGCTATGAGGTTGGACGAACTTCCAAAAAATCTTGGATGATCTCCCTTGTAATCACAAACTCTTTGTGTCGTACCCAACACTCGATACAATCTCCGTCTATAACAGCATTGGAGAAGAACTCACTTATGATCTCTAAATAGACAACCTCAATCGGGTTCAAGAGTTTGGTCCATGTCCTTTCTTTGAACACCTCAGGGATGAAAGTGCCCTTAAGGGATTCTAAATTGACCACCCTTTCCATGATAATGGTTGCGCCCTTTTAGCAATCATTAAACTTCATATCAGCATCAGCAGACTTGAAATGAGCAGAGTCAGTGCGTGCGCGTTTGGAAGATGGCTTCTTGGTGGCTACATGCTTAGTAGGAGCCATCTGTGCAAAGTAACACAATCACAGAGAAGAACCAAGAACAACACCACAAAGCAGAAAAGAAATGATTAAATTCATGTTAGGTTAAACAAAAATGAAAACAACTCAAAACAGAACATATCACACTTAAAATAGAGCAACCAGACAAAACCAACATGCCAACAATGTTAGAGTATGTAAATATAATCAGAATGCATGAATAGAGTGAGTGTGTCTGTGTGTGCATCTTGAGATGCATGAGGGGTGCCTAGAGGGGCCCTAGAGAGTGCCTAGTGTGTGCAATGCATGGCATTGATGCACGAAGTAAACAAAGTGTGTAACACACATAAGCACAGACCAAAAAGGTAGACAAGAGTAAACATGATAAGAACTAAACCTTAGGAACTCACTTGCATTCAAAACAAACACAACAATGTCACTAAGACATTCTGTCAAGCACCTTAAGTGCAACAGTACATAACAAATATGGAAAATGCATGAACATAGTGAAAAAATGCCTCAATACAAGTTAAAACTGCCACAAGGGGCTAACACAGATGCACAAACACCAAATGGGACTAAGCCCAATCAAGAACAAGAACAAATTTTCACAAAAATAGGAAACCCAACCCAATTTTCGAAAAATCCCAATTTTCAAAAACCCTAAGCACAAATTCTACATAATCCGAAAATAAAAGATGAAAATAGTGTTAGAAACACATACCTTGAAAAGATTTTGCAGAGATTTTCCTTGAAAATGATGGTGGTTGAATGAAATAGTGATTTGGGTTGAAAGGGGTTCGAGAAACTTGTGCGAGGGAAGTGAAAAAATTTGAAAAACTGTCACATCTGCTACATAAAAACTGAAAACACGTGTTTTTTGCGGGGTAGGCAGTGGCGAAGCAGTCGCAAGGAAGTCGCGAGAAGAGCCACTGAAGCACAAATACTTTCATGAGAAGCTGTTAGTTGCGAATTAGGCACGAGATATTCGTGAAAGTTTCTGTGTGTTTTTAAAAAAATCCAATTTTTGCCTAAAAACCATTTCGCGAGAAGAGATTAGTCGCGAAATACTCGCGAGGCAGTAGCAAGAGTTTCTGTATGAAAAATATAATTTTTGTTTTCCTTCAAGTACCTTTCGCAGGAAGCTCTAAGTCGCGAGCTTCTTGTGAAAAAGCCTCTGAACCAGTTTTTGATGAAAAACACAAAAATGCATTTTGAACAAAAACAAACAGCACGAAAGTATAAAATCACTTTCAAAAACAAATAAAACACTCAAAAATCTTTTTGGGTTTGATCATCAAGTAATTGAGTATACACATCACATTTGAACATGTACAATCACACAAATGAGATAAGCATTCATTGAATCAAAGTCTTGTGTGTTGTGGGTGAGTATCAAGTGTGAAATAGTCCTTAGACCAGTGTGAAGCTTCAATGATCAATTCAATCAAGTCATACACAACTAGTATTAAGTCAAGTGACCAATCTCAATTATAGAAATGAACATATATGACCTCCCACAAATTGATTGTACAACTTAGAATCTTTTCATTTGGCTTCTGCATAAATCATGACATTTGATCCTTTTTGGATACATACATCTCTTTTTGAGATTGGTACTTGATATTTTGGATATTTCAACATTGAGGATTAGCCTTTGGCTTTTTGAGCACCATAAATTTCAATATAAAAGCCGCTTTCCCTTTTTCCTAGTCAAATACTAGTATGTGCGATAGGGTTTTGCAGCTCAATATCTCTTTTTCACTTTGAGATTTACATTTGGAGAGCTCAATAAAAAAAACCAAAAAAATAACGTGGGAAGAGATATAGGCATAAGTCTATGCAAGTATCAAGATCAACAAGACAATTGACCAATCATTCATGACAAGTTTGAAGATCTATTTACAACAATCACGCATAGTTTTCAAGATCTCTTCCACACAGATAGATGTGCATATAAAAACAAGCTAAGCTCGAAAATGCACTACGCCATTAGTACGAAGGTACTAGGCCAAACTCACACACATGTGATATACACAAAGACAAGCGATCAAACTTTTTTTTGAAGATTTTTCAATTTTTATGGGTTTTTGAATTTTTTAGAACACACTCAAAAATAGAGCAAGAATTGAAATAACACACAAAAAGAAAACTTGTAAAAGAAGACATGCTATAAACAGAACAATAGTGCATGAAATGATGCATGAACCTATGATCCTAAGTATTGGAAGTATTGATACATGGACATGGGAGATAATCATGCATGAGTACCCCTCTTCACCCACACGTCACGTGTGTTCGGGGAGATATCCCTATAGGATTGGGTATGTGAATTGTGAACTTCAAACCTGCTGGTGAAGTTCGCCAAACATGTGATGAATGCCTCAATCATCTTCATTACATTCATCACACTGAAATCTTCATTTTGACTTCGTTGTTGCCCAACAGTCTAATTCCTCCTATCATATCTTGGTCCTCTTGACCTTTGATCCCTAGGATTGTTCAATACTCTCAGCTTATAACAATTAGGTCTGGTGTGCCCTTGAAGTCCACAATAATGGCATACATGGTTCATTCTCGAACTTCTTTGTGGTTTTGGAGGTAATCTTCCTTTGGCTTCAGTTCTAGCCACTGATTGGTTACAAGACGTGGTCAACACTTGTTGTGATAGGCCATAAACTGAATGACCCCTTGTGATAGAAATTAATTAATTAATTAGTCAAGTTATTAATTTATCAATTTACCATGCAAATGCATGGTAGCACAAAAAAATCACCAATAAACTAATAATGCAACGGAAAATAAATAACACATTGATTTCTTTACGAATGGGGAAAACCTAATGGCAAAAACCCCACCGGTTGATTTTCAGGTCACCACTCCCAAAACTCTACTATTATCACAACAAGCGGTTACAAGTAAAGGAATCCAAGTACCTTACCAACCTATAGTTGAACCCTTACCCCAATATCCAATTGGACTTGTTCTGTAGTGACAGTTCCCTTTTCAATGCACAACTCCCAGTGCGTGATTAACCAATTGCGCGGATCCTAGTATGCGACTTCAGTCACCAACTAAGAAGGTTGTTGGTTGTAAAGTTCTTCAGTTCATCCACACGATAAAGATCAAGAAGATGCTTGGTCACAAAACCCTACGGTGCACATATATAGCAACTTCTTCAAGAGAAAGAGATGAACTAGGGCAAGAACTTTGTCTCCGGTCACAATTTGCTTGAACAGAGTTTGCTCAAAGCTTGTGCAACTTGTGAACACTTCGACGGCCCTTAAACTGATCCTTTTATATGTCTAGGGTTAGGAGAAAAGAAAGCCCAAAGACACATTCACGGATCCCAAGAAAATCATATTGGAATTCTGAAAATCTTAAATCTCGACAGATAGCAGGTGTCGAGCAGTTGTCGAGCAGGTGTCGAGCACACCGAATGAAGAACAGCTTCCTTAAGCTCGATAGATGCAGCTGTCCAGTCAGCTGTCGAGCTTTAATGATTTTGCACTTTGAACTTGTTTTCTTGAACAGACTTGAAAGTTTCAATACTTGATCTTGAAACAAGGTTTCTTGAAGTATTTAAAACATCCTAAATCTACCCAAATACAAGTAAAGTGCGTTTTGTCAAAGGATAAGCCAATTACATAAAATCATGACATATGTTCTTAACATGTGAAACACATATGTCCTAACATGTTGGTCAGCCACATTCTTCTTCATTTCATCCTTTACTTTCTCAAGAGTAGATGCAACTATAGCTGGCTCTTTGGCCTTCACAAACTTCACTTCTTTGGTGACATTGGCCGATGAGCTACTCCCTCCGGTATATCCCAACTTGGACTTGTCAGAGAAATGTTTTTGAGATGAAATAACATCATCTAGCTTCTTCATGGATACTCTCTCTATCTTGGCATTTGCATGTACTACCTCTAGCTCAAGAAATTTGATTTTTGAATAAGCTTCAGTCAGCTCACCATTTATCATTTCTGTCTCACACCTAGCCTCCTTATACTGCGCTAGAAGACTTTTATAGTCCTCATCTGCCTTTTTCATCTTCTTTACGGCTGTCTTGGCTATCCTTGTATACTCTCCTAATTTCTCAAGGAGTGAGTTGCAGTTCTCTTGAAGGCTGGCTGCGTTTTCATCTTCTTCAGCATCAGATTCTTCATCACTATGATCCCCAAGTTCTTGTACAAGCAAGTTCAAATCCTCTGAAGATTCAACATGAGCAATAGTCATAAATGCGGAGTAGTTCCCTTCTCCATCACAACTTTCTTCAGAGTCAAAATTTGAAGAGTCCAAATCGCTAAGTGTTGTGGCATATGCCTTGCCCTTTCCTCTTCGATAGTTGGGACACTCCTTCTTAAGATGTCCATGGCCATTGCATTTATAACACACAATGCCTTGAGGAGACTAGGAATCCTTTCCTTCTTTCTTCTTAAACTCCTTCCTATCACCTTTGGAGGATGAGAACTTCCCTCCTCTGAACGATTTCCCATTGTTCTTCATCTTCAAAAATTTCCAGAAGTTCTTTGCCAGAAATACTACATCCTTTTCCACTTCATCTTTTCCGGAGGAATCATTCCTTCTTTCGATGATGGTTTTAAGAGCAAGAGATTTACTTGTCTTATGAGAGGGCAGTCCAAGCTCATATGTTTGAAGAGATCTGATTAGCTCTTGGATTTTGATCTCATCCAAGTCTTTACTCTCTTCTATAGCTGTAACTTTCGCTCGGAAGCTTTCCGATGGGGACCTCAAAATTTTTCTCACCACCTTAGCATCCTCAATCTTCTCACCAAGATTGAGCTTCGCAATCACAATTTCGTTGAGCTTTCCATATAATGAATCAAAGGACTCTTCATCTCCAATCTTAAGCTCTTCGAATTCGGTGGTTAACTTCTAAAGCTTTGTGTCCTTAACTTTCTTTGTTCCTTCATAGGTGGTCTCCAATATCTCCCAAGCTTCCTTGGCTACTGTTATGTGAGAAATCCTATGGAACTCATCTGGAGAAACACCACAAAATATAGCATTCCATGCTTTACTGTAAGCATTAATTGCCGCAAGTGCTGCTTTATCCCAAGTGGATTTTGCAGCCTTGGGCCTAGTCCAACCTACTTCTATGGCATCCCAAACAATATCATCTATTGAATACAGAAATGCCCTCATCCTAACTTTCCAAAACACGTAGTTACTACCATCAAAGAATGGTGGAACATTCAAAGATTGAGACCGGTCCATCTCAAAACGGAGTCAAGGAACACAGTTAGGTATTTAAACCATAGCAAGTGTACCTACTCTGATACCAATTGAAAGCTCAAAATGTGTGAAAACACTAGAGCTCGTTTAGACCCCCAATTCAAATTACGACTTGATTGTTTTTACACTAACTTAATACTAAGTGCGGAATAGTGTAAACACAAACAAACATGTAAGAGAGCAACTCTAATTCATATTTAAAGCAAAACAGCGGTAAAATAAAATGAACAAGAGTAGGGAAGAAAGATAGAACCACAGATAACACCGAGACATGTTATAGAAAAGAGGAAACCGAAGAACTTGGCGAAAAACCTCTTCGCCGCCCTCCAAGCGGAAATCGGTCCACTAGACAATCAGTTAGGATACATGGGTGAGCAAGAGACCCTCCAAGCCTAATCTACCCTTTATACCTAAGCCCTCCAAGCTCTTACTCCAACAAGGCTTCTCGGAACTATGTCTTTCTAGTTCTCCAGATCCCATAACAAGCTCCATGTTGCATCTGCCATCTTTGGCTTCTTCCAATGTTTCCCAGCAGCACCAAAACCTCATTGGACACTCTCAAAAGGTGTGGTAAGTGTTTGGGTTATTAACCTCTCAATGGTATGGAAATGGAGAGGTAGGAGATAAGGAAAATCTACAAACAAAGGGGTAGAGAATTGTTGGATTAACAATTTCTAACTCTCAAGTGTTTTAGCTAGGGTTTTCTCTCAGAAGCTCTCTTGAGCATTTGTGGGTAATGTGGGTATAAATAGTGTAGGCACAGAAAGTGTGTATCAGAATAGATAGGTTGGCAGAACAGAATATCTCGTGGGAAGGCCTTACCTGCGAGATACTCGCGAGACACAGCTATCTCCACTTGGCCTGACTCTTCGCATTCAAGCATGTGCAGGGAACATGAGTTACTTCATGGGATACTAGGTCACGAGCTTCTCGTGAAAACACTTCATTCTTCAATAGCTTGAGTCTTCACACTCTCTCTCACTATCACACAACTCTTACAATAAATTCCTACAACAAATACAGGGTACAAAAGATTGAATAAAATTACAATCAAATTTGGCACGGAATAAAAGCCAACATAATAAAAATTTGTAAATCACAACTTTACAATTTGAAAGCTTGAAAATGTGTTGAAAACACAAGAGCTTGTTTAGACCCCCAATTCAAATTGCGGCTCGATTGATTTTACACTAACTTAATACTAAGTGCGAAATAGCGTAAACGCAAGCAAACAAACAAGAAAGCTACTCTAATTCATATTTAAAGCAACACAGTAGTAAAATGAAGTGAACAAGAGTAGGGAAGAGAGATGCAAACACAGATAATACTTCGATGTATTATCGAAGAGGAAACCGAAGAATCTCAGCGAAAAACCTCTCTGCCGCCTTCCAAGCGGTAATCAATCCACTAGACAATCAGTTGGGATACATGGGTTAGCAAAAGACCCTCTAAGCCTAATCTACCCGCTATACCTAAGCCCTCCAAGCTCCTACTCCAACAAGGCTTCTCGGAACTGTGTCTTCTCTAGCTCTCCGAATCCCACAATCAACCCGATTGCATCCACTAAGCCTCACCGGCTTCTTTTGGCAATTCCCCAAAACTTCCCAACCTCCAAAACACTCTTTACACTCTGAATAGGTGTGGGTTGTGTTTAGGTACAAATCTCCTCTCAAGGTATGACAATGGGAGAGGGATGGAGAAGAGGCTACAATGATTTCTCACTAAAGATGAGTAGTTCTCTCTCAAAAAGATAGATGTGTGATGTAGAAAACTTATCTAGGGTTTTTCTCTCTGAATGACCTCCTTTACATTTGTGGGTAATGAGGGTATATATAGTATGGGTGAAGGGTAAGGAATTCACACATAAAAATCCTCCAAGCAGAATGTTTTGCGACTGTCTCACGGGAAGGCCTTACCGGCGAGACACTCGCGAAAACAACAGTCTGGCACGACTCTTTAGCTTCCAATCATGTGCTCCTCACATGCTCTTTCATGGATTAGCTTCTCGCGAGCTTCTCGCGAAATCCACTGATTCTTCATTTAAGCTTGAGTCTTCACCAACTTAATACTAAACCCAATACGATAAAATCCCACAAAATACAAGGAACAAAATTAGAGCAATTACAACATTTTTTGTTATGGAATAAAGCCAACATAAAATATAGTTGTAAATCACAACTTTGTAATCTCCCCCTTTGGCTATTTCATGACAAAACACCCTATAATAGACTCACTTAAACGTGAGTTTGGGAACAATGGCAAAACTCACTCACACCTAAATCTAGAAGCTGTGTAACACTTGGAACATATATACTTGTAACCCAAAACACTTGCATAAAACACATTAGACCCTCAAGGTAAATCAAGTGATAAAAGGACAAGTATAATGTAACGAGTAAAATGCGATCAAGTAAACAAGTTGTGAAACATATGAACAACTTGATCAAACACATGATGGTCATATGGAAATGACTACAATGATCATATAGCAAAGCAAATGATCTTCTGAACATGCAACACTGGACCAATGCAAAATACATGAAGTATATGCATCCAAGAACAAGTTCCTACTAGGGCACAAGAGTAATAAAGACCAAAACAAAACAAGGAAAATGTCTTCTTCCCCTTAGTATATGCATCTCCCCTATAGCTTTCTCCCCTTACGAATGTGCATGAGGTAGACTTACTCCCCCTAATAGTGTGCACATGAGTCATATAGAAATGACAATACAAACCTATATACTCTCCGGTATAATGTTACTTATATTTCTCATATATTGATTTTCATTACTTAGATAAACCTCAACTAGAAATATTTTAGTGTTAAAAACTCATAAAAAAAATATTTATTATATTATGCTTGTGAATTTTTTCCTTGTGAAAATGTTACTTATATTTCTCATATATTGATTTTTATTACTTAGATAAACCTCAAGTAGAACATATGTCAGTCTTTGTTGAACTCATAAAATCATTAATTTATAACAAAATTTCAAATCATATATTTGGTTTCCAGCCAACTTTAATGAGACTTTTTTAATTCTCCTCTAGTCCTCCTCCCTCACCCTCAATTCAAACTAGCCATCATGAAGGCTCCTAACCTCCCACTAATCATAATTTGATATTTGAACTCAATATATGGGCAAGTTATTGGGTTACACCTAAAGCCCACTATCAAGCCCGGGCCAATGGGCCTAATTTGAAAATGGTTGTTCACGTGGGGAAGAGACTATGATATGTCTTTTTTCTTGATTTGATATTTGAAATTCAAGAATAATATATTAGATTATTGAATTTAATTGATTCATGGTTGTGTTAGTTATTAGTTATTATAATTTACCCATTAGTAGTTGATATCATAATCCTCCTTATTATATAATACTAGTTGCTAATCCATGCGATGCACGGGATTCATTAAAAAAATAAAAAACAATGTTGTAATTATAAATTGCTGCACAAAATCAAAATGCATCAAGACTCACTAATCAAATAATACAACTAAATGGAGAAGACCCAAGCATAACATAAAATCTTCACTAATTCAAATATTAAATACTGTGAAACCTAGTACACTATGTGCTTGTGACCAATTAAAAAGTATAAAGACAAATAAGGGATAAAGAAATCCTATATGTTAGCTCCATAAAAATACATACATTTTGAAAAGATTAATACCACTACCATAGGTCCATAAACAAATTGCAATAATGATTGCAACCTTATTTTCATAATAAATAAATATAACATAGTTACTAATATGGATAATATTGCAAATATGAGTACTCATTGAAGAAAAAGGCATAGAGTGACGTACCAAATAAGCCCGTCGGTCTTACTTGTGGCCATCTACAAGTGACGACAGTAAGGGAGTCTACAGCTTAAAGCTAACAAGGTCAACTTGGGAGATGATGGAAAACTGACGACACTGAGGGTATGCATGAGACTGACGGTTCTGACATAACCTTACTTGGCCTCCACGATGTATGCAAGGAAATATCTTGTGCCCCACACTTAGAAAGACTTCTACAAGGAAAGGGTTCAGCAAAATACGCTCATAAGGATTCCTATAAGGAAAAGACTTCTAAACCAAGAAAAAGATGTCAACCTTTTACTACTATAAAAGCCCCAATACCCTCATTAACCAAGGTACAAATAATTCACCCCAGCTCTGGCACTCTAATGTTGTGAGAAGTTCTAAATTGACCTTCGGAGGGTATTTGGCCATCACCGCATCGAGCACGTGAGGACCGTGTGCCTTACTGTTGATTTTTCGGCATCATTAGTTACCAATGTCAAATTCTTTTACTATAACTCAAAAAGAGTAGAGAATATAATACAACACATCTGCATTATGTAGAAGAGTACATCATATATTTATTCAACATAAAACATTGAGTTCTATAAATTGTTGTTAATCTATATTTCAAATCTCTTGTTAAATAAATTAAAGACCCAACCATTAAGTCCATCAACACATATTTGGAAACTATGTAAATCCAATAACAAAACTCAAAACAATAGAAGAGACATCTTCATGGGCAATGTCCTACATAGCCTTATTAAGTGCATCCCTTTTCAGAGGATCCAAATGTCCCTCATAGTGAAATAATTGGCAAATGGCCAATGAATGTCTTTGCATTTCTCTCATGAACTTCACACCAGATTTTCCCATTACATATTTAATCAACCTCAAAGCCTACATAAAATTAAAGAGTAATTGGAGTTATAATTTTTTTGTAAATTATATTTTCAAGTGACAATCTGCCAAACACATTTGTCTAAATCCACATATCCAGCTAACTTTCACAATCTAAGCAATAATCATGTCAAAAGCTAAGTGTCATGAGTTAGATTATCAGAGCTATTTATGTCAAATCAATTTCCATTCTCAAATAAAAGACAATGCATTGTGTAATTCCTAGTTTTATAATATTGAAATCAAGTTAGAGCATATACATAGCATTTTGCACCTAAGTTTCAACCAAATCACAAAGAAATAATTAGGGTTATAAGAAAAACCAATTTTTGCAGCTCCTTTCATTTAGTTATTTCTTATCTATTCATTTAGTAGTTCAACTATTCAAAGAAACACCTTGAAAAACTTGCTTTTTCCATTGCTTAAATACACAATGGAAGGCCTTGCCCTCCTTTTGTTTCTACATTGGACAATGACTCCCCTTGAATATGATGTTTGTTTCAAAAGTAACTGTTAAGAGATGTGAGCACTTTAACAGTACTTCAACAATCATCAATTTGCATATTTTAAAAAGAATTATGCAACGTAAACTTAACATGACTCATAATGTTCATAAATCATTGTTAAGAAAAATCTAATGCACCCATGTTCATAAGAAACTTACCATGATACATATAGATCTTTTAGGCAACCAATCATGGGTAGGGGGCCATGCAAGCAAATCCTTCTACCAAGGAATTCAGTACATTCTAAGAAACAAAAATGTTATATCCCTCATAACTAAAAAGCAATGCTCTAGCTATATACTACATTCTGTTTCTAAATCAATAAATGAAAAAGCATGTAAAGTATTTGTCATGGTAAGAACGTGGAAACACATACTTACAAAGATGCCCCTAAATCAATGTCATAGTTGTGAAGCTAAAATTTTCTTAACAATGACTTATGAACAATTATGAAGCATAAAGGCATATACTTAGTGAAGTATTTCATTTTACCCATAAATAAAAATAAATCATTAAAAAAAAAACTTTTTCCAAAATCAATTACATAGATAACAAACACTCACAAAGCCTTGACTATATTGTTCAAGAGTTTCTCAAAATTATCAAAGGAAATAGAAACTCAACCACAAAATCTGGATTGTTCTCATTTTGCAATAGTTTCTGAAGTTGTTCTTTACCTACCATAGGGTAGGCAGATTGTTGTAACATGTAGGCTTTGTCCATTTTCACCACCCTTTCTTCTACCAAAGTTCCAAACTTCTCCGGTAAATTCATCTACTTGGCTGCCCTATTTTCAATTTATATAATGGCGGTTAGGATGTTGATCAGTGTTCCACCTGGTTCCTTAAGTTCCATATAGGTTCTAAAGTAAAAGCTATGTAAGCCGAGAGTTGATCTTTTAATATACTTTGGGATTGACTAGTAGTTTGGCTATATGCTCATAGTGAAAGTTCCCATATGTAGAATCCCACCAAGACCCAGCATCAAACACCTCACAAGCACTATTATAGAGACTCTTTTTATCATTTTGTCGAATAAAGAGTAATCTCCGGTAATTTGAAATTTTCACTTTAAATTGCCACAATTAAAAGCACAACCACCATTCAAATTCAATAGCCAAATGGGTCATTTGAATCAAAATCCAATAGTTGCAAATTGTAGAAATCAAAAGGACTACAATATGATTAGAGCACCTCACCTGTGTGAACTAGGGATTGGAGCTTGATGCATCAGTGACTTAGGCTAAGGTCTTGTGATGGATATGGTGGGTGAAGGTAGCTATACTATCAGTGGCAGTTATGGTCATGGGTGGGACTTAGAGAGAAGGAAATTAAGGAGAAGTTCTTGCATCTGATTTGTGGGTTTTGGGGAGCTTTTGCGTATGCGTATTGGTTTAAGGAAGGTCAGAATTGGGATCGCGATTTAGTTGCTGAATGATAATTAGTTTTTTTTTTTAATTAAAAAAAATGGTTACGTGGATAACTGTGAGGACTGAAAACAAATTGGAGGAAGCTGATGTAGAGAATGGCGTTTGGGGGAAGGAGAAGGGTAGAGAAGAGAGAGGAAGGGGAGAAATATTTTTTGGGATTGATTTTCAGAGTTGGGTTTTGGGGGAAGAAGAAGGGTAGAGATTTGCGTTTTGGGGAAGGAGAAGGGTAGATATTTGCGTTTTGGGGAAGAAGAAGGGTAGAGAAGATTTTCCGAGTTGTGAGGATATCAAGTTTGATTTTCAAAATTGTGGAAAATTTTTTGGGTTTTAGCCTCTTTTTTTGTGGTTAGAAATATATATATATTTTTTTAATAATGCTGATTTGTAAAAATGTGAGAGCTCTAAAAAATTAATAATCACTTGAGTACAGATTATATAAATTGTATATAAAGTATTGTTCTTTGGATTCAAACAATCACACAATATATTATATGAAAAAAGTTCCTAAATTTAATAATTAAAAACCTAAGGAAACTTAACCAGAGGTTTTTCATTTGCCAGAATATTTGTAGTACATCTAAAATGTGTTATGCACTTGAAGGGTATAGACTGCATGGTATTTTGTTTTTCAAACCTTTAAAGGGTTACGTTTTGATACACTAATGACCTCTTTTATCTAAACTGGATCTCCTTAAAAATGAGTGGAGAGTTTTGAAAATTCAATATTAAAGGAGTCTTAAGGGATAAAAAGGATATAGACAATTGCTAGAAAAAATTATTAGTTCAAGCAAATAGTTGCATGATCATATTAAGATGTGAATTCCTTTTCATGATGTAGATTTACTATTACTTGCTAATAGCAATCTTGTGAAGGAATATGTTGTTGATATTTATAACATGATATTTTAAAAATATATATTTTCATGAATACCATTTAAATGTGTTGTGGGTGATAAATATAGGTATGGATATAGATATTTGTAAAACCAAAATAAAAATTAATTACATTGAAATTTAATATAATAAAAAAAAAGTTACATGCTCATAATATTAGAATATTTCTTTCGCACACATATAATATCATTAACAACAAAAATAAAATTGAGAAATAGTGACATAAAATTTTACTACACAAGAAAATTAATTTAATCTAATAATGCAAGTATAAATGTAACACAAATACAAATGGAACCCTTTTTATAGGAGAGAATACAAAATTTGATCATTCTTAAATAATATTTATAGACATTTATATAATAGATTTCATGGATTTAAAATTGCATTTATAACTCATAAGCAAAAATTTTATTAAAAAAAAAACAAAAACAAAAACAAAGAAAAGAAAGAAAAGAAATACATACTTGTAATAGTTTGGATGGTAGGTTTGATAAAGACTTCTACTATGGATTTCACAAACATCAAATTGCCTAAGTAATAAGAAAAAAACAAACAAACAAACAAAGGAGAGTTAGATATATAAACAACATAGAACTTGTATAGAGAATGAGAATTATTGATAATGGGGAGAGAGAAAAGAAGAAGAAGAAGTTGTGCCTATGAATATATAAAAATACACTAAAAAATAGAATATATATATATATATATATATATATATATATGTATACACACAAATAGAGAGAGAGAGAGAGAGAATTTCTAATTGTGAGGAAGTTAGATTTCTAATCATTCTAGAAATTATAAGAAAAGAAGAATTAACTTAGGATGTATGTTTATCCAAAAAAAAAAAAAAGTCATATGGTCATTGAACGTAATGAAAAAAAAAAAAAAAAATGGAAAAAGAGAGGGAACGTGAATGGCAATAAGGAAATAGGATAGACATATTTTTTAAAAGTTATAATCAACTTAGAAGTTTAAAGTTATCCAAAAAAGAAGAAGTTAAACTCAACATAACTTTATCCAAAAAAGTGATAAAGTCATAAAGGAAAAGTTGATAATAACAAAATTATATCTATAAATTTTTGCAAATGTAGTATGTTGCTTTAAAAAAATAATAATTAAGGATTAGATGAAAAATTTGGATTGTAATCAAATTAAGATAGAATTTGGATTGTAATTAAAGTAAGATTTTTATCAATTTAGAAATTATAGGAGAAGAAAAATTATATCTTTTTTTTCTTAAAATCTTAACAAATTTCTGCAATTTGTTGAAGCTACTTGGTGCAACTACGACTTCTAAACCCAACTTTTATTATATAGTATATGATATAATATTGATTAGTGTTAAAAATGAGTATTATTTGTGTGTGAGTGAAATAAGCCGAGCAGGAGTGTTGAGCCGTGGGCCATGCCTGAGGACCTATAGGAACCCGAGGATGGTCAAGAGGTTTAGTAAGTATCGAGGTTAATAGGCCGAGGAGAAGGAAAAATGATAGCGAGTTGGTGGTACCTCTCGAGGAGCCAAACTTCCTCGGGAAGGTATTATGGAAGGTTGGAACCCGAATGCTTGGAGGACATTGAACAAGAAGCAATCATACTTCTAAAGATAAGCTTCAAGGAAATGAGCCAACAATAACTTAGGAAATATTTGAGAAAAAGGCTGCTACCACCACATTTTGTACCTAGCCAACTTGCCGCATTTATGTGGAAATGACCCCTAAGTAGGGATATCTCAGTTCACATCTACTCACAAAGCTTTTGAGAGGTTTTTGATGGGACAGGCATCCAAAAGATCCCTTACATGATCAATGTTGATGGCCATTTTGGAAGTCCAAGTGGAAAGGAGAAGACCAACAACACGAACAGAAAAGAATTGGTACATGGATAGAAAACCCATTAAACCCAAGCGGTAAGAATAATGGATCACAGGCCCAAGAGATAAACAAATGGGCCTTAAGGGGGGTAAATAGGCTTAAAGGAGCCTGGAAAGAGAGAAATAAGCAAACTATGGGCAGTATATGATGTGGAAAAGTGAGAATGGGTCACGACAGGCCCAAAGGATGAAAGTAAAGAAAACAAGGCGGTTCATGAGGATGAGAGATAATGTAATTGGTTTGGGAAAACCCAAAGAACTCAGTAAAAACCCATGGGAATGCAAAGTTAAGAAAAGGGCCAAGGAAGCCCAAGGAAAGCAAATGGGCTAGGGACGCCTAAGAGAAAGCAAATGGGACACAAGAGCCCGCCAGTGATGTAATAAAAGAACCAATGGCCATACTGGGCTATTGGGAAAAGAATAAACGACAGGCCTAAAGAGGCCCAGTTGGATTGAGGCAAACAACTTCGTAGCAAGAATGATGGAATGGCACAACAGGAAATGGTAGCAAAAAAAAGGGTGGGCTGAAAAAAGGCAAGGCCCAACCCTTAAATAGGGCAAGCCATAAAAGAAAGGGGGACCAGAAAATAGTCAAAAACAGATGGCAAAATATGCAGGCCAACCACGGCAAACGCATGAGTAGCAGGCAGATTTTGGACATACATGGAAGAGAGGCACACGCAAGGCCCAAACCTCACCAGCCTGTACCCAGCCAATACAGGGCAAGATGAGGTCATGGGTCAGAGGTAAAAGGGTATGGTTTGGCAGTGAGGAGAGGGGAAAAGCTTATTTTAAGGTTCCTACTCGGGCTCTTTTAGGAGAAGTGTCCTGCTGAGATGACATACCACCTAAAAGAAGCAAAACTGAGTTGGAACCAATAGGTGCATGCCATGAGGGATAGGGAGAGAAAAGGCACCCACACCATAGCAGGAAAGGGTGCCACAGCAGACAAACAAACAAAATAGTTTTCTTTTGTCTAGCGATGGGGAGTAGCACACAGACGAACCAGTGGTGGTCGCCAAGTACACCCAAACCAGACAAAGGTAGTTAAGGGCTAAAATAGTAAAATCCGGTCACGGCAGACACTATAAAAAGAGGCCTTTACCGTGTACAGGGGACAACGACACAGGCACCATGGTATAGGAATTTGAAAACCAGGAAATAGAAAACAAGTATTAAGAAAAACGAAGAAGAAGGAAAAAAAATATAAGGAAAAGATAGAGAGTTAGAGCGGAAGGCATGCACCAATAGGTTGATTCCCTCTCTCCCTCTCAAAGTCCTGTTCTCTGCCAGAAAGAAAAAGTTCTCTTGTGCACCAACCATTCAGGTCCATTTCCCTCAAAGTGATTAATTTCCACAGCAGAATTTCCCTGGGAGATTATTCACTTTAAGAAGAGGCATTCTTCCTTCTTTGGTTCTAGTCCTGTGAATCAAATTTGATCTGATTTCTTTCTTCTTTTAATTAACCCATATACTACCCACCTATTCCCTTTACTTTCTTTATAGAAGTAATTGTTTAAATTGTGATTATCATTTCTTGATTAAGGATTATCTATTCACCTTAATTAAGAAATCAAAGTACTTTCTTTTGTCTTATTATTATCATATCTGCTTGCCACGACTCATCTAAAACAGCTCTGCCTACCGTAAGCGCGCTCTTGGCGAATGAGGCATAGTTTGCGCACAAGCCGGACCAAATTGAGTTGCAGTTGGACCGGTCTCAACTCCCTTACTCAGAATATTTGAGTCCAGTACCGCCGGAGGCAGCCTAGCCCGCTATAACCAAAAAGGCCCACTACAATCAACAAGTGGAAGGCTGGGATTGAAAAGAATAGGACTATATAAGGAAAAAGTCCCTGTGAGAAATGGGGCATGAAATCTCAGAGAAAAAGAGAAAAAAAGAGAACGCCTTGTATTGAGGTAAACTTGTATGAATATAAGAACACTTTATCCTCGGATTTGACCAAGGAGTGTTATTTCCTTCAAATTCTGTTTTCTTATCTTCTTGGCATAAATCCAATCTACTGTGACTCATACTTGATTTGCTGAGTCTTTTACTTGTAAAACTCACTTTCTAATAAATATATTGTGTTGGGCTTGTTGGGCCATTATTTATTTTTAGTGGGCTGAAAGTCAAATCCTAGTCCTGACAATTTGGTTTTTATTTCAATATAAATAAATTAGAATTGTGATTAGAATACAATTGAAAACTTTGACTTTAACCACATTCTAGGCTACCACCGAATTAATGGGGTGGGTTTGTGATTGGACCTGAAGGTTATTAGCAAAATTTTCAATTGTTAATAAAAGCTTTTAAATCCAAGAGATCGATATCATCTTCTTGATTAAGGATTTTAGTTGTTGTTGTAATTGATATTTTTAGTATATTTTCTGAGATTTTAACTTATAAAACCATGATCTCGACTCCAATAGATTTGGGTTGAGGCATGGCATGTAAGAAAAGTATCAATTAAATAGGTAATAGAAGTGTTAAATCTTTCCTAGGAAACACAATTCAAATTTGGCCAGCAATATTGTAGTTCAACATTTAGTTCAATTTACATAAGCAATATCCTCATAAATAAAAATTAAAAAATTAAAAAAAATTAAAAAGAAGAAGAAGAAGAAGAAGAAGAAGAGAATTTATGTAAGCAAATCACACTATTATAAGCATATGATATGATATGAAAACCAATGAAACAATTCTCCCGTCAAAAATGCAAACTGACATAATATCCCACATCGAAAGTATAGACAAATAGGGCCAAAATGGCCAAATACCACCAATTTCTGAATTTTTTTTGTAAAAAAAACACTGTTTCGGAACTATATAAGGAAATACCACTTTTTATGGTACTCGAGTTTCTTAAACTCGAGTTCCTAGAAGTTTTGCCACCGTGGCACTGCTGAGGTGGAAATTGGGCAATTAAAAAAACTTACATGGTACTCGAGCCTGGTAAACTCGAGTACCATGAACACAATACTCGAGTATACCAGGCTCGAGTACCATTATATAATAAAATGCTTTTTTTTTTTTTTTTGGGATTAACCACAAATAAACATAAACATAAAATGGTGCTTATTTTATTTATATAGTACTCGAGCTCACAAGGCTTGAGTACCTAGTAAATTTTTTTTTTTTTTGGGATTATCGACAAATAAACATAAACATAAAAATAAGTAGCTTTTTTACATTTTTATTTATTTAAATAGAAGCATTGTAAAATATAGAGATTTTAATTTAAAAATATGAATTTAATTTCTAATTAAGTAAAACTGTTCACTGTTTTCTCACAAAAATTGTTCACTGTTTTCTACATAAATTATTTCTAGCATTTTGCATAAAATTATTTTATGTTCAACATTATTTAAAAAATTGTTCACTCTCTTTTCTGTGTAAATTATTTTTTGTTCACTATTTAAAAAATTATTCCCTATTTTCTCATAAAAAACAACGGGCGGGCTAAGCCCCCTACTTAAGATTCCATTCATAAGGGGAATTTTCTGTTGTCGTGACGCTTTGGTTAGACCGACTACTCTACTATAGGCTACTTCTAGCTTCTATAGTGGCCCTTCCACTTGTGAAATCTTGTTTTCTAATATTAAAAGCTAAATCTGATTGCCTTTTCATGTTTAAATTTCAAAATGAACGAATTTGTTTTTTTGCATTGATAAAATCTATTTCTACACTAATAAAATTTGCTCTCTGTACATTATATTTACTGTATATTTGAATCTGCTTAATGCATTCATAAAATCTGTTTTTTGCATTAAGTAAAACTGTTCACTGTTTTCTCATAAAAATTGTTCACTGTTTTCTGCATAAACTATTTCTAGCATTTTGCATAAAATTATTCTCTGTTAAGTATTATTTAAAAAATTGTTCACTCTCTTTTCAGAGTAAATTATTTTCTGTTCACTATTTAAAAAATTATTCTCTTTTTTTCTCACAAAACACATTGTGAAATATTGTTTTCTAATTTTAAAAGCCAAATCTGAATGTTTTTTCATGTTTAAATTTCAAAATGAACGTATTTGTTTTTCTGCATTAATAAAATATGTTTTTACATTAATAAAATTTGCACTCTGCACATCATGTTTACTATATATTCGAATCTGCTTACTGCATTCATAAAATCTATATTTTGCATTAAGTAAAACTATTCATTGTTTTCTCATAAAAATTGTTCACTGTTTTCTACATAAACTATTTCTAGCATTCTGCATAAAATTATTTTGTATTCAACATTATTTAAAAAATTGTTCACTCTCTTTTTTGCGTAAATTATTTTCTATTCACTATTTAAAAAATTATTCCCTATTTTCCCAAAAAAAAACCTTGTGAAATCTTGTTTTCTAATATTAAAAGCCAAATTTGATTGCTTTTTCATGTTTAAATTTCAAAATGAACAAATTTGTTTTTCTGCATTGATAAAATCTATTTCTACACTAATAAAATTTGCTCTCTGTACATCATGTTTACTGTATCTTCGAATCTGCTTACTGCATTCATAAAATTTGTTTTTTGCATTAAGTAAAATTGTTCACTGTTTTCTCATAAAAATTGTTCACTGTTTTCTGCATAAATTTCCAACATTTTGCATAAAATTATTTTCTATTCAGCATTATTTACAAAATTGTTTACTCTCTTTTCTGTGTAAATTATTTTCTGTTCACTATTTAAAAAATTGTTCTCTGTTTTCTCATAAAACACGTAGTGAAATCTTTTTCTCTAAATCTAAACGCCAAGTCTGAATGCTTTTTCATGTTTGAATTTCACAATAATCAAATCCATTTTTTTGCATTGATAAAATCTGTTTCTACATTAATAAAATTTACACTCTACCCATCATGTTTACTGTATATTCGAATCTGCTTACTGCATTCATAAAATCCATTTTTTTGCATTAAGTAAAACTGTTCACTGTTTTCTCATAAAAATTTTTCACTGTTTTCTGCATATACTATTTCTAGCATTTTGCATAAAATTATTTTCTGTTCAGCATTATTTAAAAAATTCTTCACTCTCTTTTCTACGTAAATTATTTTCTGTTAACTATTTAAAAAATTATTCCCTGTTTTCTCATAAAACACCTTGTGAAATCTTGTTTTCTAATTTTAAAAGCCAAATTTGAATGCTTTTTCATGTTTAAATTTCAAAATGAACGTATTTGTTTTTCTGCATTGATAAAATATGTTTCTACATTAATAAAATTTGCACTCTGCACATCATGTTTACTGTATATTCGAATCTGCTTACTGCATTCATAAAATCTATTTTTTGCATTAAGTAAAATTGTTCATTGTTTTCTCATAAAATTGTTCACTGTTTTCTGCATAAACTATTTCTAGGATTCTGGATAAAATTATTTTTTGTTCAGCATTATTTAAAAAATTGTTCACTCTCTTTTCTGCGTAAATTATTTTCTGTTCACTATTTAAAAAATTATTCCTCGTTTTCTCATAAAACACCTAGTGAAATCTTGTTTTCTAATATTAAAAGCCAAATTTGAATGCTTTTTCATGTTTAAATTTCAAAATGAATGAATTTGTTTTTCTGCATTGATAAAATCTATTTCTGCACTAATAAAATTTGCTCTCTATACATCATGTTTACTATATATTTGAATCTGCTTACTGTATTCATAAAATCTGTTTTTTGCATTAAGTAAAACTGTTCACTATTTTCTCATAAAAATTGTTCACTGTTTTCTGCATAAACTATTTCTAGCATTTTGCATAAAATTATTTTCTATTCAGCATTATTTACAAAATTGTTCACTCTCTTTTTTGCGTAAATTATTTTCTGTTCACTATTTAAAAAATTATTCACTGTTTTCTCATAAAAGACGTAGTGAAATCGTTTTTTCTAAATCTAAACGCCAAATCTGAATGCTTTTTCATGTTTAAATTTCACAATAATCAAATCTTTTTTTTTTTTGCGTTGATAAAATCTGTTTCTACATTAATAAAATTTGCTCTCTGCACATCATGTTTATTGTATATTCGAATATGCTTACTACATTCATGAAGTCTGTTTTTTGCATTAATTAAAACTGTTCACTGTTTTCTCATAAAAATTGTTCATTGTTTTCTACATAAATTGCTTTTAGCATTGGTGTGTTTATTGCACTTAAATGGTTTTTGTGTTTTTTTAAAATATGTAACCATATGAATAATGGAAAAACTCCATGAAAGAAAAATGAATGATTCGTATAAATCACCTAATGGTAAATGCCTCGAATAATTCGAATTTGTAAAAAAGTTCAAATTAGTTGAATGTAGAAATTCGGGAAAAATCATTGGAAAATCAATGAATGTACCAAATCGTGAAGGTGTACATAAGATGTACAGATAGTCTAGACTTGTTGAGAAATTTGACTTCGTTGAAAGTACAAAATAATGAAAATTCAATGGAAAAGTATGTACGTTAGATGCACAGATCGTATGAATTTGTTTAAAAATTTGAATTTGTTGAATGTACAAAACCGTGAAAACTCAAGGAAAAATAGTGTACATTAGATGTACAGATTGTACGAATTTGTTGAAAAATTCAAATTCGTTGAGTTTGTAAAATTGCGAAAATTCAAATGAAAATTAAAGAACATACCAAATTGAGTCAAATCAATGGAAATTTAATTACATTAGATGTACAGATCGTCCAAATTTGTTTCCAAATTTGAAGTCGTCAAATGTACAAATTGTGAAAATTCAATTTAAAACTGTGTACTAATGTACTAATCATTCTGATTTGATGAAAATTTCAAAATTTTTGAATGAACAAAATCATGTAAACTCAATGGAAAATCAAAGAACGTACCAAATCGTTGAGTAGCACATGCAGCACTGCAAACATCAGTGTTGCAATGGTGGACAGCTCACCCCTAAAATTGATGCATACACTTTCAGAGATGCACTACATCCTTGAAAATGGTGCATTACAAAGGGTTGCATATCTGTGTATTCAACAGTGCCGAGTTGTTGAGCAGCACATGTAGAACTGTTTACTATCTTTGTTCATTTTCAAGGATGTTAGTCAAAACGCTCTTCCCATAATTTGTGACTACTGGTTAGAAGTAATAGCACATGGGTACTTTTGGTCAGGGCTTAACAAGTAACGTACAATAAGTCTAATTTGGGTGATAAGTGTTATGTGTGTAACATTTCAAATTACACAAACAGAATATTGGAAACATCATCATATCTAACTGGAGGCATTTCACTTCCTAAGGTGTTTCTTACATTACAAAGCAGAGGACATTGTCCAACCAAAGCACAAGAATCATATGTAGCAAAAAAGAACAGTAGGGAAAAAATGAGCAAGTGATTTCATATAAACTTAGCCAAAGCTAATGAATAATTAATCTTTAGATTTGCAAAAGTTGAATGTACATGATCATTAGTTGTCAGACATTAACAACAACATTTTGTATTGCACAAAACGTGTAGACATTAATAACAACGTCTAATGTTCGTAGGTAGAAATTTTTGGAAATCATCATTACTTGAATCTGCAAAGTCTGAAATATCTTTTTCATCATCTAACGTAGTAACTTCATTAATAGATTTGATGGCTCGCTTTTGTGCCTTCCCCTTTAGATACTTCCTAGCTTTTTGGACTGCATGAAAACGGTCTAATTGTCTTTGCATTTGATTGTTCTCTTGTTCAAGACGAGTAAGTATGTTGGCAAGTTCATCTTTAGGTAACTTGGCTGAGCATGCCTTAGGAACTCGTAACCCATGCCATCGACAATACACCTCCAACTCACACCTCTTCTCGTATAGGGTTGACCATGGTGGTTCTGCTACAGTGAACTCTATTGCGGTGGTATCTGTACTTAGTTTTGTAGGTTTGCCGACCATGATGTGCCCAACGCTTCCAAGACTCTCGTACGTGTATATTGGCATATTAAAGAAATCTCTCTTCTTTCCAACCCATTTCCCTCCATAGTGGTCTATGTATGTCTGTAGTTGTTGATCTGCTGGAACTTGTGATAATCCATTTGTTGAAGTAGATCCAAACTTGTTTCACATTGTACGATTTGATGTTGAGGTGTTGCGACTCATAGCATAGTCAATCTACGAACTTAGTAGGGGTAGAAATAAGATCATTATTGTGGTGCATTTATAACCTCATTTCATGTTCCAAGTATTATAATTTCAGTTATTAGGGCTTGTCACGTCAATACAGGCTAGAAAAACACTACATGAACAGGATTTTAAATCTTCCCAATGTCACAGTGAGATTTGAAGATATGGGCAGTAGTTGTAGTGTTCTTGAATGGAGCATCATATTTAATTGACACAGTGCTATGTCCTTGGCACCAGGGTATGATTATTCATATATTTAAGTATTCTCATGAATGTGGATGATATGACTGTATAGTATGTGAAATCGTGCCGAGCTGTTGAGTAGCACATGTGAAACAGTGGCATCTATTGGCGCATGTGGTTCGTATGACTACAGTTGGTGCTACAGCAGCGGGTTGATGATGTGTCTTCAAAAAACTACTCATACCACAGTTGGTGCTACATCATGTTTACTGTATATTCAAATCTGCTTACTGCATTCATAAAATCCATTTTTTGCATTAATTAAAACTGTTCATTGTTTTCTCATAAAAATTGTTCACTGTTTTCTGCATTAACTATTTTTAGCATTCTGCATAAAATTATTTTCTGTTCAGCATTACTTGAAAAATTGTTCACTTTTTTTCTGCATAAATTATTCACTATTCATTAGGTGTTTTATGACACGGATGCTCTAATACCAATGACTACCCAGGAGAGAGCACAACAGTAATATGGAAGCATAAACAATGATAAAATAAATAATAAAGAAGTAAAATGGCAAAATAGATATATTCAAAATAAGGTTAAAATGAAGTATGGAATATGAAAACAGAAACTAGTAAAATCTTACTTGAATAAAAATTTCAGTCTTTGATAAACTTGAAAACACACTGCTGTCTTTGATACAAGCTTGAAAATAAAACTGTCTGAAGAGAAAGATTACAAGATTACAAGATGGGGAGATAATACAAAAGTCTTTCTGAGGGAGAAGGAAGGCAATTACAAAAGGCTTTCTAAAACTTGGAACTTAAAAGCTTAGAATCTTGTCTTTTGTCTTCATAGTCCGTCTCTTTTATTGGTGAAATGAACCATGGTAAAGTAACCTGAGTAGGAAAATTTAACTCAAGTTAATCTGTCGGTCGTATGGAAATTAGTACTGATGAGTAATAGTCTGTCTGCGTCTGTCTGGGAATCTTTTAGATGTCGGGAATCTATCAAATCTCTTTTTATGCATGCTAGTAAATAGTAGTAACTTTTGAACATCTGTCTGTATCTATTTGGACTGTCTTGATTTGTCTGGAAGCTATTCATGTGTGTTGGTGAATAGTGATCTGTCGCCAGTGAAATAGTGATCTATCGCCAGTGAATAGTGATCTATCTGTCTGTCTTTCAATTTGTATCATTCTAGGATCCTTAACAATCTTTCTTTTCCCAAATAGCCTCTTTGCTGAAGGTATTGGACCATATACGGCTACCCTGTTTGTGTAACTATATAAGTAGAAGCCTCTGTCTAATTCTTTCTGTATCTCATAAATCTTATTACTCATGAAATTAGACCATTCTTGAGCCAGAGCATCCAGATCTTCAAGTGGTAAATAAGTATCTCCTGTATACCAGTTGTATTCAAGGATATAACCCCAATCATTAATAAGAACCAAAATGTGTGCTGGCCGAGCTTCCATATAATAACTACTGTCCTAAGCTGGAAGAGTACTCTAGCTAGTGATCTTCATATAATTAAGTCCTCCAATCTGTGTGGCTACTTCTTGGATGACTTTGAGAAATAAACTAATCTGAATTCCAGCTTGTCATGCAGACTTTATTATGAAATTTCTAAAAAAATATTGTGTCCATAACTTGCATTAAGAGAAGTAATTAAAACATATATATTTATATATATCTTGTCTTTTTTGGTAATTTACAACTCAAACCGCCACTTTTATAAATATTAGCCAAACACTCATCTTTGTCAAGAAGCATTTTTTGATAGATTTTACCAAACATACTACTTAAAAAGAAAAAAAAAAAAAAAAAAAACGCAATTTCATATTGCACTTTTTAAAACTTTCACTTTTTTCCAAAAGAACTATTTCAAAAAGCTAAACCAAACTCACCTTAGTAGAACTAATAAATTGTGGTTTTTTAGTCCTTTGAGCCCACTAATTTTTTTTTTTTTTTTTTTTGGGAATTATACTTTACCCACCTATGATTTGTCTCAAATTTAACTTACCCACCCGTGGTTTCATTTTTGACACTTAACCCACTTGTGTTTCACTTTGTTACTATTCCGTAACCCACCTCCCTATCAAAATTTTAAAACTTATATACATTCACCAATAGTCTTGCCATAGAATCTTTCTTGCACCCCACATTTTTTATTATTGTTTTTTTTTTTTAAAGTTGCAACTTACGCATATGCAAGTAACAATAATATGCAAGTATTATAAAAGATTTAATTGCTTGAGTTAAAATCATCACCTTCATTAATAAATAAGGAGTTACAAAAAAAAATTAGAAAGGTTTTTATTGATAATCTTAATTACAGATCTTATCTATAAGGACAAATATACAAAATTATGCATGTTATATTATAATAATCATTCATTTAGTTCGAAAATAATTCTAAAATTATGTAATAATAACTCATTTAGTTATAATTTTTCAAAAATATATATAAAGAAAATTCAGGATTAAAGCCTTGCAACGCATGGAACTTTCACTAGTATCTTTTATAAATTTAAGCATTATAAAACATTTCATCCACACTTAAGGGTATCATTTGATTCATTTCTTTCAATTTAAATTTTGAACAATCCTTCTATATATATAATCATTCTATTACATTCCTTCCAAAATGGCAAAATGATAGATAGTTTGATAGTCATCCAAACGCATCACAAAACAAATATCTTTTTTTTTTTTTTAATGAAAAACAAAAAACTTTTATGCAGAATGCTAGAAATAGTTTATGCAGAAAACAGTGAACAATTTTTATGAGAAAACAGTGAATAGTTTTACTTAATGCAAAAAACAGATTTTATGAATGCAGTAAGCAGATTCGAATATACAGTAAACATGATGTGCAGAGTGCAAATTCTATTAATGTAGAAACATATTTTATCAATGCAGAAAAACAAATTCGTTCCTTTTGAAATTCAAACATGAAAAAGCATTCAGATTTGGCTTTAAAAATTAGAAAACAAGATTTCACAAGGTGTTTTATGAGAAAATAGGGAATAATTTTTTAAATAGTTAACAAAAAATAATTTACATAGAAAAGAGAGTGAACAATTGTTTAAATAATGCTGAACAGAAAATAATTTTATGCAAAATGCTAGAAATAGTTTATGCAGAAAACAGTGAATAATTTTTATGAGAAAACAGTGAACAGTTTTCTTTAATGCAAAAAACAGATTTTATGAATGCAGTAAACAGATTCAAATATACAGTAAACATGATGTACAAAGAGCAAATTTTATTCATGTAGAAATGGATTTTATCAATGCAGAAAAACAAATTCATTCATTTTGAAATTTAAACATGAAAATGCATTCAGATTTGGCTTTTAAAGTTAGAAAACAAGATTTCACTAGGTATTTTATGAGAAAACAGGGAATAATTTTTTAAATAGTGAACAGAAAATAATTTACGCAGAAAAGAAAGTGAACAATTTTTTAAATAATGCTGAACAGAAAATTCAATTTTTATGCAAAATGCTAGAAATAGTTTATGCAGAAAATAGTGAACAATTTTTATGAGAAATCAGTTAGCAGTTTTCTTTAATGCAAAAAACATATTTTATGAATGTAGTAAGCAGATTCAAATATACAGTAAACATGATGTACAAAGAGCAAATTTTATTCATGTAGAAATGGATTTTATCAATGGAAAAAAACAAATTCGTTCATTTTGAAATTTAAACATGAAAATGCATTCAGATTTGGCTTTTAAAGTTAGAAAACAAGATTTCACTAGGTATTTTATGAGAAAACAGGGAATAATTTTTTAAATAGTGAACAGAAAATAATTTACGCAGAAAAGAGAGTGAACAATTTTTTAAATAATGCTGAACAGAAAATTCAATTTTTATGCAAAATGCTAGAAATAGTTTATGCAGAAAACAGTGAACAATTTTTATGAGAAATCATTTAACAGTTTTTCTTAATGCAAAAAACAGATTTTATGAATACAGTAAGCAGATTCGAATATACAGTGAACATGACATACAAAGAGCAAATTTTATTAATGTAGAAATAGATTTTATCAATGCAGAAAAACAAATTCGTTCATTTTGAAATTTAAACATGAAAAAGCATTCAAATTTAGCTTGTAAGATTAGAAAACAAGATTTCATTAGGTGTTTTATGAGAAAACAGAGAACAATTTTTTTAAATAGTGAACAGAAAATAATTTACGCAGAAAAGAGAGTGAACAATTTTTTAAATAATGCTGAACAGAGAATAATTTTATGCAGAATACTAGAAATAGTTTATGCAGAAAACAGTGAACAATTTTTATGATAAAACAGTGAACAATTTTACTTAATGCAAAAAAAAAAAAAAAAAGATTTTATGAATGCAATAAGCAGATTTGAATATACAGTAAACATGATGGGCAGAGTGCAAATTTTATTAATGTAGAGACAAATTTTATCAATGCAGAAAAATAAATTCGATTATTGTGAAATTTGAACATGAAAAAACATTCAGATTTGGCATTTAGATTTAGAAAAAACGATTTCACTAGGTATTTTATGAGAAAACAGTGAACGATTTTTTAAATAGTGAACAAAAAATAATTTACGCAGAAATGAGAGTGAACAATTTTTTAAATAATGCTGAACAAAGAATAATTTTATGCAGATGCTAGAAATAGTTTATGCAGAAAACAGTGAACAATTTTTATGAGAAATCAATAAACAATTTTACTTAATGCAAAAAACAGATTTTATGAATACAGTAAGGAGATTTGAATATACAGTTAGCATGATGTACAGAGAGCAAATTTTATTAATGTAGAAATAGATTTTATCAATGCAGAAAAACAAATTCGTTCATTTTGAAATTTAAACATGAAAAACTATTCAGATTTGGCTTGTAAAAAGAAAACAAGATTTCACTAGGTGTTTTATGAGAAAATAGGGAACAATTTTTTTAAATTGTGAACAGAAAATAATTTACGCAGAAAAGAGAGTAAACAATTTTTTAAATAATGCTAAACAGAGAATAATTTTATGCAGAATGCTAGAAATAGTTTATGCAAAAAATAGTGAACAATTTTTATGAAAAAACAGTGAACAGTTTTACTTAATGCAAAAAAAAGATTTTATGAACGCAGTAAGCAGATTCGAATATACAGTAGACATGATGGGCAGAGTGCAAATTTTATTAATGTAGAAACAAATTTTATCAATTCAGAAAAATAGATTCGATTATTGCGAAATTCAAACATGAAAAAGCATTCAGATTTGGCGTTTAGATTTAGAAAAAAACTATTTCACTTGGTGTTTTATGAGAAAACAGCGAACGATTTTTTAAATAGTGAACATAAAATAATTTACGCAGAAATGAGAGTGAACAATTTTTTAAATAATTCTGAACAGAAAATAATTTTATGCAGAATGCTAAAACTTGTTTATGCAAAAAATAGTAAACAATTTTTATAAGTAAACAGTGAATAGTTCTACTTAATGCAAAAAACTAATTTTATGAATGCAGTAAGCAGATTTGAAATACAGTAAACATGATGGGCAGAGTGCAAATTTTATTAATGTAGAAACAGATTTTATCAGTGCAGAAAAATAGATTCAATTATTGGGAAATTCAAATATGAAAATGCATTCAGATTTGGCGTTTAGATTTAGAAAAAATGATTTCACTAGGTGTTTTATGAGAAAACAATGAACGATTTTTTAAATAGTGAACAGAAAATAATTTAAGCAGAAAAGAGAGTGAATAATTTTTTAAATAATATTGAACAGAAAATAATTTTATGCAAAATGTTGGAAATAGTTTATGTAGAAAACAGTGAACAATTTTTGTGAGAAAACAGTGAACAGTTTTACTTAATGTAGAAATTAAATTCATATTTTGAAATTAAAATCTCTATATTTTACAATGCTTCTATTTAAATAAATAAAAACGTAAAAAAGCTACTTATTTTTATGTTTATGTTTATTTGTTGATAATCCCAAAAAAAAAAAAAAATTTACTAGGTACTCGAGCTTGGCGAGCTCGAGTACTATATAAATAAAATAAGCACAATTTATGTTTATGTTTATTTGTGGATAATCCCAAAAAAAAAAAAAAAATGTACAAGGTATTTGAGTTTGGTGAGCTTGAGTACCTTAGAAAAAAAAAAAAAAAAAAAAAAAAAAAAAACAACAACAACAACAACAACATTTTACCATGCTCGAGTACCACATAATTTTTTTTAATTGCCCAATTTCCATCTCAGCAGTGCCACGGTGGCAAAACTTCTAGGAACTCGAGTACCATAAAAAGTAGTATTTCCCTATATAGTTCCGAAATGGTGTTTTTTTGCAAAAAAATTCAAAAATTCGTGGTATTTGGCCATTTTGGCCCAGTTTTAAGAGTAAACAGAATGGCAAAATAAGAATCGTATTAGCATGTAGAAACAAGAATGTTCTAGAAAGTCCGGGTTCAATTGTTTTTGGCCATGAAGTTGCTGCATTTTTTATTTAACTAACTGTGTAGAGTTTGAAATGTATGACAGTCTGTTGGGTTTTGAGGAAATAAGGAAAGAATGTTTTCTGGACATTTAGAATGGTTCAAACGGTCTGGTCTATGAAAAATAATTAAGAATATTTTAGACCGCGTCATTTACTTGAAGCAATAGTTGTTTTTTTGGTAATATATCCTGTTTTGATTCCATGTCCTATATTGATTAATAACAAAATAAAACGGGTTTGCCTTGTTGACAGCTCTGGCCTTCGGCGTAGCTGGAATTTGTCTCGGTTTTATAATTCGAGCTAAATCATTTGTGAATGGATTTTCACTTACTGTTTTCAGCAATATGATTTATCTTATGATACTTGTGTGAAGCTTTTGGTTGTTCTGTAGGCACGTATTTGTTTGTGGCGTTATTGTACATATCGGAGATAATGGGGATTTATCTGCCATCCGAACTTTGACTTGCATTCTTTATTAGTCTGCATTCAAAACTGTTGCTAACATCCGGACTGTGTAATCAATAGGAAAAGCAAGGGGCATATCACAATGAAGGCACTTATTCTCGTTGGAGGGTTTGGAACAAGATTGAGGCCATTGACACTTAGTTTCCCTAAGCCGCTTGTTGATTTCGCTAACAAACCTATCATCCTTCATCAGGTATTAGTTTATGTTCAACTATGTTCATCAATTGGAAAACGCATTGTTGTCAGCTGTCTTTCTCCATAGTATGATTTTGTTGATTATGTGCATTATCTGTGAGCTTTTTTGTTAGAGAAATAATTATTTTGATTTTTATGATTGAAATTTGTAATTGAGAAGCTACTTATCTGAAATTTGTAATTGGGAAAAGTGTTAAGAAAAGTTCCAATGGTTGACCAAGTATGATATTGAATATTTTTTCACCATGTTCCTTGTCCACCTATAATCCTGATGTCCTGAAGTTTTGAAATTCAACCTCTGACTTGGTATTCTGAATTCTTTATATAAATATCATTTCTTTTTTGGTATTGATGGTGAAAATTTTCCAATTTTCCTTAGAAAATGAATACAAAATTTAAATAACATTGATGAACTTGTTTGATTGAGAAGCAAACGCTATAATATATTGCAAACATTATTATAGATTCTGTTTTATTACTTTCTTAGTCCCTCTTGTGGTTGTACAGCCTGCCTTTCTCCCACTTTACCTGCCTTTCCCTTGTTTGTTTGTGTGATAAATGTAAGTTGACATATCTTTTAAATTTTTCATCAGATAGAGGCTCTTAAGGCTATTGGAGTCAGTGAAGTGGTTTTGGCTACAATTACCAACCAGAGGTAAAGAATATGGCCTTTCTTCTTAATACTATGGTACAGTGATGATTTAATGCTGCAGACATTAATGTTGCTTAAGTTCTGCAGGTAATGTTGAACTTCTTGAAGGATTTTGAAACAAAACTTGGGATCAAGATCACATGCTCACAAGAGACTGAGCCACTCGGCACTGCTGGTCCTTTTGCTCTTGCTAGGGACAAACTACTAGATGATTCCGGTGAGTCATTTTTTGTTCTCAATAGTGATGTTATTAGTGAATATCCTCTTAAGGAAATGATTGCATTCCACAAGTCCCATGGAGGAGAAGCTTCAATAATGGTAACACTCTAAATATATCTTACTTGAAGACATTGTGAAACATGCGGGGAAAGGTGATAACAAATAATTTCTTTTTATTGTCTAGGTGGATGAGCCATCAAAATATGGTGTGGTTGTTATGGAACAATCTACTGGAAAAGTTGAGAAATTTGTAGAGAAGCCAAAATTATTTGTTGGTAACAAAATAAATGCTAGAATTTACTTGTTGAACCCCTCAGTTCTTGATAGAATTGAACTGAGGCCTACCTCAATTGAGAAAGAGGTCTTCCCAAAAATTGCAGCAGAGAACAAGCTCTATGCTATGGTGCTACCAGGGTTTTGGATGGACATTGGACAACGGAGGGATTACATTACAGGGCTGAGACTCTACTTAGACTCATTGAGAAAGAATTCACCGTCAAAGTTGGCCAATGGCCCCCACATTGTGGGAAATGTTATAGTGGATGAGACTGCCAAAATTGGCGAGGGATGTCTGATTGGGCCTGATGTTGCCATTGGCCCTGGTTGTGTTATTGAGTCGGGAGTTAGGCTCTCTCGTTGCACGGTAATGCGGGGAGTCCGCATCAAGAAGCATGCTTGCATTTCCAGCAGCATCATTGGCTGGCACTCCACTGTTGGGCAATGGGCCCGTGTGGAGAACATGACCATTCTTGGTGAAGATGTACATGTGTGTGATGAAATTTACAGTAATGATGGTGTGGTTTTGCCCCCCAAAGAGATCAAAGCAAGCATTTTGAAGCCAGAGATAGTAATGTGAGCAGAGAGTGTTTGTGAAATTAGTGTATTGTGTTTAGGAAGTAGTAAAGTTATTGCATCTGATTCTCTGAAACATGTTTGTTCTATTTTTTTTTCCCCTTTTCTCTTCTTTGTAAAAGTCAGTTTCTTCAAATCTGAGTGCTCTGAGTTAAAATATTGGAAGGGTCGGTGTCTTTTTATTGAAGGGCATAAAATGCACATTGGTGTGACCTGTATCTTAAAGTGTATATATAGAAATATATTATTTGTTGGTTTCCCCAGCTTTGGTAACTTATCGAGATGAATATTCTGTGAATATTTTGTTTTTAATAACATTTTTAATCAGATGGTTGTTGCAATGTTTTCAATGTTTGCATTCTGTGATTTGTTCTTGAAGATCCTGTGTCCTAGTGTCGGTAGCATAAGTTCTGAATTCTTTATTCATCTCAATTATAATGACAATAGATAGTTTACTGGGTGGACCTATACAGATCTTTCTTTATCATCTCTTGTCTAATTTGCTGAATAGTAATGCTTTCTTGACACATGCAACATAGGGTGAAGAGCTTTTTTTTTTATAGAAACACAGGGTGAAGAACAAGTATGCGTTTGAGTATGGCATTTTTTTACATATATATATATAAATAAAAATAAAATTTAAAGTTATGTGACATTTTGTAATGCAATGTATCAAATACGCACTCATAAAATTGCTTGTTTGAGTGGGACAAGTTTGTCATGCATTCCTTTTCCTGCATAGCTTTTACAAGCTTTAGGAAAACATGGCGATCCTAATATCAATGGGATACAAAGCAAAAATGAAGCAGATGTTTTATTTCAACTAATATGTATAATATGTATAGCTCAATGATATTATTTTGTATTTCAAAATTTTAGCAAAAACATCCAAGATTCATCTCCTCTCTCCCCTCACCTAAAATGTATCGAAAGTACATATTGGTCTAGAAGAGAAATTAGAGCCCTATGATTTCTTCTTCTGAATCATAGGCCAGAGCTAACTAAAGGTCTGGGTTAATGGCTTATGGAAAATGTTTGATGTGAGCTGATTAGCTGGCCGAATCTCTTCAATAATTGCTGAGTACATTCTTTTGTGAAAAGAAAATATAGAAAACAATTGGAAAGTAATGAAGTACACAGAGAGCAATCAGTATGAGTGGCCTGATCTTAAAATAAAAATTAAAACACGTGCAGTTCCTCATGGGAGTATGGACTATGGAACCATGTCCAAAGTCCAATCACTTATAAGAAGAGAGATGATATAAAAAAGAGTCCTTCACGGTGGACCCTTGGTGTGCAGTGATGAACGGGAAAAGAAGCCCAACAAGTATGACTGTGTGGAGTATTGGGCCAACCCAAAGTTGAACTACTGGCTTACAACCCACAAAGCAAGGCGAGGACATCAAGTCCTGGGACCTGGGCCTCTATCACCGTCAAGCAAGGCAAGCTCTACATAAAAAGAAGTTGTTTTTAAATATTTTCAATTTAAGAAAATCTGGTTTTTCTTTTTCGACAAGAATTCATTGTGGAAGATTGAAATTTCTGTGTCAAAATATTAAATTAAGTGGAACACGTCGCTGTTTATCACTTGATGTTCATTGAGACTTGAGAGTCACATGACTGAACAACATCATTGATCATACATTTTCAAAAGAAATTTTCACCAAATAAAACTATCCTCTTTTATATATATATAAAATAAAATAAAGTCTATTAGCTTAAATATAAAATGCTAGTAAGAGAATTCGTATAAGTACGTGTAAATTTTTTTTTTTGGTTTATTTTAGTAATAAAACTTACTTCTTCTAATTTATATACTCACTTTTCAAAACACCTCACATCAAATTATCTATTTTACACTTTGTTGAGGGCCATTTGTGGAAGCACAGCAGACAGAAAAGCCCAATAATGAGGGCCACAAAGAATTGACAAGATAAATAGCAAAAAACCCATTAGGTCCAAGCGGCAGAAATAATGGATCACAGGCCCAACAAATAAATAAATAGGTCTTGAAGAGGCAAGCGGGCTCAAGAAAGCTAGGAAAGAAAGAAATTGCATCCCATGGGCAGAGTATGAGGTAGAAAAGTGAGAAAGGACCGCCGCAGGCCCAAGGCAATTGTAAACTAAGAGAGTAAGGAGTTTATGGTAGGCCCATGAACTCCAAAGATAAGGATAAGGTTATTGGGTCGGGGAAACCCAATGAAGTTAGTAAAAAGCCCATGGGAGTGTGGAATTAGCAAACGGGCCGAGGAAGCCCAAAGAAAGCAATCAGACCACGGATATCCAAAGGAAAAGCCCAAAGGGACATAGGAGCCCATGAGTAAAAGCAAAACAGTGCCCATAATAGGCCACTGAGAAAAGGGATAAACGGTTGGCCCAAAAGGAGGTCCAGTAGGATTAAGTTATTATGGCAAGAATAACAATTCAACGTGGCAGGCAGTAAAAAAAATCAAAAGTGGACCAAAGAAATGTAAAGCCCATTATCATACGAGGCCCAGCTCCTGAATGGAGCGAAAAACCAAAGGAAAACCCACATGAAAGGCCAGGAAACGCAGACGGAGAGTCTCCAGGTCGCAGCAGACGCATGAGCAGTAGGCAGACTCTTGGACAAATTTGAAAGGGAAGCACGCGCAAGGCCCAGGCACCACCAGCTGTACCCAGCCAATATAGGACATGGTGGGGCCATGGGCCAGAGGTAAGAGGTAAAGGGGGGTGTGGTTTGGTGGTGGAGAAAGGGGAAAATATCTATTTACGGCTCTTGCCCAAGCCTCTTTTGGGAGGTACGTCCTGCTGAGATGATAGACCACCCAAAAGAGGCAATTTGAGGGGGAACCATTGGGTTCATGCTCTGAGAGTGGAGAGAAAAAGCATTAATACCGTGGCAGGAATACAGAGGAACAAAACAAACCCGCCTCTGTCTAGCGAGGGTGGATATCACACAGTCTTGGTGGTCAGCAAGTACATCCAGACTAGACAAAGGTGGTTGAGGGGTGAAACGGTAAAACACTAGCCACGGCAGACGCTATAAAAAGGGGTCTTGCCGTGCCCTGTAGGGGGGGATCGAAAACAGAGCATATTTTCGAAGTGAAAGGAAAAAACAGAGCAAAAAAAGAAAAGAAAAAGATAAGAAAGAAAACAGAAAAGAAAAGAAAGGAAAACTAAGAGAAACGAGAGTTATTTCAAATAGGGTATGCACCCATAGATCGGTTTCTCTCTCTTCCCCTTCAAATCTTACCTTCTTCAAAAAATGCAAATAAGGACCCTCTTTCTTTTGGACAACAACCATTCAGGTCCGACTCCCTCAAAGTCATTAATCCCCACGGCAGGATCCTTTTCCTGGGGGGTTATTTGCATTAAGAAGAGGCGTTCTTTCCTCTTTGGCTTTGCTGTAGCAGACTAAGTTTAAAACTTAATTTATGCCCATTTAAATTAACCAGTATTATTTTCTTCATTTTTCTGTGACTGTAATCATGCCTTATTAGCAGGAAATACATAGTTGTTTATTTAAGAAAGTCAAAGTGCTCTGTTTTAGTTATTATTATATCTGTCTGTCATAACTCGTCTGCAACAGTTCTGCTTGCCGTAAACTTGCTCCTGGCAGACAAGGCATAAGTTTGTGCACAAACCGGCCCAAGTTGAGTTACAATTGGACCGACCCCAGCTCCCTTACTCAGAAACACTAAGGCCCATCACTGCAGGAGACAGCTCAGCCCATTACCGCAGGAGGTAGCCCAATATATCATATCATACAAAAAAGGCCCCTACACACTTCATTTTATTAAAATATCAAAATTTTTTATTTTTTTTAATTGTTTCTTTTTCTTCATATACAATAATTACCATCGACTCTCCTTCTTTATCTATGGATACGTAAAGAAATAATAAAAATTAAATGTAAAATAAATAATGCTAGTGTAAATTGACATGATTATTGTAACAACCACGTATTTTTATATAATTTTGCATGGTCTAATTTGTATAAATTTTGGGTTTGATCGGCTAAAATGTGATATATGCAAACACTGATACAAGTGGTATAACTAATAACTCCGTCTTATTAGAATTCTGAAAACACTTAACAATTAATTGTACTCTTAAATTCTGGGAATCAATTATGAATTCTCTGCAAATAAATCATGGTAGACAACATAATTGCTCTAACTCTAGCACTACTCCAATACAATGAATAAGTGAAATGATTTCTGTTGAATTAACTAGAGGACTAATGAGGTAATGGAGACGTCCATGGAATCCAACCGGCAAGACTTAGTGGGAGGTGCTGATATGAGAGGTAATTCTTTTATGGTCAACGAGAATTTTTTTTTCCCCTCCCAAATGGTGTTATCTTGGTGTGATTCCTAAGTCTTTAAGGCTTTCCCAGAATTAAAGAGGTTGGAGAATCCAAGTTAAGGTCCTGCTACATTTCAAATTTGAATTAGCTTAAGTAAAATTACACATGACAATTGTCTCATAAAGTGGTGATGTACTAAGTTGCAATGTACTGGTCATTACTGGTTTTTTTTTTTTTTTTTTTTTTGGGGGGGCAGATGATCTTGATTAAATAACTAAATTTTCTATATCAAACTGTTATAGTAACATATTCGGTTGTTTAGACCCCGACGTTAATTTTACATGAAATGACAAACTTAACTAATTTTTACTTGGATTGCACTACAAGAAACTACATTAAATTTTGTTTGAAAATTTTAGTGGATGAGTTTGTTATCATGTTATGGCACTAGCGATGTCACAAATTTTATTACATAGATTTATAAATTGATTCATCAACTTAAAAAAATTAATAAATTTATTTATTATGTGGTTGATATTTATTGTCAACTCAGTTTGTAAAATTTTTGTAGTAAAATTAATAATAACTTTAGCATTTTTCTTTGTTATGCACTCTTCTTTTGGGTCATACTTGTGTATGCATATCACCAGGGATGGACCTATGCTTAGACTGCACGGGCCCTAGCCTTTTAAGATTTTCTTATTAGTATATGAGAAGATATATATTGCGAGTGTTGTAGTCCAAAATTTTCATAAAAATTAGTTATGTTGATCAAGAACACATTCACTATTTTCCTCGGTTTGTATTTTGACCCCCACACTATTGCTTATGAAATCTTAATTTTGAATTATAATGGCAAATTTAATTTAGGTTTTTTTCTTTTAAATTTACATATTCATGTTATGATTCTCAAACTTACTTTTGTATATATTTAATTTTTAAAATCTTTTTATTTGACTTGTGATTTAACCGTTGATCCATTGGTTAAACCAATAACCTAATGACCTGGCTCAAAGACTGGATCAATGTCCGGTCCAGATTTAAATATTTAATAACAATGGATAGCATGTACACCTGAAATTCAACTTCTGTAGGGACACGATTTTTAACGACCCAAGAATAACGTTGGTCTCGTATATAAAAAGGCCCGAACAATATAATTCATAGAGAGTGGGATAGAAAGGCTGGACCTTGATCGTTGGACGGTAGTTTAGTCATGATTTATATGGAAGCCCATACGAAGGTGGGTTTGGCTTGTATAGCTAAGCCTTACACGGATGTGGTTTGAAAGGTTTGACTCCTCGGACTTAGTCCGAGGAGCGTCTCATTCTCACCATTCTCCTTTTTTCTCCTCCCTTTTTGTCTCAGCTCTCTTTCCCTTTTATACCAGTATTTCCTTTCCGTTCTTCACCTACGTGTCAGTTTTTCCTTGTTTGGGGTAGTTACTCGTCTTATCAATCCATACGTCAGAGTGGTTGGGAAAAGCTGGATAGCATGGTATGAGTATGGGCTTGCCAGGTGCTGGGCTTCACATTATGGTGTGGACAGCTTTTTCCCTTGTAATGCTCTTATACTGAGTTTGTCCTTTACTTCAGGCGTTTTGTGAGGTGTTGAGCATGAGATCATCCTCGGCCACCTCCTTGGGCCTTTAAGGGACTTTCATCATACGCCCTTGGTAGTGGGGCTCCTCGGCCTGGGTTTCGGACCCTTAATACAAGGTGGGCTGGGACCGCAGATTTTGGGCCCCACAACTTCGTTTTTGCTTTTTTTTTTTTTTTTTTGACAAATGAAATGAATTTTCACTCCCACTACCTTCAATACTATAAACATAACGTTTTTCTAATTTTCTTTTAAAAAAAAAAAAATATTGTTTACTTTGGTTCCGTTAAGTCTTATCCTTTGGTTTATTTATTTATTTAATCTATAAACTTAACGCATTGTTTACTTTGTTTCCGTTAAGGGTCATGAGCATAGTTATTGTGTTTTAAATGAGGTGGCGGATTCTACACCATAGATTTATTTTAAATAGACTTGGCCCTGATTTAAACTGAAATCGAGAGGATACTTATCCGCGAATATTTTTGTTTGAGAAGCAGAAAGCTGGTAAATACATCCTTATCCGTTTCTGTCCCACCCTTGCCTCTCATTGTAAGGCCAACTTATCTTTACTTCACATGTATAATTGCAACCAAGGGAAGTTGGTTATTCATTTCCATATCTGAGACCACAATATCTCTCAGCCTTCTGCTTCTTAAACCAAATGAAGCTTCACCAAACCAATTTATTTGCATTTTGGCCTATGCTCCTCTATTCTATAAGCCTACTATGCTTACCTACCATGACTGCCATCCCTCCAACAAATGAGACTGATCGTTCAGCTTTGCTTAAATTTAAAGAATCAATAACTGACACATTTATGATGTTGAGCTCATGGAATAATTCTATGCACTTCTACCACTGGTCTGGAATCACATGTGGCCAACCACACCAAAGAGTCACGGCCTTGGACCTAGAAGGGTATAAGTTACGAGGATCCATATCACCTTACATCAGTAATCTCACCTTCCTGGGGATCATCGATCTCCAAAACAACAGCTTCTATGGCAAAATCCCACATGAAGTTGGTCATTTGTTCCGACTGCAAGAGCTCTATCTTAATAATAACACATTGGAAGGTGAAGTACCATCCATCTTATCCAACTGCTCCAATGCTAGAATCATAAATTTTAACTGGAATGAACTTAATGGGAAAATTCCAGCAGAGTTAGGCTCTTTAAAGAAGCTTGAATTGCTTCGGCTTGGTGTAAACAATCTGACGGGAAGAATCCCACCATCTTTTGGAAATCTTACATCAATTAAAATTCTCTCTAGCATATAACAAATTGGTGGGAAATGTACCTTATCACATTGGTCATCTAAACAGCTTAGTCTTTTTCACCATTACAGACAATAAAATCTCAGGTACAATCCCTTCCTCTTTTTACAATATATCTTCTCTCCAACAAATCTCACTCTCACTAAACCAACTCAACGGTACTCTGCCAGCCAACATTGGCCTCGCTCTCCCTAATCTAAAAGTACTTTTTTTGGTTCTAATGAATTCTCTAGACCAATTTGTATTTCATTATGCAATGCATTTCAGCTTCAAAACCTTGATCTAAGGGAAAACAATTTTTGGGATTAGTTCCAACTAATTTGGGAAATCTGCCAGATCTTGACAGGCTAGGCTTGAGTACAAATTACCTAGGAAGGAGCCTGGATTTCTTAAAATCTTTGACCAATTGCAGTAAACTAAATCGATTGGATTTAAGTTATAACCAATTTGGAGGTGTTTTGCCCATACCTGTAGGAAACTTGTCAACCCAACTTACTAGATTATATTTTGGAGGCAATGAAATTTCGGGAGCTATTCCTATAACATTAGTGAATCTTGTCAACTTAATTGTCTTAGGCATGGAAGGAAATCTTTTCACAGGCCTTGAAAGTTCAAAAACGTGTAAAAACACCTTTGAACGTTTTGACCCCCAAATTACAACTTAATCAATTTAAGCAATATGTCAAACAACTAGTGTGCGGAAACTTAACATATGCTATCATACGAAATTGATTAAATACTATCTAAGCCATAACAAATTAAAATCCACAGCAGATAAATAAAAGGCAAAGATAGAGAGGAAGGAAGATGCAAACACAAAGACAACACGCGATGTGTTATCGAAGAGGAAACCGAAGCCCTCAGCGTAAAACCTCTCCGCCGCCCTCCAAGCGGTAATCAATCCACTAGAAAATACAATTGGGATACAAGGACAGCAATAGACCCTCCAAGCCTAATCTACCCAGTGCACCTAAGCCCTCCAAGCTTCTTGCTCCAACGAGGTTGCGCCGAACCTTTTTCTTTTCTAGCTTCCCGGATTCCGCTACTAGACCGTAGTATCAACCAATGAAGATTGGTTCCTTCCTAACTGCTTCCCAAAAATCCAAACAGCAGTCTCACAATGATGATGATGGTGAGAACTTGGTTTGGTATAATGCCTCTCAAGGATTTAGCAATGGAGAGGAAGAGAGTTGAGGAATTTGAAGAGATTCTAAGGTAGAGATTGTGGGTGAAACAATCTGGTTTTTCTTTAGGGTTTCTCTCTCAAAATTCTCTCTGGAAGCTCTCTTTCAATTGTGGGTAATAGGGGTATTTATACTGGAATGGGAGAGGAATGTGAAATGTCAGGTTTTACAAAATAGGGGTGGCTCGCGGCTTGACCTCGCGGCTTGACTATGTCGCGAGATCCAGTCGCGAGATAACCGTATGGCCAGTTGTCCTGTTTTGTCCTGTAGTGCTCCAGCTAGCATGACTGTTCATCTTCCAGCATGCTTGGCACGTGTGCTGCTTCTAGCGGCTTGCAGCCGCGAGTCACCCGCGAGTCTCTGTTTTCTTGCACACTCTTGAGCAAACTTCACTCTATCTCACTCACTACCCTTACATCAAACCCACCTAAATACAGGGTTACTAAATGCTGAATTACAAGCAAATTTGGCACGGAATAAAGCCAATTAGATGGTTGAATAAATTCAACCTTACAATCTCCCCCTATGGCTATTCCGTGACAAAACCCTAAAACAGACTCTAGACTTAACATGTGAGTTAAGAACAGTTGAACAAAACTCACTCACACCTAACTCTAGAAGCTGTGAAGCACTTGAATCATATGAACATAATACTCCTAAAACACAACAATACACCATGATCATTGTAAGCAGAAAATTATAAAATGCATATGAAACAGGCAATATGTGATCAAGCAAAGAAGGAGTTATGGAACAAATCATGGCTTGATCAACCAAGTGAACACCACAAGGTAGTGATCACAGTGCTCATTCACACTTGGAATGAACACAAGGACATACAAGTTAACAAGCACAAGGCAAGACACTTGTATGTTCAACACTCAACCAATGCATAACACACAAGGTATATGCATCTAGAAACAATCCTACAAGGGCACAAGAGTGACAGTACATAAACCAAAATGCATAACATTTAGATTAAAGTACTGATTTTAACATAGCATAAAGGTTGCACTAAGCAAGGTACAAACCATATAGCCTACAAACTATGCATAAAACATAAACCCTAAAAGCTTACAAAAGCACATGGGTACAAAGTCTAAAACATCCTGAATAACATCATCAAAATATATTAAAGTTTAAACCAAGAGTATAAGTTAAGAGTTAGAAACAATACACCAAAAACATAGTGTATCAAACCCATAAAAACACTAAGAGTACTCAAAACATAAACATATATAAACAAAGTCTTAGAGTTTGACAACTCCCCCTCAACACATTACTCCCTCTTAAGAGCTGCTTTTCTGCTTCTCAATCAATCATTAATGACATTATCAACAGAAACATCTCCCCCTTTTTGACAGGAATGGTCAAAGGGTCAGTGTTCAGGCTGAGTGGTAAAGCTGTCAAGTTTTGCAGACAAAACATCAATCTGATCCTGCATAGCTCTCATCCTCTCAGAGTGCTCAGTCTGGACTTCTCTGATCCCATCAAGTCTTTCCAGAATGATTTGGAAAGCATCTGGAGGTGTATCTGAAGATGTTGATGCTCTGGGTCTTTTGCCACTCCTCCTGGGTGTTGAGGTTGATGCATGCCCTGCTGCCTCTGCTTCAGTCTCCATTGGGACACCTTCTCCTTCATCACCTTCATCTTTGTCTCCTGGAAGCCTAACACTTATCCTTTTGCAGGTAAGCTTGTTAATTGCAGAAGGTGTGGACATGAGACTGATGTCTTGTGGGATAGGAACACCCTTCCTTCTAAAAATCCTCATTAGCAAACTGGGAAAGATCAATTTTGGCCTAGAGGTTGTTCTTGTCTCATCCACAATGGTGTCATATATGTGGGAACTTATGTCTATGAAGTTCTTTTCTTTGAGATCCATCAGAAAGACTGCTCTAGCACAATTGATTGTAGTCAACTTCTTAATGGGATAGAGGTTAAACATCATGATGATTGTTAAATACCTCATGTCCACTGGAAAGGCAGTGGTATTCAAACATTTTCCTTCTCTCTGCCCACCTATCCTTTGTTGAACTGTTTCAATGGATACACTCCTATCCTTATAGTTGATAAATTCCTCATCATCTAATCCTTCAAGTCCTAATGCATCATCTATGACATGAGCATCCAAAATGAATTCTTTACCTCTAACCCAGCAACTTAACTCATTCTCCTTTATCACAGCATTTGAGTAAAATTCCCTAATCAGGGGTTCACACACTACAGGGAAATCACTCAGAAGTTTTTTCCATCCTCTTCCTTCAAAACAGCTGGGGATAAAGGTTTGTCTCAAATCCTCCAAATCTACAAATCTTTCTTGAATAATTCCTGCACTCATGAAGTTATCCCTGTATCTCTCAAAATGATGAACTGACCTAAATAGCTTAGAATCCATTTTCAATCTTTTGTCAGCCTTCTTTGCAGCAGTTTTCTTCTTAGGAGGTGAGGGAGCCATCTGTGAACAATCAGAAGAGGCCACAACAGTATAGAGCAATATATGTGTAGAACAAGTCAATCCCATGTAATTAACAAAGAGATTTCATCCATACAAATGTACTTGGAACATTTAAACACAAGCTACTTAGATCAATCACATGGAAAAGCAAGCCTAAGATAGGAAATATATATAAAAGCATCAGATATAGAAACTGACCTAAAGGCAGTTATAAGTCAATGAGACAGATAATGGAAAATGATATGTCACATAAACAGTATTGTGAAGCACACATATGCTCCCAAAAGATTAACACAATAGAGCAGGCATATTTAGCACATTAAACTCACAGCCTCAAAAAGGAACAATTTGAAACAACTCAACAGCTCAAAGTTCAGATAAAATCAAAGAATCACTTAGCTAAGCACAGGATGAAGAGCAATAAGGAAACAACTAAGATCAAATCATATTCTAGCAGCAGCATTCGCAATCTAAGCATGAACAAGGAGCAAAATCCGAAACACAAACCCATTTCTAAATCACAAACATATGCGAAAAATCAAAGGGAAAAGCACAAAATCAAGTAGAAAAGAGTGCAAAACTGAAAACCCATACCTGTGACTTGAAGATTTTGAGCTACAAGTATGCAACAATGGAGATTGGAAATGGGAGCACGGAGTGTTTGGGAGGGAGAAGATGAACAGTCACAAATATTCGAGGGAAAACTGAAAAGAGGTTTAAAAACTGCTCCTGTTTCTACCAAACACGCGATTTTCGCGACTTGATTAAGTCACCACACAGTCGCCAGCTCAAGCCGCCAAAGCACTCAAGAACAAAAATTTGAAAAATTTTTCTAAGTGTTTTTCGCGACTGAAAGGTCTACCCGCGAGTGAGTCGCGATCTGAGTCGCGAAAATCTCTGAGTGAACCTCGCGACTGGACCTTCCACTCGCGAACAAGTCGCCAAAAATGACCAACGAAGATGCGACTGAGGCTCGCGACTTGACATACCCGCGACTGAGCCGCCAAAACAGGGCAAAATAGGATTTTTGAAATTTTCAGATTTTTCAAACAAAATACTTTCCAAAAACACCAAAAACACTCAAAAATCTTTTTGTGCTTGAATTAACACAAATTGAGCATGTGAAAACACATTTCATCAAGTACAATCACACAAATGAATATGGCATTTATTGAACATAAACTTGTGTGTTGTGTGTGGATATCAACAATGAGATAGTCCTTCGTCTAATGTGAAGCTTCAATGATCAATTCAACCAAGGCATACACAATTAGCACTAGATCATGTGACCCATCTCAATTATAGAAATATGTATATATGACTTCCCACAAAACTTGATAACATGATTTGGAGCTTTACATTTTACTCCACTTTCAATCATAACATTTGATCTTTTTGATCTTTTGAGTCAATCACCTCTCATTGTGAGAGTGATATTTGACATCTCACTTTAATGAACAAGCCTTTGGCTTTTCGAATAAACATTCACTTCAATATAAGGTCGCTTACCCTTTTTCCTAGTCAAATACTAGAATGTGCGACAGGCTTTTGCAGCTCAATATCTCTTTTCATTTGGAGATTTACATTTGGTGAGCTCTTTTTAGCAAAACAAAAATAAAGAGTAGGAAGATATATAGACACAAGTCTATGCAAGTCTCAAGATCAACAAAACCATTCACTAATCATTCATGACAAGTTTGAAGATCTATTTACAACAATCACAAAGATTTCAAGATTTCTCCCACATAGATATGAGTGCAAAGAAACAAGCAATGCTCGAAAATGCACAAAGCCATTAGCACAAAGGTACAAGGCAAAACAAGTTTTGAGACAAAAACTCAACAAAGTCAATCAAGCTTTTTGATTTTCTAATTTTTATGTGATTTTTGGATTTTTGACACAAGAAACAAAAAGATTGATACGACAAAATTAAAAATATTCACAAGTAGACAAGCAAACAATCAACAGCAAAAATAGCAAGCAAAACAAACAAACATAGTCACAAAGCATAGGAAGTATTAATGCATGGACATATTGTAATGCTTATGCATGAGTACCCTTTTCCACCCACACATCACTTGCGTTTGGGGTGATTTCCTTATAGGATTGGGTACGGGAGTTAGGGCTTTCAAACCTTCGTGAGAAGCTTTCCAAGCAGTTGGTGAATGCACCAATCATCTTCATCACGTTCATCATTCCGGGATCACCATTCTGATCTCTAGATTGATCTCCAGCCCAAATTCTTCTATCATTTCTAGGTCCTCCTGACCTTTGAGGAGTTGCACTATTCTTTGCTCTCAGCTTTTGGCAATTTGGTCGAGTATGCCCTTGAAGTCCGCAATAGTGGCACACATAAGTTCCTCTAGGACCTCTTTGTGGTCGAGGACGTGACTTGGCACGAGATTCAGACCTGCCCACAGACTGATTACGAGGATTTAACATCCATTGGTTCACCAAATTCTTCTTCTCCTTCACCTCGAGCTTCTCACCAGTAAGGTTAGCTACAACTGGATCTTTGGCCTTTACAAACTTCACTTCTTTAGTGACATTTCCAGACGAACTACCTCCTCCGGTATATCCCAATCCGGATTTGTCTGAAAAGCTCTTTTGAGATGAGATAACATCATCTAGCTTCTTGGTGGTGACCCTCTCTACTTTAGCATTTGCTTGCATAACCTCACTCTCAAGAAATCTTACTTTTGTGTAAGCTTCGGACAACTCACCATTCAGTGTTTCTATCTCACATTTGGCCTCCCTGTATCGGATTAGGAGACTTTTGTAGTCCTCCTCAGCCTTCTTCATTTTTCTCACAGCAACCTTGGCCACCCTTGTGTACTCCCCTGACTTCTCCAAGAGTGAGTTGTAATTCTCCTAAAGATTTGCTGTGCTTCCATCTTCTTCAGCATCCGATTCTTCAACAATTCCTGGTGATTCTTCAACAATTCCTGGTGATTCATCATCACTATGTTCTCCAAGGTCTCGTACAAGCAGATTCAACTCATCTGAAGACTCAACATGAGCAATAGTCATAAAAGCCGAATAGTTCCCCTCTCCATCACAGCTCTCTTCAGATTCTGAGTCAGACGAATCCGAGTCACTCAAGGTCGTGGCATACACTTTACCTTTCGATTTCAAATAATTCGGACATTCCTTCTCAAAGTGTCCATGCCCGTTACATTCGAAACAAGTGACACCTTGTGTAGGTTGGGATTCTTTTCCATCTTTCCTTTTGAATTCCATTTTCTCCCTTCCAGAACTTTGGAATTTTCTTTTATCATCAAATTTGCCATTATTTTTGAAATTTTTGACAAGGTATGCAACATCTTTGTCAACCACATCTTCTCCCGATGAGTCTTGATCTTCCACCTTCTCATTAATGGTCTTTAGAGCAAGATATTTACTCTTCCGTTGATTGGGCAGCGACATCTCATAAGTCTACAAAGAACCAACCAGCTCTTGCACTTTGATGTCATCGAGGTCCTTGCTCTCTTCAATTGCTGTCACTTTAGCTCGAAAACTTTCTGGCAATGATCGAAGGATCTTCCTTACAATCTTTGAGTCCTCCGTTTTCTCCCCCAAGTTGAACTTGTTGACAACCACTTCATTTAACTTCCCATAGAAAGAGTCAAAAGACTCATCCTCACTCATTTTGAGCTCCTCAAACCGAGTGGTCAGCATTTGTAACTTGGTGTCTTTCACTTTCTTCGTGCCTTCATAGGTAGTTTCCAAAATCTCCCATGCTTCTTTGGCCACGGTAATATGAGAAATCCTGTGAAATTCATCTGGAGACACACCACAGAAAATAGCATTGAGTGCTTTACTGTTAGCATTAGATGCAGCAAGTGCTGCCTTATCCCATGTGGATTTAGCTGCCTCTGGTTTGGTCCAACCAATCTCAACAGCATCCCAAACGGATTCATCAATAGAACACAGAAAAACTCTCATGCGAACCTTCCAAAAAGCATAATTACTACCATCATAATATGGAGGTGCATTTAGGGATTGAGACCTATCCATCTCAAAAGGGAGTCAAGGATCACACAATGGTAATGAAACCAATATCAGTGTACCCGCTCTGATACCAATTGAAAGTTCAAAAACGTGTAAAAACACCTTTGAACGTTTAGACCCCCAAATTACAACTTAATCAATTCAAGCAATATGTCAAACAACTAGTGTGCGGAAACTTAACATATGCTATCATACGAAATTGATTAAATACTATCTAAGCCATAACAGATTAAAATCCACAGCAGATAAATAAAAGGCAAAGATAGAGAGGAAGGAAGATGCAAACACAAAGACAACACGCGATGTGTTATCGAAGAGGAAACCGAAGCCCTCAGCGTAAAACCTCTCCGCCGCCCTCCAGGCGGTAATCAATCCACTAGAAAATACAATTGGGATACAAGGACAGCAATAGACCCTCCAAGCCTAATCTACCCAGTGCACCTAAGCCCTCCAAGCTTCTTGCTCCAACGAGGTTGCGCCGAACCTTTTTCTTTTCTAGCTTCCCGGATTCCGCTACTAGACCGTAGCATCAACCAATGAAGATTGGTTCCTTCCTAACTGCTTCCCAGAAATCCAAACAGCAGTCTCACAATGATGATGATGGTGAGAACCTGGTTTGGTATAATGCCTCTCAAGGATTTAGCAATGGAGAGGAAGAGAGTTGAGGAATTTGAAGAGATTCTAAGGTAGAGATTGTGGGTGAAACAATCTGGTTTTTCTTTAGGGTTTCTCTCTCAAAATTCTCTCTGGAAGCTCTCTTTCAATCGTGGGTAATAGGGGTATTTATACTGGAATGGGAGAGGAATGTGAAACGTCAGGTTTTACAAAACAGGGGTGGCTCGCGGCTTGACCTTGCGGCTTGACTAAGTCGCGAGATCCAATCGCGAGATAACCGTATGGCCAGTTGTCCTGTTTTGTCCTGTAGTGCTCCAGCTAACATGACTGTTCATCTTCCAGCATGCTTGGCACGTGTGCTGCTTCTGGCGGCTTGCAGCCGCGACTCACCCGCGAGTCCCAGCCGCGAGTCTCTGTTTTCTTGCACACTCTTGAGCAAACTTCACTCTATCTCACTCACTACCCTTACATCAAACCCACCTAAATACAGGGTTACTAAATGCTGAATTACAAGCAAATTTGGCACGGAATAAAGCCAATTAGATGGTTGAATAAATTCAACCTTACAGGCCTCATTCCCACTATTTTGGAGAAGTTTCAGAAAATTCAACTAGGCTTTAAATGGAAATAGATTGTCAGGAGAGATACCAACCTCCATAGGCAACCTTACTCAATTATTCCAACTCCATTTAGAAGAAAACAGATTAAAAGGAAGCATACCTACAAGTCTAGGTAATTGCCAAAATTTGTAAATCTTAGACATTTCACAAAATAATCTTAGTAGATTCATCCCCCCCGTAGCTTATTGGTCTATCTTCCTTTTCAATACTACTTAACTTGTCTCACAACTCATTTATTGGCAAACTACCTTTTGAAGTAGGCAATCTGAAAAATATTAACCAACTTGATATTTCTAAGAATAATTTGTCTGGGAAAATTCCTAGCTCCATAGGAAATTGTTTGAGCTTGGAAAGTCTTAGCTTGCAAGGTAATTCCTTTGAAGGATCCTTACATTCATCTATGGCTTTCTTAAAAGGCCGCCAATTCCTTGATATTTCAAGAAATAACCTGTCAGGATCAATTCCAAAAGGTTTAGAAAAGCTTCCTTTTTAAAAAGATTTAAACATCTCATTCATATCGAGGGTGAGGTGCCAACAGAGGGAGTTTTCAAAAATGCAAGTGCAATATCAGTGATCGGAAATGCTAAACTTTGTGGTGGTGTTCCACAACTGATGTTGCCTCCATGTCCAATTGAAGTCATGAAACCTACAAAGTCCCTTTCATTCAAATTGAAAATTGCAATCGTTGTTGTCGTTGTATGTTTCCTTCTGTTTTCATTAATTCTTTTTCTTCACTAGGGGAAAATATCAAAAAGGAATTCATCTTCTTTGGCCTCAACAGTAGAACTCCTTCCAAATGTTTCTTATAAGATGCTTTATCAGGCAACCAATGGATTTTCTCCTAGTAACTTAGTTGGGACTAGCAGTTTTGGCTCTGTATATAAAGGATTTCTTCACCCTGAGGAAAAATTAGTTGCTGTAAAGGGCCTTAACCTTCAACAAAAGGGTGCTTCCAAGAGTTTTATGGCTGAATGTAATGTACTAAGAAATATCCGACATAGGAATCTTGTCAAGATATTAACATGTTGCTCGAGCATGGATTATAGTGGGAATCTATTTAAAGCTCTTGTCTTAGAATTCTTGACAAATGGGAGTCTAGATACCTGGCTACATCCAAAGATAGACAGGGAAGATCAATTAGGGGTCTTAAGCCTTCTTCAAAGACTAAATATTGCAATTGATGTTGCTTGTGCATTAGATTATCTTCACAACCATTCTGTGCAACCAGTCATTCATTGTGATTTGAAGCCAAGCAATATTCTTCTTGACAATGACATGGTTGCTCATGTAAGCGATTTTGGTTTAGCAAGACTCCTCTCAATTGTTACCGATTCTTCTCAAAAGCAAACTAGTACAATTGGGATAAAGGGATCCATTGGCTATGCTACTCCAGGTAATTATCTTTCCAAATTTGTCTAATTTCTTTAAAATGCTTATAGATCTTGTTAATAATAGCTGTTCGAAACATATTGAATTGTTTTTTTTGTAATTATCTTACTATTAATATAAAATTTTCTTTGTATTAATATGTAGCACAGAAACACACAAACTCACAACATGATTTATACCTTGATAAATCATAAATTTGATTAATTGACTGGCATCAAATATTGACTATCCATTGGCCATGCCTATTTTTTTAGGCATTTATTTCCTCAACTTTGTTTGTTGTGATGATAGCTTGTCAATCAACTCTATCAGATATGGTATAGCTGGTCTCAAAACGGATCTAATGTATTGTTTTATGTTTTTTGTTACTGCATGTCAACCAACATTATTCAAGTAATGGATAATAATTGGACCCCTGATTTCGAAAGGCCACTACCTAATGTGTGCAACATATCCATATCAATTGTAAAAGAATTTGATTAAATTGTCATAATCCTAACCATAAACCATGTTTCTTGTGCTTCATATAAATAAAAAAAATTACCTCCCAAGTTCAACCAAAGACCCTAAGGTGCCATTCTAATGTAGAAATTATCATTTTTCTCACATGATATTTTGAAATGATAGCATCTATCATACCCTTCTTTCTTAACTTCAAATTCTTTTTGCTTTTTGATGAATCAAATGAATTTGCATTCTCATTAAATCTCAAATCTCATTATAACAAGAACTGCAAAATCTTCTTACATATCATAATTAAATTGTATAGTATGGCATGGGCAGCGAGGTATCAATTGAGGGGGCACCCAACACTTCTCGTTAGAGAAGCTGAAGAAATGCCAGCAACTGCAGTGGTAGCTAGAGACCATAATAATGAGAATGAAATTGAAGCAGATGAAAAAACTCAAGATATTGTTAACCACAACCAAGTGGAAGCTAATGTGTATAAGTCCTTATTCTCTGTCCTTGAAATTGGCTTTGCATGTTCCCTTGAGTTGAGTCACCAAAGGAAAGAATGAGTATGGAGCAAGTTAGCGGGGAACTACATTCAATAAAAAATGCTTTTCTTGGTTTTAGGATTTGAAGATGTTAGGGAACTACATTCAATAAAAAATGCTTTTCTTGGTTTTAGGATTTGAAGATGTTAGAGAATCCAAGTTGAGGTCCTACTATATTTCAAATTTGAATTACTTAAATAAAATTGCACATGACAATTGCCTCATAAAATGGTGATGTCCTAAGTTGTAATATACTGATCATTACGGTTTTGTTTTGTTTGTTTGTTTGTTTTTTTTTTTTTTTTTTTGTGTGTGTGTGTGTGTGTGTGTGTGGATTGATGATCTCGATTGTACAACTAAATTTTCTTCTATATCAAAATGTTGGAGTAACATATTCGGTTGTTTAGACCCCCAACCTTATTGGATAGTATATTAATTTCACAAGAAATGACAAACATAACTAATTTTTACTTGGATTGCACAGTAAGAAACTACATTTGGGGGATACATGTTTGGGGGATTACACGCATTTATCTGAGTACCAACTGACCAGATGGAGAAACCATAGTGTCCAGGATGTCGGACACATCTATAAATTCCATGAGTAATCAGTTTGTGATACTCCTCATGATTAATCCTGATAAGATGTGTGAAGGCCTGACCAGCTGTAATAATTGATGTTTTCCTAATGATTTCGCCAACTATAACCACTGCGAGGCCCAAGTTGCTTACCCACCAGTGTTCCTTCAACCCAGGAAATATAACAATTTTCAATGAAGTACTCCAGCAGTGAGAAGAGCATTGCCATGATATAGTTTTTTGCTGATCAGAAGAGATTTAAGAGTAACATTTGATGTCCCATGAATGGCAATTGCTAAAATGCATTCAGAACTGTGAAACAAGATTATTGCAATGAACATCTGACATAACTGTTTGTAAGCTGGGTAAGTGAAGATTTCTGTCATTTTTAGCAAATAAAAGGAATCAGTTTTTGTCGCAAATTCAATGTAGTGAGACCTATATGACATATAAATTGCTATCCTCACTAAAGAACAAGATGAAGAAACTTTTTGGTGTTAACTGTAGACCTGAAAAGGATCCAGGGGAATACAACATTAATATGGAAAATTGAATCTCCAAATCACCCCAAAGTCGCTTTAAGAATGAAATCTTCTGCCAAAAAGAACCAAGGATCAAAACAAGAGACCTGTGTAGAACTAGAAAACTGTAACATGACACAGAACTGTTCCAAAAACTTCTTATCAAGCAGACTAATTACAAGGTGAAATTGAAGAGAATGCGAGCGCCGCCATGTGAAGTACACAGAGAGCAATCACTATGAGTGGCCTGATCTTAAAATAAAAACAAAAACACGTGCAGCTCCTCATGGGAGTATGGATCCATGTCCAAAGTCCAATCACTTTAATAGCCTGTTTGGAAGTTAAAAAAAAGGAGAAGTATAAAATAAAGGGAAGGAGAGTAATTCAATTACCTTATTTGAAAGTTTTTTAAGGAATGAGTGGGTGGGGTTTGGAGGGGTTTTAACTACATCTAATCTCTCATTTTTAATTCCCCTAAATTGGAGAGATTTGGAAGTCTCTCATTTTTAATTCCCCTAAATTGGAGAGATTTGGAAGAAAAGTAATATAGATAAATTATTGATCAAATAAATTCTTAATTTATCCTTTCTAAATTAACAAAATTACAAATTCATTATATAAATAATCTTTGTTTGTTGTTGAAAAAATTTTAAGTGGATAAAAAATAAAAATAAAAATAGAAATAAAAAAAAATTCACAACTTACATTCCATTCCCAAATTTCAGTCACCCCTCAACCCATCTCTCTCTCTCTCTAAAAATGGAAGCTTCAAGAAACATATATAGCCACACAAATCGATCAAACCCTAGATTTTCTCACCAACCAAACACTCTAGCCGGAAAGCAATGGCTCTGGTGCCGGAAATGAGCTCGGCAAACGGCGTGTTCCGGCGAAGCAAGAGAAACAAAACGGTGTCGCTCTCAATCTGGCTGCGAATGACACTGTTATGGACTCATCTCTTGAAATCAGAGGAACCGACACACTGTCTGAGAAGGTGCCATGTCAAATATTTCCGGCGATGTCCCCTGGAAGCGAGGACGGCAGAGGTTCTTCACTGTTCTCGAGTATTATGCATAAGTTTGTGAAGGTCGATGAAATTGAAATTTTTTATTTCATCTTTGTTATACTATTCGTCTTGTTCAATTTTAGCTTTGCTCTTGTTCCTGTTTTCTAATTTGCTTCACTTATTCTGGATTTATTTTTTATTTTTTATTTTTAGAATTGGAACTCGAAATTTTAAATCTAGCAGTAGATAAACGAAACAGTTCACGAATTTTGTTAATGGAATCTCTAATTTTATTTTTTAGTATTTGAAAATTATTTTTATTTGAATGCATGTGTGAAAGAGTTTTGCAATTATTTAGATCTATTATAGTTTTTTTATTTTTTTTTATTTTTATAAATAATAAGTAGAACTGGAAATTTTGCACATCCCTTTTATTTGTTATTTATAAAATGAGAATGATGATTAAATAATTATTTAATCTAACAAATTAATTATAGACTAACGTTGTAAATTTATTTTCAAATAAGAGTAAATTTGTATATTTAAATCATTTCTTCTTCTTTCTATCTTAATTTTTTAAATATCCAAATAAGAGGAAGGGTTAATTACACCCTTCATCCTTATTAATTTTAAAAATATTCAAACAAAATAAGTTTTCTTTTACTCTCCTCTCCTCCATTCTCCTCTCTCTCTCTAAACTTCCAAACAAGCCATAAGAGTCCTTAATGGCGAGCCTTTGGTGTGCAGTGATGGGCCAGAAAAGAAGTCCAACAAGTATGATTGTGTGGAGTATTGAGCTGACCCAAGGTCCAACTAGTGGCTTACGATCCACAAAGCAAGGCCATCAAGTCCTGGGACCCGGGCCTCTGGCACCATCAAGCAAGGCAAGCTGTTGCTTCTAGAATCTACATAACAAGAAGTTGTTTTTATTTTATTTTTTTCAATTTTTAAAAATCTGGTTTTCTTTTTTCGACAAGAATTCATTGTGGAAAGATGAAAATTTCTCTTTCAATATATTAAATTAAGTAGAACTCATTAGATAAATGGTCGATGTTTATCACTTGATATTCATTGAGACTTGAGAGGTACATGATAGAACAACATTATTGATAATACATTGTCAAAAGAAATTTTCGCCAAATTAAATTATTGACTCTTCGCTTTTTAATATATATATATATATATATAAAAGTATCTTCACTTAAATAAGTAAAAAGCTAGTAAGTGTATTCACATAATTTCGTGGAAAAACTTTCATCTATTTTAGTATAGAAACAACAAAGGTTAGGTCATTTTGTAGGTGCTAGTGTTGTAAGTCTTGTCTTCATACTCCCTCCTTCTCCATCCTCAATGTCTTCTATCTATATTATCTCAAAAAAAAAAAAATATTTTAGCATAGAAACTTACTTTTTCTATTTTACATACTCATTTTTCAAAACATACCACATTGGATTATCTATTTTACACAACATGTCATCAAAATTTCAAATTTTGTTGATTTTTTTTTTAATTGTTTCTCTTTTCCTCACACACAATAATCATAATCAACTCTTTTTTTATCATCTAGATATGTAAAGAAAAAATAAAAAATAAAATGCAAAATTTACATGATTATTATAACAACCGTGTATTTTTTTCATAATTTTGCATGGTCTCATGTGTATAACTTTGCATGACCTAATGTAGGTAAATTTTAGGCTTGATTGACTAAAATGTGATAAATTTTTTATTATGCAAACACCGAAACTAGTACTCTAACTAATAATTCTATATTATAAGAATTCTGAAAACACTTAACAATTAAGTCCTTATCTTAAAATTTTGGGAATCAATTATAAATTCTCAACAAATTAATGGTTAGCAACATATTTGTTTTAACTCTAGCAAAACTCCAATAGAGTGAATTGATTTCCGTTCAATTGACTAGAAGATTAATGACGTGATGGAGGCGTCCATGGAATCCAACTGGCACAAGAATTGACATTCTTAGCATAAGAGCATTCACATCCCAAATGCCAAATGCCAAATGTAAGCATATTTTAGCATTAAGTCCCAAAATCCTCATTCCATCAGAACTTGTAAAATCTAACTATTGCAAAAAAATTTGCAATTGTGCTGTAGTTTGATTCTAAATGTAGAATCGCACTGTAGTTTAATTGTAAAACCAAAAACATTATTTTATTCTCTCAACTGTCTCCCTGGCTCTCCACTCTCTCAAGTCTGTCTCCCACTGAAGCTCTCCTCTCACATGGTTTGAGCTCTCTCATCCCATCTCTCTCTCGCCATCGCTACCAATGCCAAGCTTCTCATCTTCTCCGTGGATCATGGCTCCGTCACAGTTCGTGGGTGCATCAAGTCCGTGCGTGGGTTATGGGTATCTCAAGTCCGACGTGGGTTTGATGGGTTTGTGGGTCTCTCAAGTCCGATTGCATTGGTTGGGTTTTGAATCGGTGTGGATCGTGGCCGATTGTGGTGGGTTGTGGTGGCTTTGGGGCTGAGGATCATGGTGGATCGGCGGGTTTGGAGTTCTGGGTTACGTGGTTTTTTTTTTTTTGGGTTATTGTGACCAGTGCTTAAAGGAAGAGGTGGGTTTGGTTTGATTTTGATTTTGTGGGTTGCCGGAGTTGGGGGTTGTCGTGGTTTGGTTTGATTTTGATTTTGATTTTGTGGGTTGTCGTGGTTGCTAGAGTTGGGAGTTGCCGTGATTTTGATTTTTTTTTGTGCTTGAAGATGACTTTGGTTTTCAACTGATAAAAGTCAATCTGGTTGCTGAGTTTTGGAGATAAAAATCAGTTTGGGTATGTTTTTCGTGGTGGTGGTGGTAGCAGGTGGTTGTAGAGGTGATTTGGGTTTTTGTTTTTATTTGAGTTTTGGATTTAATATTTTATTGTGTAGAAATATTATTTTAGTATGTTGTATTGTAAAATAAAAGTTGGGATGCTGGAGTATTGTAAAATGATATTGTATAATTGATATAAGTGACTTTTTGAGATGGTAAAATAGGATAAGATAGAATTTCCTGATCCGAATGCTCTAATAGAGTGAGAAAAGTACGGGCTCAACAGTGGGAGCTAGCGAGGCTAGTGGGAGATGCTGATGTGAGAGGTCACTCTTTTATGGTCAATGAAATGAAGGTTTTTTTTTTTTTTTTTATAATTTTTTTAAACGGTGTTATCTTGGTATGTGATTGTGTTATTTTGGTACCACATTGGCCCACATAAACATAACACACGCCGGATTCAAGTCCTGATTGTTATGAAAGTTTCAATTCCTAGATGTAGTTTTCGTGGGGCCAAGAGAGAATGCAAGTCACAATTCCTAGATGTAGTTTTCCAAGAGTTTCTAAAGACTGTTTGTGAGGTTGAATTATTTGTTGCAATTATCTTACTATTAATATAAAATTTTCTACATGTACTGCATGCATGTATAAGTGAAGTCCCACATTAAATCATGATGAGAATAATGAGTGGTTAATATAACATAATTAAGCACATACCCATTGGGCTTAGGCATTTTGGGTTAAAGTGCGTCTCTATATGTAATATTAATTACTCAAGGAAGCTTCTTAAGGTGTTTATCTCCCCAACAAATGGTATCAGAACTCATGGTAGTGTGGAACGAAGGAGGCAAGGTTAACAAGGTTCCTTTCGCAGTTGGAGTGGGAGCAGAGTGTGTGTACTTGAAGCCTTTTTGCAAATGTGCAGGGATGGTATGTTGTACCAAGCAAAGCCCATAAAGCCCACATAAAAGAGGTGCGAGGTTCCCATGGAGGATAAAAGACATGCGGGGTTGACACATGGAGGCCTATGGTTGTTGCACTAGTAAAGGGCAAGGCCCATTAGGCAAGGGAGAGTAAGTAGAACTTGTTCATGGCCCACAGAGAGGTCTTGAAACCCATAAAGAGGCAAAGACTTACACGTGAGGATAGATTGTTGGGTATACACGTGTGAGTGAAGTCTCACGTTGAATTATGATGAGAAGAATGAGTGGTTAATATAATATAATTAAATGCATACTCATTGGGCTTAGACCTTTTGGGTTAAAGCGTGTCTTTATATGTTATATTAATTACTCAATGAAACTTCCCAAGGTTTTTATCTCCCCAAAAGTATTAACATGTGGAACAGAAACACACACACTCACAACATGATCTATGCCTAGATAAATCATAAATTTGATTAATTGACAGACATTAATTATTGATTATCCATTGGTCACTTTTTTTTTTTTTTTTTTTTTTAGGTTTTTATTTCCTCAACTCTGTATGTTTTGAAGATAGCTTGTCAATCAACTATATCAGATATGGTATAGCTAGTGGGTTCTAGTTAACTCAACTGATAAAATTTCTGATAGTTGAATAAGAGATCTGGGGTTCAATTTCCACTTATACCAAAAACTAATTGGTATCTTGGTCTAATAATAAAAAGCTATCATTAGAAGTGGACATCATAAGTTGAAACTCTTTTAAAAAAAAAAAAAAAGAAGAAGAAGATATAGCATAGCTGGTCTCAAAACAGATCTAATGTATTGTTTTATGTTTTTTGTTACTACATGTCAACCAACATTATTCAAGTAATGGATAATAATTGAACCCCTGATTTTATTTGAACATGGGTCTAGCAAAGGCATTTAGGAAGGCCAGTATCTAATGTGTGCAACATATCCATGTCAATTGTAAAATAATTTGATTGGATTGTCGTAATCCTAACCATTAACCATGTTTCTTGTGCTTCATATAAATAAAAAATATTTATCTCCCAAGTTCCACCAGACCCTAAGGTGCTATTCTAATGTGGAAATTATCATTTTTTTTCACATGAAATTTTGAAATGATAGCATCTATCATACCCTTCTTTCTTAAGTTCAAATTCTTTTTGGATTTTGATGAATCAAATCAGGGGTGGCACTACACTTTGTTCAAGGGTTCAAATGAACCCCCTAACTTCAAAAATAAATAAATAATATATATATATATATATATAATTTTTTTTGAAGTATAATACTTTAATTTATTCTTAAAAATATTTTTGCACACTCTGACTTAAATCTTATACACTCTTATTACAAGTATTTCCGACTCTAAGAGTAAGAGTAATTGTAAGTCACTTTTTATTATAAATTTGTATTATGTGTGTGTCTAATATTGATTGTGTGCATTACTTTTTTTCTTTTCTTTTCTTTTTTTTTTTTTTTTGGTTTTTTTCACGCAATGCTTGCTCACTATGTGTTTGACAAAAATCTGTGATTTGATTGTGTGTTAGATCTACTTACGTGCGAAAAGAATTCATGGAACTGGTTGATTAGATCTATTTTTGTTTATTGCCACTCTGTTTTGCTTTGTTTTGACACTAGAATTGTGGATTGTAATATCTTCAAAACCCTGCAACATTCATTTGTTTCAACTTTTTAGCACAAGATTTATGCTTTTGAGTTTGACCATTGATTTAAAAGAATAAAAGAAAGATTAAATTTAATAGAATTAAAAGAATGATTAAATCTATTTTCTAATAGTTTTCCCATGCATCGCATGAGTCAGTGACTCATATATATTAATAGTCAAAATTTAAAGAAAATCCAATTAGATTTTATTTGGATTCTCAATTTTACACTACATGTCCCATTTAATTTTTAATTTAGCTCCAAGTGAATTATTGAGTGTTAAAATTGAAGAGTTCCTGTTAGCTCAACAGGTAAAGTTTCTAATAATTGAATAAGAGATTTTGGTTTCAATCCCCACCTACACTAAAAACTGATTGATGTCTTAGTCTGATGATAGATAAAGAGCTATCATCAGGAGCGGACGCTACAGGTTGAATATTATATTATAGTTTTAACTTATCAAAAAAATTTGAAGAGTCCAGATCCAATTGGATTTTAATTGAAGTCCAATTTTTCGCCACATATCTATCTAAGTTTTTAATTTTTGTGGTAAATGAATTATTGGATTCAAAAACCAAAAAGTCTAAAACCAATTAAATTCTAAATATTTTTTTTAGGAAAAATTAAATTATAAATTATAAATTATATATATAATGAAAAACCATTACATATTTTCGAAATGTATAATTTAAAAAAAGTGTAAACTAATATCATATATAATTTGAACTTCTTCTCAAAAAAAGTTTAAATTTGAATCGTATAATTGTGAATTTTTTTAATGGTACCCGTGCATATGCAAGGTGAGTCATTCCATGAGCTCAAAATGTTATATGGATCATGAGCTATAGATTCTTTGAATTTGTGCAAAGCCAAGCAATCAGTCTCGTTTATTAGAGTAGTGGCAATAATGGAGGGTTGCAAACAGAGGAGACTGCTTGTGGAGAAGAGAAGAATCACACGAAGGTACATTAAAAAAAATGCGTAAAAATTGGTTTGGTGCAGCATCATTTGGTTTGGAAAAGTAGGGAAGCTAGTGAAATATTTGGTGTCAGGCAACCAAGTGGAGTGTTCGACTTTTATGTCAAAACCATTTGTGGCATTGGCAATATCAATTGTTTATTAAGAGAGAAATGATATGAGGAGCCTTGACCTTAAGTCTTTCTCTCTTTCTACTTATTTTCTTATTCTTTTTTGGTCTCTTCCTGATTTTAATCAATCATATCTACATCAAATTTCTCAAAAGAATTTTTTGTTTTGTTTTGTTTTGTTGAGAAATTCAGTGCATAAACAGAAAGTAGCTGTAAGCATGTAACATCACCCTGAAACTTGAATATCTTGCGTAAACGTCAAACATGGTATAAAATAATCTTGGTCCATACATTGGATGTGGAAAAAGGCAAAAAGAGAAGTGACAAGCACAGAGGATTTTGCAGCGTCAAACACGGTGGAAAATTATCATGGTCCAAATTCATTCAATGTGGAAAAGGCAACTTGGCAAACAGGGCAGGAAAATTTGGTATCTTGTGAAGTGTCAAACACGATGGAAATTATCTGGTACCAAACATCCAATTTGGAGCTGCTAAAACTGTCCAAGCATCCAAATTGGAATGTGAAATAGTAAGTCGACCATGTGATGCACGAATTATTTTGTGATATTTTATGTAAGACGGTTTTAAAAAATGTTAATATATATTATAAAAAAAAGTAAAATAAATTAGAATAAAAAAACATATATATTTTGAGATATTAAAAATTAGTTTAGTAGCTTCACTGCACTTTTGTAGCATTTTCAAGGTAATATTAATTTTTTTTTAAATCATGAAAACAAAAATATATAAATGCAAAAGAGTAACAAGACTTTGAATATCAACTAATTTGTGTTGTATTCACAGATTGTATACCATAAAATGAAAGCATGCCAACTCTCTTACATTTTTCCACTCATCAATAGTGCAACATTAAGACATAGTGTACATAAGTGCGTATGCATGTGTCTTATAAATAATTTAAAACCATGGTAGAATATGGTTTTACATTGCGCATCAAATATTCTCTCTACTTATATACCCAAATCAAAAACTATCCAACCAAATTACCCAAACTTACATCATATGTAAGCCCATAATTTAAAAAAAAAAAAAAAAAATTATCCGTAGGGGTTTCAGCGGCTTGATGGTAGTGGGAGGCCAGTATGATAAAGGTGGCGGTTAATAGTCCTTAATATATATATATATATATATATATATATATATATATATATATATATATATATTTTTTTTTTTTTTTTTTTTTGCTTTTGTTTTTAATACTAATATAGTCGCTCAAGCAATTAATGAGATAACAATAAAAATAAGTTAATGTAAACTTTTGAGTAACGATAAAAAAAAAAAAACTTAATGAAAAGAGGTAAAAAAAATGGTAAATGCAAAATTAGAGCGCCATATGGCAAGACCTCATGAACTCTCGCATGAGGTCTCTATTTATATATATATATATATATATATATATATATATATATATATATATATATATTTATATTGATGTTATTTTTGTGAATAATGATGTATGTGTGGATGTTTGTGTGTATAGTTTAAATATAATATAACTTTATAAAATTTTATAATTAGGAAATAGAGAGGGTTTGGTACATGTGTGTGCATTGTTATCACGTTATAATAACTTTTTGTTATAAAGTTAGAAAAATTCAAGAAAAGAAATTGTAAAGTTAGTGACTATTCAAGTATTTGTAATAGTATTTGATTGGTTAAGTAGACACGTAGTATATTATTTTATGTATGAATGAGTGTGGTTGTGTTCTTCAATAATTAATGTAGAGCTAATGAGTTGAGTTTAGTCATTTGTTTTAAAATATTTTTATCAAAATAATGACAAATAACAACTGCATAAAAATAAAAATGTTAGACAAACTTAACGAAATAAAATGGTCATAGCTACCCACATTGACAATAAATACTTATAATGAATTATCATGTAACAATTCAAAATTTGAAAACTTGTAAAAGGAAATTGTAAATTTTTTTTTTTTTTTTTGCCAATAACTCAATATATTCAAGTTCTCTTTTTATTAAATTTTTTTAATTTAAGTATCTTAATGACCCCCCTAAACAAAATTCCTGAAACCGCCATTGAATCAAATGAATTTGTAGTCTCATTAAATCCAAAATCTCATTATAACAAGAACTGCAAAATCTTCTTACATATCATAAATTGTAGAGTATGGCATGGGTGGCGAGGTATCAATAGAGGGGAACTTGTATAGCTTTGGAGTATATATACCGGAGATGTTCTTGGGAAAGAGATCAACTGATGAAATGTTTAAAGATGATCTCAGTCTCCACAATTTTGTTAAGATGGCATTGCCAAAACAACTTGTTCAAATTGTGGACCCAACACTTCTTATAAGAGAAGTTGAAGAAATTCCAGCTGCTATAGTGGTAGCTAAAGAATTTAATAATGAGAATGAAATTGAAGCAGATGAAGAAACTCAAGGTAATGTTAATCACTACCAAGTGGAAGCTAATGTGTATAAGTTCTTAGTCTTAGTCCTTGAAATTGGTCTTGCATGTTCCCTGGAGTCACTAAAAGAAAGAATGAATATGGAGGAAGCTAACAAGGAACTACATTCAATAAAAAAACGTTTTTCTTGGTTCTAGGATTTGAAGAGGTTGGAAAATCCAAGTTGAGCTCCTGCTACATTTCAAATTTGAATTAGCTTAAATAAAATTGCTCCTAAGTTGTAATATACTAGCTAATGAATCCTGTGATATCAGTGGGCTGAAGGTCTCGGGCGTTGATGATTTTGTGACTGAGTCCTAAGAAAACAAACAGAAAATCAGATGAGACCGGTGGAAGCCGGCCAAGAACCCTCTGATGGTAAAGTTAGTCTTTTTTTGTAATTCCTAATATATTGGAAGTATCAGAATCCCTTACTCTCTTGTTGGTGAGCGTTTATATAGCATGCAGGGAGAGGTTACATGTTTGGTAACCGTTCCTATTGTTGAGGAGTCCAAAAGATTCGGAGGTAACTTCCATAACTGCTATGGAAGTTACGTTATTTGGATCTACATTCCACAAAGGTTGGACTTGACTTGTAATGGTTCGATTTGTCTCACAGCTGGTGGATATATGCTCATCTAAGGCTCAACATGCTCATGGCGCAACAACCACGTCCATCCTTCAAGGACGAACGGACGAGGTTGAATTGGGGCAAGGATGTTCCTTCTTCCTCTCTTTTCTTTGGACGACTTATATGGACGAGACAAGACTCATGGATTTTTATTACACCATCAGTTGCCTTCTCATCCATATGGGTTGTCTAAGGAAAAGGGGGTAATTTTGGCGTCACTTCCTTGAATGCATGTGTGTCGATGTGCCACGTGTCACCTTTTTATTGGCGATGAGTCCTGTCGATTCATTTTTTCGAGGTGAACACCACATGTCACCTCCTGATTGGTTATGTCATATCGTATGCCCAGGTCAGTTGCCTATAAATAGGGGAATTCCTCCACTACCCTCCACATTCCTGAGATTTTCCTTCTTTGACATTCCTCGTCTAGGAATCTCCTCGTGTCCATAGCCTTCGTTCGTCTTAGAGCCAGGTATTCCTTCTTCTCTCGTCTTTTAGGTTTCTCTTTGATCTTTTTCAAAAATGTCATCTAGTGATAGTCTAGAGAAAGCCATAGACGAGTATCAATACGAAAGTAATAATACAAGTTCTAGTGGCTCTAGTAATAGTGATGGGGGGAACTCCACGGACAAGGAATATATTTCTGGCATCCCTGGGTTTCCCTTGGAGGCTATACAAGAAGAGTTTAGAAAGGCCTTGGGTTCCCAGGCAGGCACCTCATCCAACGTCCCTTTGTTCGACCCTTTGGACGAGGAGGAGGTCACCATGTATAGTTATGCAATAGAGATCCCTTCCAAAACAGACGAGCAAAGACTTAATAATCTAAGGACATGGTACCAGATCCTAAACGAGCTTAACCCTAAGTTGCCCGTCCATGGAGAATAGTGCTGTGATCCGCATTCTGGGATAGGTGTCTATAAAGTTTATCTTTTAGGGTGTCTGAGGTTTCCTTTGAATGCTTTTACTAGGGAGTTATTAGTTAGGCTAGGTTTAGGAATATGTCAATTCAATCCAAATGCATGGAGATTGATCATCTCTATGCAGGTTTTATAGAGGGAGGTATTTGGGGGGGACCGTCCTCTTACGGTAGACGAGTTCCTTTACTGTATAAACTCTCAGAAATGCACCAGTCCCTTGGCTTTTACCAGTTCATTGCCAGGGGCAAAGATTGTAGGGAACCTTCAGACGTTGGCCGAGACACATTTGGTCATTATACTGGGGACCTAGGGAACCTTCGTCCTGAGGATAAGTCCCTCCCTTTTTTTTTTTTGTCTAACTTGTTCCTTTACAGCTGTTAGACGACCTTCTCTAAGCAAGTTTCATCGTGACTATGTCCACAGAGCTCGTCTACACGCATATAAGAATTTTCATTCTTTAGTAACGCTTAGATGACTTGCTAAGTGGGGGTTAGGCCCTTCTGAAGAGGCACTTGCACACGAGATTACAGTAAGGAGAAGTAAGTTTTAAACTTAAAACATCCCTTACACACTTTTCCTTTTTGTTTTAGTTCTAAAAACTTCTCCTCTTTTTCTTTCCCCCTTTTTTTTTAGGAATGGCAACAATGAAAGGAAACAAAGGAAAAGAGGTTGTAGGTGAGGAGGATCGTCCTGAGGCCCAAACTCAGATTCACCCACCAGCTGGGGATAATCATCCATCTGCTGGGGACAAGAGGAAGTCCCTACCAAAAAACTTGGATCTGGGAAGTCTCCCCAGCCGTTGTGACAAAAGGGCTAAGCATGGGTCATCTAAAATAACTAAGCCTATCCTTCCATCCAAACAATTGATGTGGATGTGTCCATGCCAATTGAGACTATCCTGTCCAAGACCCCTCCTAGGATGACTGCATCTGTCTCTTCTCAGCCTCCTGCGAAGGTTCCCTCAAACATTATTGAAAATAAGGACTTGGCTTGGGAACGCTTCGGGGAAGTTGTGAAGGATGAAGACATAAATGTCTGTTACGATATGTCCCTGAAGGATTTTGAACATTCAGGTGTTTATGATCTTTTTAAGGTAACTTTACTCTCGTCTCGTCTTTATTACTTCATAATTTTTGGCCATCTAACCAAGCATCTTTGTCTTTTGTAGGCCATGTCCAAATTCATCGCAGCATCTAGGCAGGCCACTGAGTTGGACAAAACGAGGATCTTATTGGAGACGACAATCCAAAATGTGAGGGACGAGAGTAAAAAATGGGCTGGGATAGCTGCCAAGGCTAAGGAGAAGGCAATGGAGCATCAAAACTTGATCGAGGAGTTGAGAGCTGATATAGTGGAGAAAGATACCCGTCTGGATCATATTCAAAAGAAGAACGACGAGTTAAGTACTCTTCTCTCCAAGGCGAAAGAAGATGCAGTTGCGGAGTTCAAGGCGTCCAAAGAATTTACGGACTTATTGGATCGTAACTACGCAGTAGGTTTTGAGGATTTTAGGTTGGACGCTATTGAAAACTTCCCTGAAGTGGACTTCAGCTCCATCAAGCTTAATTTGAATGCTGCTACCAATTCTCTTCTTCAAACCAGCTCAAAGGATGTTAATTTGGAGGACGATGCCTCTACCCAGCCGTCCAAGGAAGATCCCAAGGTGGATGCCCCCCATGCTTAAGGACGAGTTTTTACAAAACTTTGTATTTTTCCTTTCTTGTTTTTGTTTGGTCCTTAGTTTTGGGACCTTTTGATGCAACTCAAATACATTAGGCTCGTCCATGGTTTTAGGATGTGTGATTAAACTTGTACTTTCACAAGGGTGTTTGGACGTTGGTCGTCCGCCCTTAGAACAATTGAATGAGTGCTATTATTTTTCTTTTATATATGCATGGATGAGACTTTTCATTTCTATTTACAAGATTTCATACTTGACTCGTCCATATTTCATATAATGCTTCCACCATTTTTATTGGAATTTCACCAAATGTAATTTGTTTGTGAAATGGTAATTTTCAGCATTACCCGTCCTTGGACTAGGCTGACTTTCATGTTTGATGAGGATAAGACCCTGTGTTCTACTCGTCCATGGACTGGATTGTTTTAGCAGGTGCTTTAACAAGTTCAAAACACTCGTCTATGCATTTCCTCGTCCATGGTCTGGATATGCATTATGCTTTACTTTGTCCATTGTGTGGACGAGTATGCCTTGGCTCACTGGTTTGCTCAAGGTATAGGCTTTACCTCGTCCTTTTCTCTAGACGAGGGTGCCATGATTTTGCTTTACCCTTAGGAAAGCTTAGACGTTACATCTCCGCTTCCAGAGAATTTATTCGTCTTAAAATTTTTTAGCCCCCTTATGGGTTAGCTTGAACGAGAATAGCATGAAGATTTGAAATTCACACAACATTTTGTACATAACATAAATATCGTTTACAGATAAGGCACATACATGCTAATGCCTTTTTTATTTGATAAGTACAAACTAGTTTCAACGACTCATTAATTGTGATTAAAGATCTTATTTATATCTGCTCTTAGATAAGAATCTTATAGAATAAATAGTATAATAAAAATAGAAAAAGACAAAACTTTTTATCTTATTATTCTGTTGATGGGTAAAATATGAATTCCCATCTATAAAATAATTAAAGATACTAAAAAGACAGTTGAAACTTTATATCTTCTATTTATTCTTTATTTTTCAAACCAAAAAATATCATTTTAAAAATGAAGTAGACAAAAGACTCTTTATTCTACTTAAATTTCATATTGATACATTCAAAACATTAAGGAATGGGAATCATTCCTTTTGGATTTTTTTTTTCTTTTTAATGATTTATTATGATTTCTTATAATATTTATAGAATATTATAAGAAATCAGAAAAGAAACGAAAAATGAAACTTAAAGTATACTTTTTACTTTTTTTAGAGTCAGAGATAGATTCCAATTATTCCAACGTTTGATTATTTATTTATTTATTTCTTGTTGTACAAAATTTTTTTTTGAATTCCCTGTTGAAAGAGATTTCGATAACGAAAAAGCTTTCAATGCTACCCAATACCCCTCCCTTTTCGAAATATTTTTACGAATTCGTTTTTTTGATATAGAAGTGTGCTTTTTTGGAACGGCCATTAAAAAATTATAATAAGTTATTTATTTCTATAGTTGAATGTGAAAGACAACTTCGTCCATAATCACAACATAAATAACAAAGTAGTAGTATCAAACACAAACAGCATCAAACATAAGAAAAACGTAAGTAGACAGACAAGCTCCAAGCTCGTCTATAGTAATACTCGTCCAGGCTTACTTTTACTAATAGTACCTCCCAGGTGCTCCACGTTCCAAGGATTTTCCAATTTTCTCCCGTCTAGGGCCTCCAAGTAGTAGGATCCTTGCCTTTTACAGTTGATTACTCTATAGGGTCCTTCCCAATTAGGACCCAATTTCCCATGGGCTGGGTTTTTGGTTGCCAAAGAGACCTTTCTTAGGACGAGATCTCCTATGTTGAAACGTCTTGGCTTCACCATTGCATCATATTGCCTAGCCATGAGGTTCTTGTACTTCGCTGCCCTGTGTTCTGCATCTGCCTTCACCTCGTCTATTAGATCAAGGTTCAAACGGAGTTACTCCTCATTATCCTTATCCTGATATAACATTACCCTACGGTTGGCCATGTGCACTTCCGCAGGTATGACTGCTTCGCTTCCATAGGCTAGCTTGAAAGGTGTTTCCCCTGTAGAGGTCCTCACCGTTGTCCTGTACGCCCATAAGACACCAGGTAGCTCATCTGGCCATACTCCCTTTGCCCCCTCAAGTCTTGATGATTTTCAGCAAGGATCAGTTTGTAACCTCGACCTGACCGTTGGCTTACGGGTGGGTGGGGGAGGAATAATGATTTTGGATTCCAAAGTGTTCACAGAAGTCCCTGAAAAGGGAGTTGTCGAATTACCGCCCGTTGTCGAATATTAGTACTTTGGGCACCCCAAAGCTGCACACTATGTTCTTCCAAACGAAGTTCTTTACGTTCTGCTGTGTGATACTTGCTAAGGGTTCTGCTTCCACCCACTTGGTAAAATAGTCTATCCCTACCACTAAAAATTTCATCTATCTAGTTCCAAGTGAAAAATGACCCAGGATATCTAGGCCCCATTGAGCAAAGGGCCACGGGGGTGAGATACTCTGATGGTTGTCTGGGGACATTACTAAATCGTTGTCATTTGTCACATACCTTGACATAAGCTTTTACATCCGCTTGGACAGTTGGCCAATAGTACCCTGCACGGACGACCTTATGGATGAGTGATCTAGCTCCCGAATGATTTCCACAGGCTCTTTCATGAACTTCCCTCAACACATAGTTTGCCTTGTCTGGAGCTAGACACCTGAGATGAGGTTGAGAAAAGCCTCTCTTGTACAGAACTTCATCCATAAGGACATACCTGGCTGCTTTAATCCTGAGTTTTCTGGCCTCATCCTTCCCTTCCGGAAGCCTTCCGTCCTTCAGGTATGACATTATTGGGGTCATCCAATTTTCTTCATTCCCTATTTTCTGCACTTCCAAAAGATCTATACTTGGGACGTACTGAACTTCATCAAACTCGTCCATGGCTCCAGTTGCTGAGGCTTCCTTCGCTAAAGTATCTGCTTCCGCATTCTCCTCCCTTGGGATTTGAATGAAGTTAGCTTCCTTGAATTTCTTCACAAGCCATAACACCTTTTCCAAGTATTTTTTCATTTGTTCTTCCTTTGCCGCATATGTCCCGTTTATTTAACCCATGACCAATAGAGAATCTCTCAGGATGAGTATTGACTTCACTTCCACAGACTTAGCCAGTTCCAACCCTTTGAGCAGAGCTTCATACTCAACTTCATTGTTGGTTGCTCGGTATTGCAAACGAACCTTATGCTTCAACTTATCTCCTTCAGGGGATTGCAAAACCACTCCTATTCCTCCTGCATGTTGCGTGGACGAGCCATCCACATGGACGACCCATTTTTTATTGTTCATTGCTTCTACATCACCGCAGCTTGGTGTGAACTCCGCAATAAAGTCTGCCAAGGCCTGAGCCTTTATAGCATGTCTTGGTTGGTATCGGATGTCAAACTCACTGAGTTCGATAGCCCACTAGATCAATCGTCCTGCGTCCTCCAACTTGTTCATGGCTTTCTTGAGCGGGTGGTCTGTCATACTAGCTTTTCTATTAGCGGATATCGTCCTTCCGCTCCCCTCAATGCCCTGCTAGTATAGTATATTGGCTTCTGCACTTTTGCTTCCTCTCTTATCAATGCCGAGCTCACAACATGCAAGGTCACTGCCAGGTACAAAAACAACTCTTCTCCCATCACAGACGGACTCAACAACGGAGGCGTAACGAGGTATGTCTTCAAGTCTTGAAAGGCTCTTTGGCACTCGTCCGTCCACTCAAATGCTTTCTTTAGAACCTTGAAAAATGGTAAACACTTGTCAATAGCTTTAGAAACAAACCTGTTGAGGGCAGCAACTCACCCGGTAAGAGACTGGACTTCTTTGATACTTTGTGGAGGCTTCATATCTAGAATTGCTTTAATTTTTTTCGGGTTTGCCTCGATCCTTCTATGTGAAACCATGACTCCAAGAAATTTTCCTGACGCTATTCTGAAATCACACTTGCTGGGATTCAACTTCATACTGTACCGCCTAAGTGTATTAAAGGTCTCTTGTAGGTCATCCAGATGTCTTCCCTCGTCCAAGCTTTTTACCAACACGTCATCCATATAAACTTCTACGTTTCGCCCAATCTGAGGATGAAACATGTGGTTGACCAGTCGTTGGTATGTTGCTCCAGCGTTTTTCAAGCCAAAGGGCATTACTTCATAACAGAATAATCCTTGACTAGTAACAAAGGATGTCTTCTCCTGGTCAGCCTCATCCATCCGTATTTGGTTGTATCTTGAGAAAGCATCCATAAAACAAAGCAATTTATGGCCTGCGGTAGAGTCTACCAGTTGATCAATGCGTGGTAATGGATAGCTATCCTTGGGGCAAGCCTTGTTTAGATCAGTAAAATCTACACACATCCTCCACTTATAGTTCGCCTTTTTGACCATTACTACGTTGGCCAACCAATTTGGATAGTACACTTCTCGTATAAACTTTGCCGCCATCAACTTCTGAACTTCGTCTTTAATAGCATTATCTTTCTCAGGGGCAAACACCCTTTTCTTTTGTTGCAATGGCTTTGAGGAAGGACATACGTTCAAACGGTGGGTGATGACATTAGGATCTATACCCGGCATATCCTCATAACTCCAAGCAAATACATCTATGTTTTTCTTCAAAAACTGGACGAGGTCCTTCTTAATCTTCTCTTCTAGATCTGCCTCAACCTTGGTACACCTCTCAGGGTTATTTTCATCTGAGGAAATGTCTTCTAACACTTCGATGGTTCTACCACAATTCTCTATTCCTCAATATTCATGGTCTAAACTTTCTCGTCCGTGGCTAACATGGCCAAGTAACATTCTCTCGCAGCTAATTGGTCTCCTTATACTTGTCCTACTCCATAATCTGTTGGAAACTTGACCGATAGGTGGTAAGTAGATGTAACAGCCTTCCAACTGTTTAAAGTTGGCCTTCCAATTATGGCATTATAGGAGGACGAACTGTCTACCACAAGGAAATTCACGTCCATGGTGATTTGCTATGGATATGCCCCCACTACCACTGGTAATGTAATAGTACCCACGGGTTGCACCTTCATTCCACCGAAACCTACCAAGGGGGAATTCACTAGACGAAGCCGGTCTTGTCCTAGCCTCATTTGCTGTAAAGCTGGAAAATACAAAATATCTGCCAAGCTTCCATTATCCACCAACACCCTTCTGGTCATGTAGTCAGCAATAAGCAAGGTAATGACGATAGCATCGTCGTGAGGATGATGAATTCTCTCAACTTCATCTTCCGTGAATGTGATTGCATGTTAGTCCGTGGTCCTTTCTCTGGGTGACTGTCCAGAGAGTTGGCCGCTTTGCACTACCTTTAGGTATGCCTTCTTGGACTTCGACGATTGGCCTGGAGAACTTCTCCCTATGATAACTCTGATTTCTCTGAGCGGTGGTCGTGACAACTCTTCTACTTTACCCTTGAATTTCTCGTCCTTGTGGTCTCGTCCAAAGAAACTCCTCAATTTTCCCTGCCTTATAAGATTCTCAATCTGCTGCTTTAGATCAAAACATTCGTCTGTATCATGCCCATGGTCTCTATGGAAGCGACAATACTTATTCCTATTGCGCTTATTAGGATCTCCCTTCATTTTCTCTAGCCACTTCAAGGAAGGATCATCCTTGATTTGCATAAGGACTTGCTCGAGTGGCCCGCCTTCTTGTCTCGATCCTTCTTATCTTCCATTCATCCCTTTTTAGGACCAGGACCTTGTTCTGAATGGCATGTTGGGTTGGTAAAATCTACACACATCCTCCACTTGTCGTTCGCCTTTTTGACCATTACTACGTTGGCCAACCAATTTGGATAGTACACTTCTCGTATAAACTTCGCCGCCATCAACTTCGCCGCCATCAACTTCTAAACTTCGTCTTTAATAGCATTATCTCTCTCAGGGGCAAACACCATTTTCTTTTGTCGCACTGGCTTTGAGGAAAGACATATGTTCAAACGGTGGGTGATGACATTAGGATCTATACCTGGCATATCCTCATGACTCCAAGCAAAGACATCTATGTTTTTCTTCAAAAATTGGACGAGGTCCTTCTTAATCTTCTTTTCTAGATCTGCCTCAACCTTGGTACACCTCTCAGGGTTATTTTCATCTAAGGAAATGTCTTCTAACACTTCGATGGGTTCTACCACAATTCTCTTTTCCTCAATATTCATGGTCTGAACTTTCTCGTCCGTGGCCAACATGGCCAAGTAACATTCTCTCGTAACTAGTTGGTCTCCTTATACTTGTCCTACTCCATAATCTGTTGGAAACTTGACCGATAGGTGGTAAGTAGATGTAACAGCCATCCAACTGTTTAAAGTTGGCCTTCCAATTATGGCGTTATAGAAGGACGAACAGTTTACCACAAGGAAATTCACGTCCATGGTGATTTGCTATGGATATGCCCCCACTACCACTGGCAATGTAATAGTACCCACGGGTTGCACCTTCATTCCACCAAAGCCTACCAGGGGGAATTCATTGGAAGAAGCCGGTCTCGTCCTAGCCTCATCTGTTGAAAAGCTGGAAAATACAAAATATCTGCCGAGCTTCCATTATCCACCAACACCCTTCTGGTCATGTAGTCAGCAATAAGCAAGGTAATGACGATAGCATCATCGTAAGGATGACGAATTCTCTCAACTTCATCTTCCGTGAATGTGATTGCATGTTCATCCGTGGTCCTTTCTTTGGGTGACCGTCCAGAGAGTTGGACGCTTTGCACTACCTTCAGGTATGCCTTCTTGGACTTAGACGATTGGCCTGAAGAACTTCTCCCTATGATAACTCTGATTTCTCCGAGCGGTGGTCGTGACAACTCTTCTACTTTACCCTTGAATTTCTCGTCCTAGCGGTCTCGTCCAAGGAAACTCCTCAATTTTCCCTGCCTTATAAGATTTTCAATCTGCTGATTTAGATCAAAACATTCGTCCGTATCATGCCCATGGTCTCTATGGAAGCGACAATACTTATTCCTATTGCGCTTATTAGGATCTCCCTTCATTTTCTCTGGCCACTTCAAGGAAGGATCATCCTTGATTTGCATAAGGACTTGCTCGAGTGGCCCGCCTTCTTGTCTCGATCCTTCTTATCTTCCATTCGTCCCTTTTTAGGACCAGGACCTTGTTCTGAATGGCATGTTGGGTTGGCTTCCATTTTCTCAACTCTCTTCCTCTTCTTGGCTATGATAGCATTTTCTGCATTCATAAAATTCTGGGTTGAATGGATGAGTTCAGCCATGGTTTAAGGCTCCTGCTCATACAACTTGTAAATGAACAAGTCAGAATGAACCCCATTGTGGAAGGCGGCCAAAAGGAGCTTGTCATCCATCTCGTCCACTGCCAAGGCTTTCCTGTTGAACCACGTGATGAAGGACCGCAAACTTTCATTCTCTCCCTGTTCTATGGTTAGCAAACTGGATGAGGAACGCTTGTGTCTCTACCCTCCGATAAAATTGTTGACAAATAACTTGCTTAACTCCTCGAAGAACGTTATCGTGTTTGGAGGTATTTTGCTAAACCACACTCATGCGGGTCCTTTGAGGGTAGTAGGGAAAGCTCTGCATATTATTTCATCTGGAACCCCTTAAAGGTGCATGGTAGTTTTGAAGGTGGTAATGTGATCAAACGGATCCCACGTCCCATCATACGAATCTAAAGAAGGCATCTTGAACTTGAGTGGTAAAGGGTGAGCATTGATGGAAGCCATAAAGGGGGAATCAGTTCTGTGAACCAAATCTTCTACAGGGTTCGTCCTCTTTATACTCTCCTTCATCTTATCCATAGTTCTTCTCATTTGGTCCATTTCCCTTTCCAAATGAGGCACCCTCCGCGAAGCGGTACTCCTTGACTGGCTTTCAAATTCAACATTCCTTCCATCTTGGCCTGTCCTTCAATGTTCTCATCGTGACGCTGCCTCCTTAAATTAAGTTCTCTGACCAACTCTTGGTTCTCGCGGGTTAACTCCGCCATAGTGGCGGCCATGGATTGCACGTGTTGGATTGAAGATGGTTGCATGGTAGGCACTGATTGACGGTTGCCCCTGCTCTCTTGAGGGCCTGGACTAGTAGCCTTTGACCTTGTCTGGACCATTTCAACCCTTTGTCGGAGAAAGAAATCGCAGAATTCAACGATGAAGTCCAAACGCAAAAAATTCCTTTCTTCCCCACAGACGGCGCCAACTGATGAATCCTGTGATATCAGTGGGCTGAAGGTCTCGGGCACTGATGATTTTGTGACTGAGTCCTGAGAAAACAAACAGAAAATCAGAAGAGACTGGTGGAAGCCGGCCAAGAACCCTCCAATGGTAAAGTTAGTATTTTTTTGTAATTCCCAGTATATTGGAAGTATTAGAATCCCTTGCTCTCTTGTTGGCGAGCGTTTATATAGCATGCGGGGAGTGGTTACATGTTTGGTAACCGTTCCTATTGTTGAGGAGTCCAAAAGATTCGGAGGTAACTTCCATAACTACTATGGAAGTTACGTTATTTGGATCTGCATTCCACAATGGTTGGACTTGACTTGTAATGGTTCGATTTGTCTCACACCTGGTGGATATATGCTCGTCTAAGACACAACATGCTCATGGCGCAACAACCTCGTCCGTCCTTCAAGGACGGATGGACCAGGTTGAACTGGGGCGAGGATGTTCCTTCTTCCTCTCTTTTCTTTAGACAACTTATATGGATGAGACAAGACTCGTGGATTTTTATAACACCATCACTAGCCATTACTATTTTTTTCTTTTAGGTAGACGATCTTGATTGTTTAACTAAATTTTCTATATCAAACTGTTGGAGTAACATATTCGGTTGTTTAGACCCTCGACCTTACTGGACAGGATATTAGTTTTACATGAAATGACGAACTTAACTAATTTTTACTTGGATTACACTGCAAGAAACTACATTAAAAATAGATTTGTGGATTCTCCTTCCTCTGCAATTGGATTTGGTATTTATACATGAAATATGTTCTCATGTTTCTTAAATCTTGTTTGAAAAGTTTAGTGGATGATTTTGTTATCATGTTATGGCACTATCGATGCTACAAATTTTATTACATAGATTTTTAAATTGATTTATCAACTTTAAAAAATTAATAAATTTATTTATTATGTGATTGATATTCATTGTCAACTCAGTTTGTAAAATTTTTGTAGTAAAATTAATAATAACTTTAGCATTTTTCTTTTGTTGTGCACTCTTTTGTTGGGTCATACTTGTGTATGCATATCACCGGGGATGGACCTATGCTTAGACCGCACAAGCCATGGCCCCCTACCCTTTTGAAATTTTCTTAGTAGTATATGAGAAGATATATATTGTTAGTGTTGTAGTCCAAAATTTTCATACATAGCCCCCTTAAAATTGAAAACTAGTCTCCCAAAAACCCAAAAGTTAATTGAAGTGGTCATCAAGTTCATATGTGTGGACTATGGCCCTTTCCAAAACAAAAAGTAATTTTTTATTTTTATTTTTTACTAACCACACAAAAAAAAAAAAAAAAAAAACAATAATAAATGGAGTTGATTATGAGGAAGATGGGTTTTGGTGAGAGATGGATTAAATTGATGAATAAAAATTTCTTAATTTTTTTTTCTAAGAACCTGCCAACATTATGCTGAAAATGTGACATAATTGTCAATGAAGCAACTCTCATTTCTACACAAAGCTATCATCCCAAAGTATCACCAAAATGGACCCAAATGGAGTAAAATGGACTAAAGTGGACCATATGGACCAAAATGTTACTCTAATGTGGCTCAATCAATGCAAGCTCTTGCTTCTATATAACACAAGAAGTTATTTTTAATTTTGTTCAATTTCAAAATTATGTTTCTTCTTATCCTACAAGAAATTAGTATGGAATAGTGAAAATTTTTCTTTCAAAATATTAAATTAAGTGGAACTCATTAGATAAATGGTTGATATTTAACACTTGATGTTCATAGAGAGTCACATGATTGAAGAACATCATACTTTGTCAAAAGAAATTTTCACCAAATGAAACTATTGACTCTTTGCTTGAATAAAAACTCCTAACTATTAACTCCATTTTATGGTGGGGAACGAATCCAAATCATTGAGAGTGAGTTACAATGATTTAGTGATAAAGGGGGAGTTAGCGTTGATGGCGAGGTGAAGACTAAGAGAGGGTGGCGACTCAGATAATTGAGATTGAGAGAATGAGATAGGGTATTAGGGTTTGGAAATGTGATGTGTATATATATATGTGTGTGTGTGGGGGGGGGGGGGGGGGGGGCGGGGGAGGGGGGTTGGGCCCAAATGGCACGTGCTAGCCCATCCAATCAGGACCCAAAATAGGACCCAAGGCCCATTAGAGGAGCTAAGTATGACATGTAAGGAAGAGGTTAACTCCGAGCCCTATCATAATGGCCCAACCCAAAGGTCGGGATGACGGATCAAAGGGATGCCCACCCGAGGAGGTCTTTAGGTGGTTGGCTTAACGCTAACCAGTGACGAGTTCGGGGCGGGTATGTATAATACCCAAACCTGACCCGAACTCGTTACGGGTTGAATTATTAGAACCTAAACCCGCCCCTGTTGTCTCACAGGTCGGGTTGGGCCATGTTCCCATGGGTCAGACACTTTTTTCCATCCCTAGAAATGATGTAAGAAAAGTCCTTGATGGTGGGCCTTTGGTGTGCAACATGGGCTAGAAAAGAAGCCCAACAAGTATGACTCTTTTTCTTAATTTATACAACTAGTCGCTAACCCATGTGATGCACGGGTTTATCTCTTCTTTGAGTAGTTTTTGTTATAGACATGTTAGTTCAAGCTAATAGAGCATGTTCTTAGTGTCCATAAATCTCTGCACTGAAATAAACATTAAACATGTAATATGATTTTAGTTAATACAAAGTTGGCGGATGAAAGTTGTGTGAGACGTTTATAGATTGAAAGAAAAGAAGAAGAAAGTTGATAGTAAATTTTGAATAGAATAGAACTTTTCTGTTTGTGGTCTACTCTCATAAAAACAAAAAAATAATAATGAGAAAGTTGATATTACATTTTAAGCTTCTCTAACAAACTTATCATTAGCCCACACAGTAGAGAGCACATAACTATATTCCTGACCAAATACTTGCACAAACTCCAACTATAAATCTTACAAACCTCAAAGTTCATGAATATATTCTAACATAATAATTGAAAAGTAAAAATTTTAGTTTAAAATATTTTTTGTTTTAAATTCAATATTGACAACGGAGGAAGGAGGATGTTCTGACATAAAAAGCAAACAAAAACCTACCCTTTAAACTATAGAAACTTATTATTACCACAAAAAGGAATCATAAACATGCACATATTTTTGAAATCAAACTAAAGAATTAAAAAACATGGAATTAGACAAACTCATATGAAAAAAAAAAAAAAAAAAAAAAAAAAAACACATACCCAGTTCTTTGTAGCTGTAGATAGATTCTAATATTTGTAAAACACCACCTTTGGAAGGTTTAGATTTTGATGGTTGTAATTATTTACTCTCTTTATACCAGATTATATGTGACATTAAGTGAGGAATATTGTAAAAAATCATTGTACCTAAAAGAAAAATTAGATAAAAACATTATTGATTCTCTTACCTGCTAGGTTGTGTTCCTTGGAAACCTGCAAAATCAAAAGGAATACAAAAACAGAAAAACATGAAGAACCATCAAACAAATGAAAAGAGGAGTTATTAATAACATATTTCATAATTTAAATCAAAATTCAAATTTACAGAGATGCTTAATAAAAAAATTATAACCAAATACTTTCACAAAACTGAGCCAACAATACTATAACAAAACTGGCTTTGTACGTGATACAACTATAATAGAATTCTCTCTCTTATTATTATTATTTTTTTAAATGATGGATTAGAAGAGTGTTGGTTTGTATTGTAGAATTCTAATTATAACAAACAATATCAATCATATTTTTTTACGCCCCCTCCAAACAAAATATTATCTAATGTAGATACGAATTTAGGTAGACGACCTATCAAAAAAATAGGCAGACAAATTGTTATGTTTATGGATTGAAACACGTATAGCAAAGTGTTTTTTTTTTTTTGGGCTGTGCAATGGCCTAATAATTAGAATTATACTATGTTTAAACTACCTCCAAAGTGCTCTTGGAGTAAGGACATCACCACGACCAAAACTCTATATAGTGGGGGAACGAAAATAAAAAGAATTTAAAATAAAAAGAAAAAGAAAATAGTGATGATGTGGAAATTTGTGGGAGTTTCAGAGACTTCGGTTATATATAATAATAACACGGGATTCTTTAAAAAGAAAAAAACAATATTGCAATTATCATTTGCTGCACTAAATCAAAATGTCTCAAGACTCACTAATCAAATAATACAACTAAATGGAGAAGACCCAAGCATAACATAGAATCTTCACTAATTCAAATATTAAACATTGTCAAACCTAGTACATGCTTGTGCCCAATAAAAAATTATAAAGACAAATAAGGGATAAAGAAATCTTGTATATCATCTCCATAAAAATACATACATGCCAAAAAGATCAATACCACTACCATAGGTTCATTGGCAATGAAGTTATTTTCATAGTTACATATATACTGTGAATAAACAAATAAACAAATTGCAATAATGATTGCAATCTTATTTTCATAATAAATAAATAGAATATAGTTACCAATGTCAAATTCTTCTGCTATGACTCAAAAAGAGTAGAGAAAGAACATAATACAACAAATCTACATTATATAGAAGAGTACATCATATATTTATTCAACATAAAACATAGAGTTTTATAAATCATCTTTGCTTGCTCACATTCCCAAACACATCTCTTGCGCTTAGATACCATAGATGTTGCTTTTTCAAAATCACGAATAGACTTTGCCAATAAAGCCTTCTCCATGTCAAACCCTTTTGCTTTGCCTTAAAATAGTTCCTAGAAAACAGCTGCTCTACCCAAGTTAGAGGCTTTGAGAACAGAAGAGTTATGGTATTTGAGAAAGTGCGATAACACACCACATTCTCCCTCAAATCTACATTTTAGTAGAAGGATCTCATTCCTAGTCAAATCATTTTTCCTTTAATACCAAGCAAAACAAAAACAAAAAACTAAACGTATATTATGTCCAGATAAAAGCAATCCTCAAGATTATTAAAACCTGATGTCAGTAAGAGCACCTCAATGTTCCACACATTCAGCAACTATGCAACAATATTGGTTCCTAAGGAAAAAAAAAATGCACAACCCAAATATATAATCCAACAATATGCACAAAATGCTCTTTTTTTTTCTAATAAATCAGATCATTCACATAAGGCATAATAGAAATTAGAATTAGAAATCTGAATAAAGAAATACAAATAAGAAAACTGAAGACAACCTAAAAAAGATGTAATCTTTATCTTTCTTTAAAAGAAGGGAGGGTGGGGGACAAAAAAAAAGTACAAACAAGAAAAGGGATTGCTTCCCACAAGGGCCACAACATTCTGCATAACAATCTATAGGAAAATCAAAAGATTCCATCAGCAAATTTCTCAAAACATAAAACTGCATAAGCAATAAATTCTTTGAAAGTTTTAATCAAGAGAATTATACTTCAGTTTATGAGGTTATGAGGTTTAAAGAAGTACAATTCATGCATTAAAAGATTGATAATGAGGTTAAAAGATTCCGTGAACAAAAAATGTAGGTATTTAAAACTATGATTGCCAACACTAATAGAGAACAAACATCTGAGAGTATAGCTCTCCCAGGCATTCTATCAAACCCCTGTTAGGAATCTTAAACAACTATAGTAACCAACCCCAACCTTCAAAAAAAAAAAAAAAAAATTCCCATAAAAACACAAATATTTTAGTCATATAGCAATATGCAGCAATACCCAGAAAAAGAAATTTTAATTTTTGGGGTTATACCATCCTCCTTTCCTCTCATCCTAATAATTCCAATTCTCCAACACTACCAACCATGAATGGCTAAATAAAAACAAATCTCAAGAAAAACCCAAAACCTAAATCATTATGTCCAAATTTTTAAAACAAAAAAAAAAAAAATTACCAGTAGACCATTAATGGCTAAATAAAAAAAAATCTCAAGAAAAACCCAAAACCTAAACCATAATGTCCAAATTTTTAAAACAAAAAAAAAATTACGAGCAGCCCATGAACAGCTAAATAAAAACAAATCTCAAGAAAAACCCAAAACCTAAATCATAATGTCCAAATTTTTAAAACAAAAAACAATTACCAGCAGATCATGAACGGCTAAATAAAAACAAATCTCAAGAAAAACCCAAAACCTAAACCATAATGTCCAAATTTTTAAAACAAAAAACAATTACCAGCAGACCATGAACGGCTAAATAAAAACAAATCTCAAGAAAAACCCAAAACCTAAATCATAATGTCCAAATTTTTAAAACAAAAAACAATTACCAGCAGACCATGAACAGTTAAATAAAAACAAATCTCAAGAAAAACCCAAAACCTAAATCATAATGTCCAAATTTTAAAAACAAAAAACAATTACCAGCAACAGTCTGATGGTGGCGAAATGCATGCCTGACTGTGGGTGGTGGCTCTCTCGATCTCTCTTTACCCAATGACTTTCACTCTCAAAATCAGAGTTTTGCGTTTTGATTTTGGAGAAAGGAAAGTGAGTTTTAGGTTTAGGGGAAGGAGATAGCGTCTGAGGAGATAGCGGCTGAGTTTTAGGCTCCGCTTGGGAGTTCATAAGGGAAGGGAATGGAATGAAATAGAATGATCATAAAAGAAAGGAAATGAATGGAATGGAATGGAATGTATTTTAGTAAGGGAAATGAATGGAAAAGAATGGAATGGAATGGACTTAAGTAACCTTAATTGGATGTTTTAAAATAAAGGAATGGAAATGAATGAAAATGAATGGAATGTAAGTAATCTTGTTTGGGAGTAACATGGAGGGAATGGAATGGAATCATTTTATGACAATATTACTATTAGATCCCTATTTTAAAATAAAGAATTGAATATACAGGAGTATTTTGGGAGTTTTAGTAAAAAAATTATTAAATCTAATTCCATTCCCTACCATTCCTCTCAATTTCGGGGGGAATGAAAATTTGAGATTTTAAGGGAATAGAGAGGAATGAGTGTTCCCTTCTACCCATTCCATTCCCTCCTACTTAAACTCCCAAACAAAGGAATGAGCTTTCCATTCCCTCCATTAAAACTCCCAAACAAGGGAATGGAAGAATATTCTAAAATGATTCTTTTCATTCCTTTCCATTCCATTCTATTCCCTCCTCCCAATCGGAGGGAATGGGAAAATTTGGGTTTTGTAACGTGTATTTGGTGGGGAAAAAAAAAACTTATAAAAAAAATTAAATGATGATGTGGAAAATTGTGGAAGTTTCAAAAGTTTTGGTTTTATATATATATATAGATAATAATAATAATAATAATAATAATAATAATAATAATAATAATAAATAGATTACTTGATCAATTATGCATTTTTATATAACTTTACATGGTTTAATGTAGGTAAATTTGGAACTTTTTTTCTTTTTTTGAGAATACTAAGTATTTTTTAACACACACATGAGAAGAGGAGAGAAAGTTTTTTAAAGAAACTTACAGTGGTATATATCTAAAATGACCTAACTCTTGAATACACATATAAATTTGAAACTTAATTAACTAAAATATGATATTTTTTCTATTATGCGAATTCAAATTCAAGTGCTCTAAGTAGTAACTCCATTTTATTAGAATTCTGAAAGCAGTTACAATTAATTCCTAATTTTAAAATTTTAAGAATCGGTTAAATTAATCATGGTGTGACAATATATTTATTGTAACTCTAGCAATACTCCAATGCAATGAATGAGTGAAATGATTTCTCTTCAATTGACCAGAAGACTAAAGAGTGATGGAGACGTCCATGGAGTCCAACCGGCAAGTCTTTTATCTTGGTATGACACTATGACTCCTAAGTCTTTAAGGCTCTCCCAGACTTTCCCGACACACCGTGTTTCTGTTCCAACCTAAGCTCTCATTGTAAGTCCACCCGTACCAAAAACTAAATTCTATATAAAGATCTTCACTCGTCCCCCTTACGTAATTGCAACCAAGTGAAGTTGATTGTTCAGTTGTATATCTGACTCCTATTTAACTAGTTTTAATATAATAATTTTTTTTATAACAAAACTCTATTCTTTCTATTTTGTAATATGTTTTTTTTTTTTTTTGAAAAATTACTAAAACTATGATAAATTTTACTATAAAAATACTTATAAATGATGTAGCAATAATTTGATTAGTGACATTTCAAAAATATAATAAACAAATATTTAAATGAATGATATTAAGGATATAATAAGTTTCATAAAAGAGGATAGTTTTATTTAGTGTGTGTTTGGGTTCACTTATAAGTTGCGTTGCGTTTTGTTCCTGCGTTTTTGCTCTTTTTTTTTTTTTTTTTTCTTTTTTCTTTTTTCTTTTTTCTTTTTTCTTTTCACACGTTTTGGAGTATTGCGGTTACTGTTCATTGAACAGTAACCGCAAATGTTGACTTTCCACCATGAACAGTGCACGTATGCACTGTTCACGGACCCACAAATTACACTTTTCAACAATTTTTTTATTAAAAATGGGTCACACGGTACTATTCACACATTTAAAAATTATTTTGCTACAGTGTTTTCAGTTTTCAGTTTTCAGTTTCAACAAAATAAGTTCTATCCAAACAGACCCTTAATGAAAATTTCTTTTGAAAATTTATGATCAATGATTATGTTCAATCGTGTGACTCTCAGGTCTCAATAAACATTAAGAGTCTGTTTGGATAGAACTTATTTTGTTGAAACTGAAAACACTGTAGCAAAATAATTTTTAAATGTGTGAATAGTACCGTGTGACCCATTTTTAATGAAAAAGTTGTTGAAAAGTGTAATTTGTGGGTCCGTGAACAGTGCATACGTGCACTGTTCACGGTGGAAAGTCAACATTTGCGGTTACTGTTCAATGAATAGTAACCGCAATACTCCAAAACGTTTGAAAAAAAAAAAAAAAAAAAAAAAAGAGCAAAAACGCAGGAACAAAACGCAACGTAGCTTATAAGTGAAAACTGAAAACTGAAACTGAAAACTGAAAAACACTGTAGCGAAATAATTTTTAAATGTGTGAATAGTATCGTGGGACCCATTTTTAATGAAAAAGTTGCTGAAAAGTGAAATTTGTGGGTCCGTGAACAGTATACGATGTGCTGTGATTGGTCCAAAAAATTTTGAAAAGTCAAAGTTTGCGGCTACTGTTCATTGAACAGTAGCCGCAACACCCAAAACGCGTGAAAAAAAAAAAAAAAAAAAAAAAAAAAAAAAAAAAAAAAGGAAAAACGCAAACGCAGGATTGGGCAGAAAACGCCCAATCCAAACGCACTCTAAGTGATAAACAGCGATGTGCTCTACTTATTTTAATATTTTGATAGAGAAATTTTCAACCTTCCACACTGAATTCTTGACTAAAAAGAAAAATCAGATATTTTTAAATTGAAAATATCTAAAAACGCGTAAAGCTTGCCTTGCTCGACGGCGCTAGAGGCCTAGGTCCCAGGACTTGATCTCATGGCCTTGCTTTGTGGGTTGTAAGCCACTAGTTGGACTTAGGGTTGGCCCATATGTATAAAATATAAAAAGTCTATTGGCTTACATAAAAAAATAAAAAATAAAATAAAATGCTAGTAAAAGTATTCGCGCATATGTATGTGCAATTTTTTTTTTTTTCTATTTTAGTCTTGGAATTTACTTTTTTTATTTTATATATTCATTTTTCAAAAAACCTCACAACAGATTATCTATTTTACACTTTATTTTATTAAAATATCAAATTTCTTGTTTTTTTTTTAATTGTTTCTCTTTCTTCATGCACAATAATTACCATCAACTCTTTTTCTTTATCTATGGACACGTAAAGAAATAATAAAAACAAAATGTAAAATGAATAATGCTAATATAAATACACATTATTACTGTAGCAACTGGCCAATCAAGTATTTTTATATAGCCAAAGGCCTTATAGCTGAATTGGCACATTCTCATGTACAAAGTGTTTGGGGGTCTAGGGGGGAAAGAGTTCGAGTTACAGGATTAACAGCATGTTGTAATTATTTCTTAAAAAAAAAAAGTATTTTTATATAATTTTGCATGGCTTAATGTGTATAAATTTTAGGCTTGATAGGCTAAAATGTGATAGATGCAAACACTGATTCAATACAAGTGCTCTAAGTAATAACTTCGTCTTATTAAAATTTTGAAAACACTTACAATTAAGTTGTACTCTTAAAATTTTGGGAATAAATTATGAATTCCCTGCAAATAAATCATGGTAGGCAACATAATTGCTGTAACTCTAGCACTACTCCAATACAATGAATGAGTGAATTCATTTCCGTTCAATTGCATATTCCTTACTCTTTTAATACACATCAAAATTTGTATCAATCGGATATTATTTACTATATAATCTATAAGCTTATATTTTATGCATAATTTTAAAATTACAAACGCTTGCAATTTAAACAATGTATTGATGGCGTAGTTATTAATCTTTAATTTTCTAGTAATTTTACAAGTATAAAGGATATAAGAAAATGTTGTAATCTAAAGATAGATTTGTCAAAATTCACATCCAATAAAAAAATATTAAGGTTGTAGTTTAAGGTTACAACCAATTTTATAACTAAACTTTATTCTTAAATAATTCTGATGAATCCTGTGATATCAGTGGGCTGAAAATCTTGGGCGTTGATAAGTTTGTGACTAAATCTTGAGAAAACAAACAGAAAAATCAGAGGAGACTGGTGGAAACCAGCCAAGAACCCTCCGATGGTAAAGTTAGTCTTTTTTGTGATTCCTAGTAAATTAGAAGTCTCAAAATTAGAATGCCTTACTCTTTCGTTGGCGAGCGTTTATATAACATGCGGGGAGCAGTTACTTGTTTAGTAATCGTTCCTATTGTTGAGGAATCCAAGAAGCTCGGAGGTAACTTCCATAACTACTGTGGAAGTTAGATTATTTAAGTCTGCATTTCACAACGGTTGGACTTGACTAGCGACGGTACGTTTTCTCTCACACCTAGTGGAGACATGTTCGTAGTGTAGTAACCTCATTCGTCCTTTAAGGACGGACGGACGAGGTTGAACTTAGGCGAGGATGTCCCTTCTTCCTGTCTTTTCTTTGGACGATGACTATGGACGAGAAAAGACTTAGAGCGATTTTCATTGCACATCAGTTGCCCCCTCGTCCATATAGGTCGTCTAAGAGGGAGGGATGACTTGGCGTCACTTCCCTGAATGCATGTGCGTCAAGGTGCCATGTATTACCTTTTCATTGGCGATGAGTCTCGTCAATTCATTTTTTCGAGGTGAACGCTATGTGTCATCTCCTAATTGGTTGTGTCGTTTTATATGCCCAGGTCAATCTCCTATAAATAGGGGAATTCCTCCGCTGCTCTCTACATTTCTGAAATTTTTCTTCTTTGACATTCCTCGTCTAGAGCCTCGTCTAGGAATTTCCTCGCGTCCATAGCCTTCGTTTGTCTTAGAGCCAGGTATTCCTTCTCTCGTCTTTTAGGTTTTTCTTTGATCTTTTCAAAAAATGTCATCTAGTGATAGTCTAGAAAAATCCATAGATGAGTATCAATACGAAAGTAGTACTAGTTCTAGTGGCTCTAGTAGTAGTGATGGGGGGAACTCCACAGATGAGGAATACGTTTCTGGCATCCCTAGATTTCCCTTAGAGGCCATACAACAAGAGCTTAGAAAGGCCTCGAGGTCCCAGGCAGGCACCTCGTCCAATGTTCCTCCGGCCGTCCCTTCATCCATCCCTTTGGACGAGGAGGTGGTAACCGTGTTTAATTGTGCAATAGATATCCCTTCCAAAACAGACGAGCAAAGACAAAGTAATCTAAGGACATGGTACCAGATCCCAGACGAGCTTAACCCTAGGTTGCCCGTCCGTGGAGAATGGTGTTGTGATCCTCATTTTGGGATAGGTGTCTATGAAGCTTATCTTCTGGGGGGTTTGAGATTTCCTTTAAATGCTTTCACTAGGGAATTATTAGTTAAGCTAGGTTTAGGAGTATGTCAATTCAATCTTAATGCATGGAGATTAGTCATCTCTATGCAAGTTCTATGGAGGGAGGTGTTTGGGGGGGACCGTCCTCTTACGGTGGACGAGTTCCTATACTGCTATAAACCCTCAAAAATTCACCAATCCCTTGGCTTTTACCAGTTCACTACCAGGGGCAAAGATTGTAGAATGATTAGGTCCCTACCCTCGTCTGACAGAAAATGGAAGACGGAGTTTTTCTTTGTCTCCGGCTCCTGGGCTGGGAATCCTTCAGACGTTGGCCGAGACACATTTGGCCATTATACTGGGGACCTAGGAAACCTTCGTCCCGAGGGTAAGCCCTTCTCTTTTTTCTTTTTTTCTTTTTTTTTTAATTATTATTATTATTTTTATATTCTAACTCATTCCTTTATAGCTGTTGGACAACCTTCTCTTAGCAAGTTTCACCGTGACCGCGTTCACAGAGCTCGTCTACATGTCAATAAGAATTTTCATTCTTTAGTGACATTTAGATGACTTGCTAAGTGGGGATTAGGCCCTAGTCCTTCAGAAGAGGCACTTGCACACGAGATAACTATAAGGAGAAGTAAGTTTTAAACTTAGAATGTCCCTTACACACCTTTCCTCTTTGCTTTAGTTCTAAAAACTTCTTCTTCGTTTTTTTTTTAGAGGAATGGCAACAATGAAAGGAAACAAAGGAAAAGAGGTTGCAGGTGAGGGGGATCATCCTGAGGCTGGGGACGCTCGTCCTGAGATTATATCCTAGACTCGTTTTCCTGCTGGGGACAAGAGGAAGTCCCTACCAAAAAATTTGGACTTGGGGAGTCTCCCCAGCCATCGTGACAAAAGGGTTAAGCATGCATCATCCAAGGTAACCAAGCCTAACCTTCCTCAGTCCAATCCTACCGTCCAAAAAATTGATGTGGATGTGTCTTCTCCTGCTGAGACTACCTCGTCCAAGACCCCTCCTAGGACGATCACATCTATCTCATCTCAACCTCCTTCGAAGGTATCCTCTAACATTATTGAAATAAGGATTTGGCTTGGGAACGCTTCGGGAAAGCTGTGAAGGACAAAGACATAAATGCCTGTTATGACATGTCCCTGAAAGATTTTGAACATTCAAGTGTTCATGATCTCTTTAAGGTAACTTTACTCTCGTCTTTTCTTTATTATTTCATAATTTTTTGGCCGTCTAACCAAGCATTTTTCTCTTGCAGGCCATGTCCAAATTCATCGTAGCGTCTAGGTAGGCCGCTAAGTTGGACAAGACGAGGATCTTACTGGAGACGACCATCCAAAATGTGAAGGACGAGAGTAAGAAATGGGCTGGGATAGCTGCTGAGGCTAAGGAGAAGGCAACGGAGCATCAAAACTTAATCAAGAAGTTGAGAGCTGATATAGTGGAGAAAGATACTCATCTTGATCATATTCAAAAGAAGAACGACGAGTTGAGTACTCTTCTCTCCAAGGCTAAAGAAGACGCCATTGCGGAGTTCAAGGCGTCCAAAGAATTTACGGAATTATTGGGTCGCAACTATGCAGCAGGTTTTGAGGATTTCAAGTTGGATGCTGTTAAAAACTTCCCTGAAGTAGACTTCAGCTCCATCAAGCTTAATTTGAATGCTGCTACCAGTTCTCTTCTCCAAACCAGCTCCGAGGACGTTAACATTGAGGACGATGCCTCTACCCAGCCGTCTAATGCCCCTCCTGCTTAAGGACAAGTTTTTAAAAAACTTTGTATTTTTCCTTTTCTGTTTGATCCTTTGTTTTGGGATCTTTTGATGTAACTCAAATACATTAAGCTCGTCCATGTTTTTAGGACGAGTTATTAAACTTGTTCTTTCATAAGGGTGTTTGGACGTTGGTTGTCTGCCCTTAAAACAATTGAATGGATGCAATTATTTTTCTTTCATATATGCACGGATGAAACTTTTCATTTTCATATGCAAGATTTCATGCTTGACTCGTCCATATTTCGTATATGTACTTAACCATTTTTATTGGAATTTCGCCAAATGTAATTCGTTTATAAAATGGTAATTACTCGTCCTTGGACTAAGCTGATTTTTGTTTGATGACATACGCCCTGCTCGTCCACGGACTAGGTTTTGGCTCAAAACACTCATCTATGGACTTTATCGTCCATGGTCTGGACGTGCATTATGACACTCATCTGTGTATTTTATCGTCCATAGTCTGGACATGCATTATGCTTTACTTCACCCATTATATAGACGAGTATGCCTTGGGCTCGGATTGCTCAAGTTATAGGCTCTACCTCGTCCTTTGATCTGGACAAGGGTGCCTTGATCTTGCTTTACCCTTATGGATGAATACGCCTTAGGCTTGCTCAAGGTATTGGCTTTACATCGTCCTTTGTTCTGGACGAGGGTGCCTTGATTTTGCTTCACCCTTAGGAAAGCTTAGACATTACATCTCCGCGTCCAGAGAATTTATTCGTCTTACTAAAAATTTTGTTCTTAGCCACCTTGTAGGTTAGCTTTGAACGAGAATAGCATGGAGATGTGAAATTCACACAACATTTTGTACATAACATAAATATCGTTTACAGATAAGGCACACACATGCTAATGCCTTTTTATTTAATAAGTACAAACTCTGTAACTTCGTCCACAATCACGACAAATAACCACAACACAAATAACAAAGCAGTAGTATCAAACAAAAATCGTATTAAACATAAGTAGAACGTAAGTAGAAAGTCAAGCTCCAAGCTCATCCATAGTGATACTCGTCCAGACTCACTTTTATTGATAGTACCTCCTCGGGTGCTCTATGTTCCAAGGATGTTCAAATTTTCTCCCGTCCAGGGCCTCCAAGTAGTAGGATCCTTGCCTTTTAAAGTTGATGACTCTATAGGGTCCTTCCCAATTGGGGCCCAATTTCCCATGAGCTGGGTTTTTGGTTGCCAAAGAGACCTTCCTCAGGACGAGATCTCCTATATTAAAACGTCTTGGCTTCACCATTGTATCATATTTCATAGCCATGAGGTTCTTGTACTTCGCTGCCCTATGCTCTACATCTGCCCTCACCTCGTCTATAAGATCGAGGTTCAAATGGCGTTGCTCCTCATTATCCTTATCCTGATATTACATCACGCCATGTGCACTTTTGCAGGTATGACTGATTCTCTTCCATAGGCTAGCTTAAAAGGTGTCTCCCCTGTAGGGGTCCTCACCGTCGTCCTGTACGCCCATAGGACACTAGGTAGCTCATCTGGCCATACTCCTTTTGCCCCCTCAAGACGAGTCTTGATGATTTTCAGCAAGGATCGGTTTGCAACCTCGGCTTGACCGTTAGCTTGTGGGTGGACGGGGGAGGAATAATGATTTTGGATTCCAAAGTGTTAACAGAAGTCCCTGAAAAGGGAGTTGTCGAACTACCGCCCGTTGTCGGATACTAGTGCTTTGGGCACCCCAAACCTGCATACTATGTTCTTCCAGACGAAGTTCTTTACATTCTGTTGTGTTATGCTTGCCAAGGGTTCTGCTTCCTCCCACTTGGTGAAATAGTCAATCCCTACTACTAAGAATTTCATCTGTCTAGTTTCGAGCAGAAAAGGACCTAGGATATCTAGGCCCCATTGAGCAAAGGGCCACGAGGCCATCATTGGGGTGAGATACTCTGATGGTTGTCTAGGGACATTACTAAATCGTTGGCATTTGTTACATACCTTGACATAAGCTTTTGCATCCACTTGGACAGTTGGCTAATAGTACCCTACACATATGACTTTGTGGATGAGCGATCTGGCTCCCGAATGATTTCCACATGCTCCTTCATGAACTTCCCTCAGCACATAGTTCGCTTCATCTGGAGCTAGAAACCTGAGATAAGGTTGAGAAAAGCCTCTCTTGTACAGAACTTTGTCCACAAGGACATACCTGGCTGCTCTTATCCTGAGTTTTCTAGCCTCATTCTTTCCTTCTGGAAGTCTTCCGTCCTTCAGGTACGACATGATTGGGGTCATCCAATTTTCTTCATTCCCTATTTGTTGCACTTCTGGGATATTTATACTTGGGACGTACTGAATTTCATCAAACTTGTCCATGGCTCCGGTTGCTAAGGCTTCCTTCGCTAAGGTATCTGCTTCTGCATTCTTCTCCCTTGAGATTTGAACAAAGTTAGCTTCCTTGAATTTCTTCACAAGCCATAACACCTTTTCCAAGTATTTTTTTTCATTCGTCCTTCCTTCGCCTCATATTTCCCATTTATTTGGCCTATGACCAACGGAGAATCTCCCAGGACGAGTATTGACTTTGCTTCCACAAACTTAGCCAGTTCTAACCCTTCGAGCAGGGCTTCATACTTAACTTCATTATTGGTTGGTCGGTATTGCAGACAGACTCTATGCTTCAGCTTATCTTCTTCAGGGGATTGCAAAACCACCCATATTCCTCCTGCATGTTGCGTGGACGAACCATCCACATGGACGACCCATTTTTTATTCTCCATTGCCTCTACATCATCACATCTTGGTGTGAACTCCGCAATAAAGTCTGCTAGGGCTTGAGCCTTTATACTATGTCTTGGTTGGTATCGGATGTTAAACTCACTAAGTTCGACAGCCCACTGGATCAAACGTCCTGTGGCTTCCAACTTGTTCATGGCTTTCTTGAGTGGGTGATCTGTCATAACATTGATTACATGGGCTTGGAAGTAGTGTCTCAGCTTCCTGGAAGCCGTGATAAGTGCGAAGGCTAGCTTTTCTATTAGCGGATATCGTCCTTCCGCCCCCCTCAATGCCCTGCTAGTGTAGTATACTGGCTTTTGCATTTTTGCTTCCTCTCTTATCAATGTTGAGATCACTGTATGCGGGGTCATCGCCAGGTATAAAAACAATTCTTCTCCTATCACGGATAGACTCAGCAGTGAAGGCGTAACGAGGTACGTCTTCAAGTCTTGAAAGGCTCTTTGGCACTCGTCCGTCCACTCAAATGCTTTCTTTAAAACCTTGAAAAATGGTGAACAGTTGTGAGTAGCTTTAAAAACAAAAATGTTGAGGGCGACAACTCGCCTAGTAAGAGACTAGACTTCTTTGATACTCTGCGGAGGATTCATATCTAGAATTGCTTTAATCTTTCCTAGGTTTGCCTCGATCCCTCTGTGTGAAACCATGAATCCAAGAAATTTCCCTGATGCAACTCCGAAAGCACACTTGTTGGGGTTCAACTTCATACTGTACCACCTGAGTGTATTAAAGGTTTCTTGTAGGTCGTCCAAATGTTTACACTCATCCAAGCTTTTTACCAACATGTCATCCATATAAACTTCTATGTTTCGCCCAATCTGAGGATGGAACATGTGATTGACCAGTCGTTGGTATGTTGCTCCAGCATTTTTTAAGCCAAAGGGAATTACTTCATAACAGAATAAGCCTTGACTAGTAACGAAGGATGTCTTCTCCTGGTCGACCTCGTCCATCCATATTTGGTTGTATCCTGAGAAAGCATCCATAAAACTAAGTAATTTGTGGTCTGCGGTAGAGTCCACCAGTTGATCAATGCGTGGTAATGGATAGCTGTCCTTGGGGCAAGCTTTGTTTAGATCAGTAAAATCTACACACATCCTCCACTTGCCGTTCGCCTTTTTGGCCATTACTACGTTGGCCAACCAATCTGGATAGTACACTTCTCGTATAAACTTCGCCGCCATCAACTTCTGAACTTCGTCTTTAATAGCATTGTCTCTCTCAGGGGCAAACACCCTTTTCTTTTGTCGCACTGGCTTTAAGGAATGACATACGTTCAAACGATGGGTGATGACATTAGGATCTATACCCGGCATATCCTCATGACTCCAAGCAAATACATCTATGTTTTTCTTCAAAAACTGGACGAGGTCCTCCTTAAGCCTTCCTTCTAGATCTGCCCTAACTCTGGTACACCTCTCGGGGTTATTTTCATCTAAGGAAATATCTTCTAACACTTCAATGGGTTCTACCACAACCCTCTTTTCTTCAATATTCAAGGTCTGAACTTGCTCATCCATGGCCAACATGGCCAGATAACATTCTCTTGCTGCTAGTTGGTCTCCTTGTATTTGTCCTAGTCCATAGTCTGTTGGAAACTTGACCGACAGGTGGTAGGTGGATGTAACTACCTTCCAACTGTTTAAAGTTGGCCTTCCAATTATGGCGTTATAAGAGGACGAACAGTCTACCACAAGAAAGTTCACGTCCTTGGTGATTTGCTATGGATATGCCCCCACTACCACTGGCAATGTAATAGTACCCACGGGCTGCACCTTCATTCCACCAAAACCTACCAGGGGGAATTCACTGGATGAAGACGGTCTCGTCCTAGCCTCATTTGCTGAAAAGCTGGAAAATAAAAATTATCTGCCGAGCTTCCATTATCCACTAGCACCCTTCTAGTTGTATAGTCAGCAATAAGCAAGGTAATGACGATAGCATCGTTGTGAGGATGGTGAATTCTTTCAGCTTCATCTTCTGTGAACGTGATTGCTTGTTTGTCTGTGGTCCTTTCTCTAAGTGACCATCCAGAGAGTTGGACGTTCTGCACCACCTTCAGGTATGCTTTCTTGGACTTGGACGACTGGCCTATAGAGCTTCCTCCTATAATAACTTTGATTTCTCTGAGAGGTGGTCATGATGACTCTTGGGCTTTGCCCATGAATTTCTCGTCCTTGTGGTCTTGTCTAAGGAAACTCCCTAATTTTCCATGCCTTATAGGATTCTCAATTTGCTGCTTTAGATCAAAACACTCGTCCGTATCATGCCCATGGTCTCTATGGAAGTGACAATACTTATTCCTATTGCGCTTATTAGGATCTCCCTTCATTTTCTCTAGCTACTTCAAGGAAGGATCATCCTTGATTTGCATTAGGACTTGCTCGAGCGGCACGTTCAATGGTGTATACTGTTCAGTTCGTGCTGAGGGGCCCGCCTTCTTGTCTCGATCCTTCTTGTCTTCCGTTCATCCCTTTTTAGGACGAGGACCTTGTTCTGAATGGCGAGTGGGGTTAGCTTTCATTTTCTCAACTCTCTTCCTTTTCTTGGCTATGATAGCATCTTCTGCATTCATAAAGCTCAGGGTTGAATGAACGAGTTTAGCCATGGTTTGAGGCTCCTGCTCATATAACTTATGGATGAACAAGTCAGAATGAACCCCACTGTGGAAAGCTGCCAAAGGGAGCTTGTCATCCATCTCGTCCACTGCTAAGGCTTCCCTATTGAACCGCGTGATGAAGGACCGCAAACTTTCATTCTCTCCTTCTTCTATGATTAGCAAACTAGACGAGGAACGCTTGTGCCTCTGTCCTCCGATGAAATTGTTGACAAATAACTTGCTTAACTCCTCAAAGGACGTTACTATGCTCGGAGGTATTTTACTAAACCACACTGGTGCAGGTCCTTTGAGGGTAGTAGGGAAAGCTCTGCACATTATTTCATCCGAAACCCCTTGAAGGTGCATGGTAGTTTTAAAGGTAGCAATGTGGTCAAACGGATCTTGCGTCCCATCATATGAATCTAAGGCATCTTGAACTTGGGTGGCAAAGGGTGAGCATTGATGGAAGCCTTAAAAGGGGAATCAGTTCTGTGAACCAAGTCTTCTACAGGGTTCATCCTCTTCATACTCTCCTTCATCTCATCCATAATTCTTCTCATTTGGTCCATTTCCCTTTCCAAGTGAGGCACCCTCCTTGAAGTGGTACCCCTTGACTGGCTTTCAAATTCAACATTCCTCCCATCTTGACTATGGGCCTGTCCTTTAGTGTTCCCATTGCGACGCTGCCTCCTTATATTAAGTTCTCTAACCAACTCCTGGTTCTGGCGGGTTAACTCCGCCATAGTGGCGGCCATGGATTGCAGTGTTGGATAGAAGGTAGTTGCACGGTAGGCACCGATTGTTGATTGCCCCTGTTCTCTTGAGGGCTTGGGCTTGTAGCCCTTGACCTTGTCCGGACCATTTCAACCCTTTTTCGGAGAAAGAAATCGCAGAATCCAACGATGAAGTTCAAACGTTAGAAATTCCTTCCCACAGACGACGCCAACTGATGAATCCTGTGATATCAGTGAGCTGAAAGTCTCGGGCGTTGATAAGTTTGTGACTGAATCCTAAGAAAACAAATAGAAAAATCAGAGGAGACCGATGGAAGCCGGCTAAGAACCCTCCGATGGTATAGTTAGCCTTTTTTGTGATTCCTAGTAAATTAGAAGTCTCAGAATCAGAATGCCTTACTCTTTCGTTGGCGAGTGTTTATATAGCATGCGGGGAGCGGTTACTTGTTTTGTAACCGTTCCTATTGTTGAGGAATCCAAGAAGCTCAGAGGTAACTTCCATAACTGCTGTGGAAGTTAGATTATTTAAGTCTGCATTTCACAACGGTTGGACTTGACTAGCGACGGTACGTTTTCTCTCACACCTGGTGGAGACATGTTCGTAGTGTAGTAACCTCGTCCATCCTTCAAGGACGAACGGACGGACGAGGTTGAACTTAGGCGAGGATCTCCCTTCTTCCTATCTTTTCTTTGGACGATGCCTATGGACGAGAAAAGACTTAGAACGATTTTCATTGCACATCAAATTCTATATTATTAGAATTCTGAAAACACTTAACAATTAAAAATTAAGTCTTAATCTTAAAACTTTGAGAATCAATTATAAATTCTCAACAAATTAGGGTCAACAACATATTTGTTCTAACTCTAGCAATGCTCTAATAGAGTGAACTGATTTCCGTTCAATTGACTAGAAGATTAATGACGTGATGGAAACGTTCATGGAATCCAACTGCCACAAGAATTGACATTCTTTAGCATAATAGTCAATAGAGTTAAAGAAGCATAGGCTCGGCAGTTGGAGTCGGTGAGACTAATGGGAGATGTTGATATGAGAGGTCATTCTTTTATGGTCAATGATGCTTGCATTTAATTTAATTTTTTAAATAAAAAATTTATAAAACGGTGTTATCTTGGTATGTGATTACTTTTTTTTTTTTTTTTGGTACAAGATAGAATTCTACTCTAACCTAATCTAAGTGTAAATGTGTGTAAAGCTCTCTCCTGAAAACTTGAACCCCGGCCTTTGCCCCCCACACCCCACAAGCACTTATACTTGTGGAGTGACCACCGCACCAAGGGTGTGCGGTGGTTTGGTATGTGATTGCTAATGGTGCGCATATTGGTACCACATAAACATAACACACGCCGGATTCAACTCCCTATCGCTTATCGGTATCAAAGTTTCAATTCCTAGTAGTAATTTTTCGTTGGGCCGAGCGGCTGCTAGACTGACTTTTGAGTTTTAAACAGGGGCGGCCCAATGAATTAGGAGGTGGATATATTTAAATGGAGTGTTTTTGTTATTACTTAAATAATACTCCTATTTAACTAGGTTTAATAGCATCATTTTTTTTATATCAAAACTCTATATATATATATATATATATATATATATATATTTTTTTTTTTTTTGGTTGAAAAAATGCTAAAACTATAACAAATTTTACTACAAAAATACTTACAAACGATGTAACAATGATTTGATTAGTGACAATTCAGGAAGATAATAAACAAGTATTTGAATGAATGGTATTAGGGATATGATAAATTTTACAACATGAAGCTTACATAGAAGAGCAGCAAAATTTGTCATGAAGTTGGGCTTATCTTATTCTGAATTAGGAGGTGATTCCAAGGTGGTGTGTAGGGCTTTGAGGGCTATGGATTTGGGTCACTCCTCCATTGGTGAGATGGTCAAAGGCACGGTGTCTATTGTAGGTTCACTTAGAACCTTTTCTTTCTCTCATACTAGACAGCAAGACAATTGTGCAGCCCATGCTTTGGCCAAGAGAGCAATTGTTTCATTTCCTTTACTAGTCTGGATGAAGCATGTTCCACCAAACATCAGTCATTTTGTTATTTCTGATTTTCCAACAACTTAATAATATTACCCAAATTTGATTCCCAAAAAAAAAAAAAAAAAAAAAAAGATGTATCACCAATTACAAAAAGTAATTCAAAAATGCACTTAATAAGTTGTGGACATATACAAATCAAAGTAATAGTATTTTTAGCATTTTCCTATTTAAATTATTTATTGTGATTGCTGACACATATATTTGTAAGACTGATGTATTTAAAGTTATATTATTTCTAACATTACTCAATTCTTTTGCACTTTTTAAAAGTAAAAAAATAAAAAATAAAAAATAAAATGTACCAGTCATTTTGTTATTTTTGATTTTCCAACAACTTAATAATATTACCCAGATTTGATTCTGATAAGAATGCAAAATGTCATATTTTTCTCTCTTAATGTTTAGTCTTTTATATTTATTTGGTGCCTAAATGTACTCATTATTCTTATATTTTGATTTAAGATGGAAATGGAGGCATTAAGTGCAAAACGTAGCTAATTGGGCGATTCTGGACAGCTTTGATATCGCTTCGTAATCTGGGCATAACTCTCTCATCTAAGCTCCGATTGAGATGATTCAAGATACTATGGAACGCCAAGACAAATCTCTACAGCACTACAAAAAAATGGGTCTGTAGCTGTGTTTAAAAAACGCAGCTATAGGGTAGAGCCGCGTTTCCTATAGCCAAGTTTACAAACGCGGCCTAAGCAGTGCAGCAATAGGCCTATAGCTGCGTTTTTGTAACCGCGGCTAAAGGTCTACCATATAGCCGCGTTTCTTAACTGCGGCTATAGGATTCAGGCCTATAGCTGCGTTTTTAGAAAACGCGGCTACAGACCAGCTTTAAGTCGCGTCAGAAAACGCGGCTATAGGTTTTTCAAAAAACAAAAAAAAAAAAAAAAATTCTGGGTTTTTTTTTTCCCCAGAAAATTCAAAATTCAAATATAAAAAATTCAAAATCAAACACAAATCCAAAAAATTCAAAATCAAACACAAATCCAGAAAATTCAAAATCAAATACAACATACTCACAATACAAACACACACAAAAAATTCTAAATCAAACACAACATACTCACAATACAAACACATGCACTCAGAAAATTAAAAATCAAACATAAACCCAAAAAATTCAAAATCAAACACAAACCCAGAAAATTAAAAATCAAACACAACATACTAACAATACAAACACACCCAGAAAATTCAAAATCATACACAACGTGCTCCAAAATATAACAACACAAACCCATGAATCTCCTCTCATTCAACAAAACCGACCAAATCTAACACTAATTCCATTTAGGAAAACAAAAGTACAAGCTCAGAAACACAAAAGAACACAAACCTGTGAAAAAAAAAAAAAAAAACAAAACAAAACAAAGGTACGTACCCAGATGTGAAGGAAGAAAGAAAAAGGAAAAAAAAAAAAAAGAGAAAAGAGTTACCTGGATGTGAAGGATTGGAAAAAAAAAAGAAGAAGAAGAAAGAGTTACCCAGATGTGAAGAAGGAAGAAAGAAAAAGAAAAAAAAAAAAAAAAAAAAAAGAGAGAACAAAGAACCTGAAGAATGAAGAAAGAAAGGGAAAAGAAAGAGAAGATAAGTATGTTGGGGTAGGTGGGAAAGGAAGTGTACGTGGGAAGATTCAGGAATTTTTTTTTTTCTTTTTTTTTTTTAAGTGCTACCTATAGCCGCATTTTTGAATTGCAAAAACACAGCTATAGGCTACCTATAGCCGCGTTTTTAAAAAAACGCGGCTATAGGTCAGCTTTTAAGCGTACCTCAGAAGATTCAGGAATTTTTTTTTTTAAGTTCTACCTATAGCCGCGTTTTTTAGGTCAGCTTTTAAAAATTTTATAAGTTGAGACCTATAGCCGCGTTTTTATAAAACGCGGCTATAGGTAACATGTAGCTGCATTTTTCATGTTTTAAAAAAAATGTGGCTATACGTAACATGTAGCTGGATTTTTCATGTTTTAAAACACAACTAAACGTGACCTATAGAAAACACGGCTATAAGTCCACTTTAAAAATGATTCGATTGGACCTATAGCTGCGTTTTCTTAAAACGCGGCTACAGCTTATCTTTTGCTGCGTTTTAAGTTAGCTATAATGGCGTTTTTTCAAAACGCGGCTATAGGTCACCCTCAAATTCAAAATTATTCGACTGGACCTATAGCCGTGTTTCTAAACGCGACTGGACCTATAGCCGTGTTTCTAAACCCTCAAATTCAAATTCAAAACGCGACTGTCCTCGGCTGCCTTCCAAAATTGTTTTGTGCTCTGTATTGGAGAGCTTGGGCCACAGCTCTCCTCGGATTGGGCCTTCGGATTTTCCAGGAGCAACTGGGCCTGGCCCTTAAATTATTGGGCCCCACAATAGCCCTTCAAAACCCTTCTATCCGACTTCCGGGTTGGAAAGGAGGGTTTTGGCAAACCCGGGCCCTTAATATGGCTTGTTTAGTTCAACCCCGCATTTATGTGAGCAGTTTTCCACCTATCCAGGAAGTTAGCCGGTTTTCAAGGGATTCCGTTTAATCTGCTCGTGATCTACTCCTGCCGCTTGGCTGTCCCAGACGCGCCCTTAATGAATCCCCTTTACGAGGCTCATTTATGTCCGGCGGCTCATCTGATAAGGTGGGGAAATGGAACGGATGCCTCTTTTTTCTTCAGATTTCTTTGGGAAACTTGAATGCATTTAATACCCTCCGTTTTGCCCTTCCTATAAGAAGGCAAGCAGGAGGCCATCACTTTCGTGCAGACTTCTCTCCTTCCTTCTGAGATCTGAAACCCGTAACCTCCTTTAGCGTCTGCTTAGCCTGTTTGTTATACACCATATCAGTATACGCCTACCATAACGAACGATGAAGGAACCATGCCCCTCCTCAAAATACCATGTTCTGATAAAGCTTGAAATGGCTCGATCGGGGCAAGGGTGGCGCAGACTTAAGATCTGTCCCGCCTCTCTTTCAGCCAAAATCTGAAGCAGGGGCTCGTCATGTCGAATTCTCGGCGTGACTGAATCGAGAACACCCAATATCAGCACAACTCGGCTCCTCACGAGCGTACCTAACATGGCACCAGTGTGTTAGGAGTCAGGGCCGAGGCAGGGGCGAAGTGCTTCTGCTTCTCCCTCTCTTTGCTCACTGGTGCCCTCCTCCGTCTTCCTCTTATAGTCTTCCCAGCACCAGTTCCGCCCTGGTGCTGTCCTTCTCCCTCTTTTGCTCCTTTCTTTGTCTTTTCATTTCTCCCCCTCTTCTTCTCCTCCTTCTCTTACTCATGTCCTCCATCTTCTTCATTCATCTTCTCCATCTTCTTCATTGATTTCTTCCTTACTATTTCCTTCTTCTTCATTCTCTTTTTTTTTTTTGAAGTGAGTTCTTCTCTTAGTATGAGCAACAATGAGGCAGAGATTGGAGAGACTTTGAAGACAAGTTTAAAAGGCGCTTGACCGTTTGCTTATCTGTACTGTGGATGTTAGTGCTGCTTAGGCAGCCCCTCTTTTGCATAGGCTTGTTGAAGCCCCTTTTTGTACATTATAATAATTTTTCATATTAATAAAAGTTGTTTCTATTTCACTTTGCATGTTCTGTCTCTTTGTTTTTATAAATTTGCAAGTTTTGCTCGGCTCAATAATATCGCATCTAAATCAATGACGACTAAGACCAAAATACTTAATAATAAAAAGATGTTGCCACAATTTTAATAGAAGTGCTCGGCATAATAAGGCAGACCAGTAAAAAGTAATACTTACCCCTGCTAGCCGAGGAGAGAAACGAAGGCTTGATGCCGTGTGAGGAATAACCATTTGAAAACATACTACCCACTAAATGAACAGCCCTCTTAGGCCATTGAATACTGGGGCGTTCCACCATCTTCCCTACAATTTGTTGTCCTTAACCTTTTATGGTGTTTAAGCCGTGGTTCAAGTGATCTGACATTTTTATCAAGTAGCCCATCCTATGAAATCCAAACCTTTTCTTATCCGAGCAGTTGATTTCCCCCTTGGCTTGGGTCCGAGGACCATGCAAGGCCTTGATTCTGTCCAGAACTCATAATAATAATAATTTTTGTACTTGGTTTCCCCATAGGCTTGAGTCCGAGGACCATACAAGGCATTGGTTCTGTCCAAAACTCGTAATAATAATAATTTTTGTACTTGGTTTCCCCATAGGCTTGAGTCCGAGGACCATACAAGGCCTTGGTTCTGTCCAAAACTCGTAATAATAATAATTTTTGTACTTGGTTTCCCCATAGGCTTGAGTCCGAGGACCATACAAGGCCTTGGTTCTGTCCAAAACTCGTAATAATAATAATTTTTGTACTTGGTTTCCCCATAGGCTTGAGTCCGAGGACAATACAAGGCCTTGGTTCTGTCCAAAACTCGTAATAATAATAATTTTTGTACTTGGTTTCCCCATAGGCTTGAGTCCGGGGACCATACAAGGCCTTGGTTCTGTCCAAAACTTTATGCTCTTTCCTCAGGTGTCTCATAAGCTGTCGAGCAGGAAGTTGTCCTCGGCAAAGGTTATTCCTTGGTGTGGGCCATAGTCCGTGGGCTTTCATGCAGAACGGGCCTGGGCCGCGAATTTATTAGGCCCACAGATTTAGAGGCATTTCCGTAGTCTTTGGTCACGCGGTACTTTTTGGCGTCCCAATGTTCGAGGTGCGCCTTCACGAGGCTCCTTTAATCTCAGGGTTGCAGACGGCATTGGAAATCGAGCCGGAGACATTTTGTCTGTAGCGTTCCTTGGGACGCTGCGTGAATTAAATGCCATCACCTCATCTTTTAAATAAATAGGAGAGAAAGTTGCTTTGTCTTCGCACAAATTCTTCAGTCTCCTCTCCTAGTACATCATGTTTGAGGCGAGGATTGGGGCAAAGGAGCTCTCTCCGCCACAAAAGCGCCGTGTCTTCCTGAGACTCCAGATAGTGAGGTACGGGCCAAGGAGGCGTAGACTCAAGAGAATATTTCAGTTCGAGAGAGGGGAAAGGATGTTTCTCCTTCTTTTAGTCAAAATCCGAAGCAGGTTCTGGTCATGCCAGATTTTTGGTATGTCCGAAGAAGGAATTTCCGCCATCAGCGCCGTCTGCCTTGTAGCAGGCAAATTTCTGCGGGGGCTTCCCAACTTCCGGCTCCCTGCATCTTTTCTGTAGATGGTGTTAGCCTGAGGTCAGGTTCTTTGGCTGCCTGAGTTATGGGCATGTAGAAGCGTCGAGGAATAGTTTCCTTAGACGACATCTTGGAACAGTAGCCAACCTCTCCTCTGAGATATCTCCTCGGCATCATCTTCACTCTTTTGTACTTTTCTTTTGCTTACGCAGTTAACTCTAATGTAAGCTTGTTTCAGCTTTTATTGTACACTGTACTGTTCTTTTGTCTTAATAAAAGATGTGTTTATTTCTTTATACATACTTTTTTGCAACAACCACTTTGGGCCTGAATATTAAGTCTAAGCCTGCCTTTAACAATATTCTGGGCAGAGGAATACCGGGATAGCTGTCGAGTGCTGCGCGATGCACGCTAGACCAATTCCCGAGAGCGATAAACTCTAAACAATTCGTCCGAGATGATAGTCGAGTAGCGAAGGACTTCGTGCTTTCGGGTAATATGCTGTACCGTATCGCACCATTCCCTTTGGCACGGGGGATCCGAGGGTAGACCGGGGAACCCGTGCAATTAAGGGATTGACCCAACTGTTAACGAGGAGTTCTCTTCGGATGGATCTTGAGGTTTATGTGCCATAGTACTTGGTTTCCCCATAGGCTTGAGTCCGAGGACCATGCATGGCCTTGGTTCTGTCCAAAACTCATGATCTTTTTATGTACTTGGTTTCCCCATAAACTTGAGTCCGTGGACCATGCAAGGCCTTGGTTCTGTCCAAAACTTATAAGATTTTTATGTACTTGGTTTCCCCAGAGGCTTGAGTCCGAGGACCATGCAAGGCCTAGGTTCTGTCCAAAACTTATGATCTTTTTAATGTACTTGGTTTCCCCATAGGCTTGAGTCCGAGGACCATGCAAGGCCTAGGTTCTGTCCAAAACTTATGATCTTTTTACGTACTTGGTTTCCCCATAGGCTTGAGTCCGTGGACCATGCAAGGCCTTGGTTCTGTCCAAAACTTATAAGATTTTTAGGTACTTGGTTTCCCCATAGGCTTGAGTCCGAGGACCATGCAAGGCCTTGGTTCTGTCCAAAACTTATGATCTTTTTATGTACTTGGTTTCCCCATAGGCTTGAGTCCGTGGACCATGCAAGGCCTTGGTTCTGTCCAAAACTTATGATCTTTTTATGTACTTGGTTTCCCCATAGGCTTGAGTCCGAGGACCATGCAAGGCCTTGGTTCTGTCCAAAACTTTTGATCTTTTTATGTACTTGGTTTCCCCATAGGCTTGAGTCCGAGGACCATGCAAGGCCTTGGTTCTGTCCAAAACTTATGATCTTTTTATGTACTTGGTTTCCCCATAGGCTTGAGTCCGTGGACCATGCAAGGCCTTGGTTCTGTCCAAAACTTATAAGATTTTTATGTACTTGGTTTCCCCATAGGCTTGAATCCGAGGACCATGCAAGGCCTAGGTTCTGTCCAAAACTTATGATCTTTTTATGTACTTGGTTTCCCCATAGGCTTGAGTCCGAGGACCATGCAAGGCCTTGGTTCTGTCCAAAACTTATGATCTTTTTATGTACTTGGTTTCCCCATAGGCTTGAGTCCGAGGACCATGCAAGGCCTTGGTTCTGTCCAAAACTTATGATCTTTTTATGTACTTGGTTTCCCCATAGGCTTGAGTCCGTGGACCATGCAAGGCCTTGGTTCTGTCCAAAACTTATAAGATTTTTATGTACTTGGTTTCCCCATAGGCTTGAGTCCGAGGACCATGCAAGGCCTAGGTTCTGTCCAAAACTTATGATCTTTTTAATGTACTTGTTTTATTTTTCGACCACGAGCCCCTACACCAGGGCGGGGGAAAGTTGGCCTGAGGCTGGAAGCCCCTAGAGACGCCCGCGCCCTTAGCACTGCGAGGCGTAGCCCCTAGCAGAAGCTTACGTCGGAGCAACAACTATATGTCGCCGGAGACGGAGGAGATCCCAGAAATTTCTGCTTGGCGCGTGAGTTGATTCCACCGCCACCTGCGCCAGCGCGCAAGCTTTCCCACAGACGGCGCCAATTGTAAGGACACGATTCCTTTTCGGCCCATTAACATTTTTGGGCTCACACAATAAAGGTCCCTCACAATATGATTTGTAGAGAGTGGGCTTGAAAAGCTAGCCGCTGGTCAAGGGGCGATGCCCGGTCATGGTTTTAGAGGAATTCATGCAGAAAAAAGGAGTTGGGCTTGAACATTTAAGCCCTAAGGTGTCGCACCGTATGGGATGGGACTCCTCGGAGTTGATCCGAGGATCATTGAGGCCTTATCCCGGTTACCCAACGACGGACTTTCTTCAGTGAAGTCCGGTGTTGTTGAGATGTTTTCCCCCATGTCGTCTTTCTTTTTTGGAGGTGGGATGGGATCCTCCTTCAGATTTACTTACTTTCTTATTTTATACTAGCTTGCATTCGCTGTCCTTCGTCCACGTGTAGGGTCAATCTTTACAAAAACTGACATTTGTCCCATCAGTCCAATCCCGAAATTGTTGGGGATGGTTTGATAAAGCTGCAGGGTACGGCTCTGTCAGGCGCTGGGTCTTATCTGGAAGGGTAGTAAGGATAACTTCTCCAAGATATTTTGGATCTCCTTACAAATTCGTCCCTATACCAGTTTTACCCCTTTATTCCGGTGGGATTCTGGATCTGCCGAGGACCAAACTGTCCTCGGCTGCCTCCCAAAATTGTTTTGTGCTCTGTATTGGAGAGCTTGGGCCACAGCTCTCCTCGGAATTGGCCTTCGGATTTTCCAGGAGCAACTGGGCCTGGCCCTTAAATTATTGGGCCCCACAGCATCTCTCTTATCCTTCTTTCTTAAGTTCAAATTCTTTTTGGTTTTTGATGAATCAAATGAATTTGTACTCTCATTAAATCCCAAATCTCATTATAATAAGAACTGTAAAAACTTCTTACGTATCATATATTGTAGAGTATGGCATGGGCAGCGAGGTATCAATGGAGGGGGACGTGTATAGCTTTGGTGTATTGCTAATGGAGATGTTCTTGGGAAAGAGACCAACTGATGAAATGTTTAAAGATGATCTTAATCTCCACAATTTTGTTAAGATGGCATTGCCAGAACGACTTGTTCAAATTGTGGACCCAACACTTCTCATAAGAGAAGTTGAAGAAATTCCAGCAACTGTAGTGGTAACTAGAGAATATAATAATGAGAATGAAATTGAAGCAGATGAAGTAAATCAAGGTAATGTTAATCACTGCCAAGTGGAAGCTAATGTGTATAAGTGCTTAGTCTCAGTCCTTGAAATTGGTCTTGCATGTTCTGTGGAGTCACCAAAAGAAAGAATGAATATAGAGGAAGTTAGCAAGGAACTACATTCAATAAAAAATGCTTTTCTTGGTTCTAGGATTTGAAGAGGTTAGAGAATCCAAGTTGAGGTCCTGCTACATTTCAAATTTGAATTTGCTTAAATAAAATTGCACATGACAATTGTCTCATAAATTGGTGATGTCCTAAGTTGTAATATACTGGCCATTACTATTTTTTTTTTTTTTTTTTTCCTTTTGGGTAGATGATCTTGATTGTATAACTAAATTTTCTGTATTAAATTATTTGAGTAACATATTCGATTGTTTAGACCCGAACTTACTGGACAGGATATTAATTTACATGAAATGACAAACTTAACTAATTTTTACTTGGATTGCACTCCAAGAAACTACATTAAAACTAGATTTGTGGATTCTCCTTACTCTACAGTTGATTTGGCATTTATACGTAAAATATGTTCTCATGTTTGTTAAATCTTGCTTGAAAATTTTAGTGGATGATTTTGTTATCATGTTATGGAACTAATGATGCTACAAATTTTATTATATAGATTTATAAATTAATTTATTAACTTAACAAAATTAATAAAAATTATTTATTATGTGGTTGATATTTATTATCAACTCAGTTTGTAAAATTTTTGTGGTAAAATTAATATTAAATTTAGCATTTTCCTTTTGTTGTGCACTCTTCTTTTGGGTCCTACTTGTATATACATATCATTGGGGATGGACCTATGCTTAAACCACAGGGGCCTTGGTCCCTTGGCCTTAATTTTTTTCAATTTCAAAATAATTTCTCTTTCAAAATATTAAATTAAGTGGAACTCATTAGATAAATGGTTGCTGTTTAACACTTGATGTTCATAGAGAGTCGCATGACAAAAGAACATCATACTTAATTTGTCAAAAGAAATTTTCACCAAATGAAGCTATTGACTCTTTGCTTGAATAAAAATTCCCAAGCGTTAACTCCATTTTATTTGGATTCTGCAAACTCTTCAACATTCAAGTCTTAATCTTAAAATTTTGGGAGTCAAGCTATGAATTCTCAAAAAAATAATTAGGGTCAACCCCATATTATATAATGAGTGCAATGATTTCTGTCATACAATGTTCAATTGAGTAGAAGATCTATGAGGTGATTGAGACCTCGATGGAATCCCACTGGCACAAGAATTGATATTCTTAGCATGAAAGAGTAAAAGAAGCACATGCTGCACAGTAGGAGCCGGCAAGACAATGTAGTAGGAGATGTTGATTTGAGAGGTTATTCTTTTATGGTCAATGAAGCTGTTTTTATTTTATTTTCAACCTTAGCTCTCACTGTAAGGCCACCTTTTACATGAAATAAATTCTCTTTAAATTCCTTCACTCATCTCCCTTACGTAATTGCAACCAAGCGAACTAGGTTGTTCAGTTTCATATCTGAGAGTGACACCAAAACAATTTACCAGCCTCCTGCCCCTTAAACCAAATGAAGCTTCACAAAAAACATGTATATGCATTTTGGCCTATATACATTATCTTTGTTATGAACCTATGTTTATTGCAACCCACCATGAATGCCAATGCTCAAACAGATGAGACTGATCGTTTGGCTTTGCTTAAATTCAAAGAATCAATATCTCATGATCCATATATGATGTTGAGCTCATGGAATGATTCTATGCACTTTTGCAGCTGGTTTGGAATCACATGTGTCCGATGACACCAAAGAGTCGTGGCCTTGTACTTACAAGGCTATAAATTGCAAGGATCCATATCACCTTACATCAGCAACCTCACCTTTTTTAGGTTCATCAATCTTCAAAACAACAGCTTTTATGGTGAAATCCCACATGAAGTTGGTCATTTGTTCCGACTACAAACACTCAACCTTAACAACAACGCATTGGAAGGTGAAATACCATCCAGCTTGTCCAACTACTCCAATGCCAGATTCATCAATCTTCTTTGGAATGGACTTAATGGGAAAATTCCAGCAGAGTTAGGATCTTTGTTGAAGCTTCAAACACTTCAGCTTAATGGAAACAATCTAATAGGAGAAATCCCAACATCTTTAGTAAATCTTTCCTCATTCAGAATTTTGTCTCTATCAGATATCAAATTGGTCGGAAATATTCCAAATGGCATAGGTAATCTAAAAAGCTTATACTTTTTCTCAATTTCAGTCAATAATTTGTCAGGTACAATCCCCTCCTCCCTTTACAATATATCATCTCTCCAAACCACTTCATTTACAGAAAACCAAATTGAAGGTACACTTCCAGACAACATAGGCCTCACTCTTCCTAATCTCAAGAATCTTCTCTTTGTTAATAATAAATTCGCTGGGCCAATTCCTGTTTCATTATGCAGTGCATCTCAGCTTCAAATACTTGATCTAGGTGAAAACTATTTGTTGGGATCAGTTCCAACTTGTTAGGTTCTAAAAACTTGAGATTTTATTTATTTAGAACTCTAATGCGTATTGTTGGCAAACCATGATCAAAACAAGTTGTTTAGTCGTATTTAGACTTGTTCAAAGTTGGTTCATTTATGTAAAGTTGGAATAAACTGTTGCAGAAGTTATTTAAGCTTCTCGGCTTGATTCGATCGATCGAAGCTTAGGCTCGATCAATCGAAAATTGGGTCAGAGGCGTTTTTCTGCAGAATTCCAACTCAGCTCTAGTTTGTTTTAAAATGTTTAGGGTTTTCCAATTTGCCCCAAGTATAAAAGGCAAACCCTAGCTATGTTTTTGAGTTGCTCAAATTGCTGTTTGTGTAAATCTCTTGTAAGATCTGTGAGGAGCTTTCCTTTACACAAGCTTAGGATTATCAAGAAGGAGATTTCTTCAAGAGCTTGATGATCATTCAATTGCTGCCATAAGAACTTAAAGAAACACAAGCGGGTGTGCTTGTACTTGTTGGAGAATCCAAGAAAGAAGGAGTCCGTGGTTTCGGAGCTTGCACATGGTCGTGTCAGTAAGTTTCTACTGGTGGGTAGCAATAGGATGTTAGTGGTCTAAGTCCTGTTAAACAACTTCGATTCTTTCATAGTGGATTCAGGTTTACCTTGAGGATAGCTAGGTTAAATCCTCCTCAAGTTTTTACCGGTTTAGTTTCCTGGGTGATCATATCTTGTATTATTTATCTTTCCGCTACTTTGTATGATATGATTGTTTTGATTGTGATAACCTAGATTTGTTAATTTGGACTAAGTAACAACTTGGCTAATTACCTAGGTTAATCCAATTGTGTTTTTAAGCGGTCTAAAAACTATCACAACTAATTTGGGAAACCTGCCAGATTTTTATTGGCTAGCCTTGAGTGACAATGACCTAGAAGGGAGCTTGGATTTCTTAACATCTTTGACAAATTGTAGTAAACTAGAAATAATGGATTTGAGTACAAACCAATTTGGAGGTGTTTTGCCCATGTTTGTAGGCAACTTGTTAACCCAACTTACTGAATTATATTTTGGAAGCAATGAAATTTCAAGAACTATTCCTGTAACATTAGGGAACCTTGTCAACTTAATTGCCTTAGGCATGGAATATAATCTTTTTGCAGGCCTCATTCCTACCATTTTCGAGAAGTTTCAGAAAATTCAACTATTGGCTTTAAATGGAAATAGATTGTTAGGAGAGATATGACTTCCATAGGCAACCTTACTCAGTTATTCCTACTTTATTTAAATGAAAACAGATTAGAAAGGAAGCATACCTCCAAGTATTGGTAATTGCCAAAGTTTGCAATTCTTAGACCTTTCACAAAATAACTTTCATGGATTCATCCCCCAACAGCTTATTGGTCTGACTTCTCTTACAACACTACTCAATTTGTCTCACAACTCATTTGATGGCAAACTTCCTTCTAAAGTAGGCAATCTGAAAAACATTAACCAACTTGATATCTCAGAAAATAATTTGTCTAGGGAAATTCCTAGCTCCATAGGAAATTGTTTGAGCTTGGAATACCTTAGCTTGCAAGGGAGTTCCTTTGAAGGATTTTTAACTTCATCTATGTCCTTTTTAAAAGGCCTTTAGTTCCTTGATGTTTCAAGAAATCCCCTATCAGGATTAACTCCAAAAGGTTTAGAAAAGCTTCCATTTCTAAAAAAAGTTGAACCTCTCATTCAATGATATTGAGGGTGAGGTACCAACTGGGGGAGTTTTCAAAAATTCAAGTGCTATATCAGTAAACGGAAATACTAAACTCTGTGGTGGTGTTCCACAACTGCAATTGCCTCCATGTCCTGTCAAAGTCATGAAACCAAGAAAGTCCCTTTCATTCAAACTAATAATTGCAATTGCTATTGTTATTCTATGTTTCTTTTATTTTCATTCCTTCTTGTTCTTTTTTGGAGGAAAAAATCAAAATGAGATTCTTCTTTTGTCTTTTTTGTCTCAAAATAGAACTCCTTCCAAATGTGTCGTACAAAATGCTTTATCAAGCAACCAATGGATTTTCTCCAAGTAACTTAATTGGAACTGGTAGTTATGGATTGTATATAACAGAGTTCTTAACCCCGAAGAAAGATTAGTTGCTATAAAGTTCCTTAACCTTCAATGAAAGGGTGCTTCTAGGAGTTTTTTGGTTGAATGTAATGTATTATCAAATATCTGGCATAGGAATCTTGTTAAGATATTAACATGTTGCTCTAGCATAGATTATAGTGGGAATCAATTCAAAGCTCTAGTCTTTGAATTAATGAGAAATGGGAGTTTAGATATCTAGCTGCATCCAAAGATCGATCAAGGGACTTGAGCCTTCTTCAGAGACTAAATATTGCAATTGATGTTGCTTCAGCATTAGAATATCTTCATAGCCATTCTGTGCAACCAGTCATTCATTGTGATTTGAAGCCTAGCAACATTCTTCTTGACAATGACATGGTTGCTCATGTAAGCGATTTTGGTTTGGCAAAATTACTCTCAGCCATGACTTATTCTTCGGAAACACAAACTAGTACAATTGGGATAAAAAGGATCTATTGGCTATGCTGCTCCTGGTAAAACCTATTCTATTTGTATTAACATGCAGCACAGAAACACGCACAGCTCTAAACATGATTTATGCCGTGATACATCATAGATTTGATTAATTGGCAGACATCAACTATTGACTATCCATTGACTAAGCTTTTTTTTAGGCATTTACTTCTTCAACTTTATAAGTTGAGATGATAGCTTGTCAATCAACAACATCAAATATGGAATAGCTGGCCTCAAAACAGAACTATGCTATTGTTTTATGTTTTTTGTTATATTGCGTCTGTCAACAAATAATATTCAAGTAATGGATAATAATAGGACTCGTGATTTTATTTGAACACGGCTCCAGTCAAGGCATTTTAGAAGTCAAGTACCTAATGTAAAGTGTGCAAATTGTAACAGTTGTAAAATAATTAAATTAGATTATCATAATCCTGACCATTAACCATATATTCCATTCAACATGTACCAGGTGCTAGTCTAATATAGAAATTATCATCTTTTAGAAATGAAATTTTGAAATGATAGCATATATCATACCGTTCTCCTTAAGTTCAACTTCTTTTTGCTTTTTTGACAAGTGAATGAATTTGTACGCCCATTAAATCTCAAATCTCATTACAAATAAGAACTGCAAATCTTCTTACATATCATAAACTGTAGAGTATGGCATGGGTTGCGAGGCATCAATCGAGGGGGACGTGTATAGCTTTGGAGTATTTTTGCCAGAATTGTTCCTGGGAAAGAGACCAACTGATGAAATGTTTAAAGATGATACCAATCTCCACAATTTTGTTAAGATGGCATTGCCAGAAGGACTTGTTCAAGTTGTGGACCAAACCCTTCTCATTAGAGAAGTCGAAGAAATGCCAGCAGCAATACTGGCAGCCAGAGAAGATAATTATGAGAATGAAATTGAAGTAGATGAAGAAAATCAGCGTATTGTGAACCTCTGTCAAGTGGAAGCCAATGTGTACAAGTGCTTAGTCTCAGTACTTGAGATTGGACTTGCATGTAGCGTGAAGTCACCAAAAGAAAGAATGAATATGGAAGAAGTTATCAAGGAACTACATTTGATCAAAAATACTTTTCTTAGTTCTAGGATTTGTAGACTTAGTAGAATCCAAGTTGAGGTACTGCTACCTTTCAAATTTGAATTTACTCCAATAAAATTTCACATGACAATTATCTCATAAAGTTGTTGAAGATGTCCCAAGTGAAATATACTGGCCACGAAGGGTTTTTTTTTTTTTTTTTTTTTTTTTTTTTTCATAAACACAAGTGTGGAGTCAATCATTTATTTATTTATTTTTGCAGGATGATCTTGATTGTACAACTAAAATTTCTGTATAAAAATGTTGGAGTAAAATCTTTGGCCAAAATATGTTGATCCATAAAATTTACACATTAAATGTCTTTTGTCCCAAATGTCTTCATTAAGTGTGCATTTTTCTCAGCACAAAATAAAATAAAATAAAAAAGTGTGTATTTTGGAAACCGATTAAAAACTAGCTTTTTGCTTAAATTATTCATTATTTGTGGGTCTTAAATTACTTTTTGTCTCAATCTTTATTTCAAATATTCTAACTTTCAATTTTTTTTTTTTTTTTTGTTAAAAAAAAAAAAAAAACCCTAGCTTTTAGCTTTTTGTTTCGTACTATGGAAATAGAAATAAACTACTAGAAATAAACAATTCTCAAAACAAATACTAAAGTTTAACAAATTAATGCTATTGATCTCTCTAATTACATTAATTTTTCTTGTATATATGGCTAACAAAGCAATGAGATGACTTTGTTTAGTAACTTTTTGTTTTTTTTTTTTTTTTTTGAGGAAAAACTTTGTTTAGTAACTTGGCAATTGAATTTTTATTAAATAATTACAATATGAAAAACTTTATAAAACTATTATGAAAAAAAATTTAAAAACTTTTTGTTTTCAATTTTAAATTTTCTTACTAGTCCTTGAGTTTCAAAATTTTCAGTTTTATCACCAAATAAAAAACTAAATCAAATAAAAATGACCAAAATAAAATATTTAAAACGTGAAGGTCAAATATAAAGAAAATTCAAATAGGAAGGGTCAAAATAAAAAAATTTTGAAACTTAAAAGCCAAAAAAAAAAAAATAGCTCCAAACCAAACTAAAAGAAGTTACTAAGTGTGTTTGGATACAACTTATTTTACTGAAAATTGAAAATAATAAAAAATAATAATTTTTTTACTGTTTTTTACTATTTAATATTGTTCATTACCCTAAATTTACTGTTCATAATCAATAAACAATGCATAATACGTTGTTACAAAAAAAAAAAAAAAAATGACCCCAAACACAAACGTGAACTTGAATCCAAACTGAACTTAAAAGTTAAAACCCTCTGAGAGTCCAAAATCATTGTACCCTTGTCCCTAATGCAATGAATGAGTGTAATGATTTCTGTTCAATTGACCAGAAGACTAAAGAGTGATGGAGACGTCCATGGAATCCAACCGGCAAGTCTTTTATCTTGGTATGACACTATGACTCCTAAGTCTTTAAGGCTCTCCCAGACTTTCCTGACACACCGTGTTTCTGTTCCAACCTAAGCTCTCATTGTAAGTCCACCCGTACCAAAAACTAAATTCTATATAAAGATCTTCACTCGTCCCCCTTACGTAATTGCAACCAAATGAAGTTGATTGTTCAGTTGTATATCTGACTCCTATTTAACTAGTTTTAATATAATAATTTTTTTTATAACAAAACTCTATTCTTTCTATTTTGTAATATGTTTTTTTTTTTTTTTTTGAAAAATTACTAAAACTATGATAAATTTTATTATAAAAATACTTATAAATGATGTAGCAATAATTTGATTAGTGACATTTCAAAAATATAATAAACAAATATTTAAATGAATGATATTAAGGATATAATAAGTTTCATAAAAGTGGATAGTTTTATTTAGTGTGTGTTTGGGTTCACTTATAAGCTGCGTTGCGTTTTGTTCTTACGTTTTTGCTTTTTCTTTTTTTTTTTGTTTTCACACGTTTTGGAGTATTGCGGTTACTGTTCATTGAACAGTACCGCAAATGTTGACTTTCCACTGTGAACAGTGCACGTATGCACTGTTCACGGACCCACAAATTACACTTTTCAACAACTTTTTTATTAAAAATGGGTCACACGGTATTATTCACATATTTAAAAATTATTTTGCTACAGTATTTTCAGTTTTCAATTTTCAGTTTCAACAAAATAAGTTCTATCCAAACATACCTTTAATGAAAATTTCTTTTGAAAATGTATGATCAATGATTACGTTCAATCGTGTGACTCTCAGGTCTCAATAAACATTAAGTGATAAACAGCGATGTGCTCTACTTATTTTAATATTTTGATGGAGAAATTTTCAACCTTCCACAATGAATTCTTGACTAAAAAGAAAAATCAGATATTTTTAAATTGAAAATATCTAAAAACGCGTAAAGCTTGCCTTGCTTGACGGTGCTAGAGGCCTAGGTCCCAGGACTTGATCTCATGGCCTTGCTTTGTGGGTTGTAAGCCACTAGTTGGACTTAGGGTTGGCCCATATGTATAAAATATAAAAAGTCTATTGGCTTACATAAAAAAATAAAAAATAAAATAAAATGCTAGTAAAGGTATTCGCGCATATGTATGTGCAATTTTTTTTTTTTTTTTCTATTTTAGTATTGGAATTTACTTTTTTTATTTTATATATTCATTTTTCAAAACACCTCACAATAGACTATCTATTTTACACTTTATTTTATTAAAATATCAAATTTTTTTTTTTAATTGTTTCTCTTTCTTCATGCACAATAATTACCATCAACTCTTTTTCTTTATCTATGGACACGTAAAGAAATAATAAAAACAAAATGTAAAATGAATAATGCTAATATAAATACACATTATTACTGTAGCAACTGGCCAATCAAGTATTTTTATATAGCCAAAGGCCTTATAGCTGAATTGGCACCTTCTCATGTACAAAGTGCTTGGGGGTCTAGGGGGGAAAGGGTTCGAGTTACAGGGTTAGCAGCATGTTGTAATTATTTCTTAAAAAAAAAAAAGTATTTTTATATAATTTTGCATGGCTTAATGTGTATAAATTTTAGGCTTGATAGGCTAAAATGTGATAGATGCAAACACTGATTCAATACAAGTGCTCTAAGTAATAACTTCGTCTTATTAAAATTTTGAAAACACTTACAATTAAGTTGTACTCTTAAAATTTTGGGAATAAATTATGAATCTGCAAATAAATCAAGGTAGGCAACATAATTGCTGTAACTCTAGCACTACTCCAATACAATGAATGAGTGAATTCATTTCCGTTCAATTGCATATTCCTTACTCTTTTAATACACATCAAAATTTGTATCAATCGGATATTATTTACTATATAATCTATAAGCTTATATTTTATGCATAATTTTAAAATTACAAACACTTGCAATTTAAACAATGTATTGATGGCGTAGTTATTAATCTTTAATTTTCTAGTAATTTTACAAGTATAAAGGATATAAGAAAATGTTGTAATCTAATGATAGATTTGTCAAAATTCACATCCAATAAAAAAATATTAAGGTTGTAGTTTAAGATTACAACCAATTTTATAACTAAACTTTATTCTTAAATAATTCTGATGAATCCTGTGATATCAGAGGGCTGAAAATCTCGGGCGTTGACAAGTTTGTGACTAAATCTTGAGAAAACAAACAGAAAAATCAGAGGAGACTGGTGGAAGCCAGCCAAGAACCCTCCGATGGTAAAGTTAGTCTTTTTTGTGATTCCTAGTAAATTAGAAGTCTCAAAATTAGAATGCCTTACTCTTTCGTTGGCGAGCGTTTATATAACATGCGGGGAGCAGTTACTTGTTTGGTAATCGTTCCTATTGTTGAGGAATCCAAGAAGCTCGGAGGTAACTTCCATAACTACTGTGGAAGTTAGATTATTTAAGTCTGCATTTCACAACGGTTGGACTTGACTAGCGACAATACGTTTTCTCTCACACCTGGTGGAGACATGTTCGTAGTGTAGTAACCTCGTCCATCCTTTAAGGACGGACGGACAAGGTTGAACTTAGGCGAGGATCTCCCTTCTTCCGGTCTTTTCTTTGGACGATGACTATGGACGAGAAAAGACTTAGAACGATTTTCATTGCACATCAGTTGCCCCCTCGTCCATATAGGTCGTCCAAGAGGGAGGGATGACTTGGCGTCACTTCCCTGAATGCGTGTGCGTCAAGGTGCCACGTGTCACCTTTTCATTGGCGATGAGTCTCGTCAATTCATTTTTTCGAGGTGAACTCTATGTGTCATCTCCTAATTGGTTGTGTCGTTTTATATGCCCAGGTCAATCTCCTATAAATAGGGGAATTCCTCCGCTGCTTTCTACATTTCTGAGATTTTTCTTCTTTGACATTCCTCGTCTAGGAATTTCCTCGCGTCCATAGCCTTCGTTTGTCTTAGAGCCAGGTATTCCTTCTCTCGTCTTTTAGGTTTTTCTTTGATCTTTTCAAAAAATGTCATCTAGTGATAGTCTAGAGAAATCCATAGACGAGTATCAATACGAAAGTAGTACTAGTTCTAGCGGCTCTAGTAGTAGTGATGGGGGGAACTCCACAGATGAGGAATACGTTTCTGGCGTCCCTGGATTTCCCTTAGAGGCCATACAACAAGAGCTTAGAAAGGCCTCGAGATCCCAGGCAGGCACCTCGTCCAATGTTCCTCCGTCCGTCCCTCCATCCGTCCCTTTGGACGAGGAGGTGGTAACCGTGTTTAGTTGTGCAATAGATATCCCTTCCAAAACAGACGAGCAAAGGCTAAGTAATCTAAGGACATGGTACCAGATCCCAGACGAGCTTAACCCTAGGTTGCCCGTCCGTGGAGAATGGTGTTGTGATCCTCATTTTGGGATAGGTGTCTATGAAGCTTATCTTCTGGGGGGTTTGAGATTTCCTTTAAATGCTTTCACTAGGGAATTATTAGTTAAGCTAGGTTTAGGAGTATGTCAATTCAATCTTAATGCATGGAGATTAGTCATCTCTATGCAAGTTCTATGGAGGGAGGTGTTTGGGGGGGACCGTCCTCTTACGGTGGACGAGTTCCTATACTGCTATAAACCCTCAAAAATTCACCAATCCCTTGGCTTTTACCAGTTCACTGCCAGGGGCAAAGATTATAGAATGATTAGGTCCCTACCCTCGTCTGACAGAAAATGGAAGACAGAGTTTTTCTTTGTCTCCAGCTCCTGGGCTGGGAATCCTTCAGACGTTGGCCGGAACACATTTGGCCATTATACTGGCGACCTAGGAAACCTTTGTCCTGAGGGTAAGTCCTTCTCTTTTTTCTTTTTTTTAATTAATATTATTATTTTTATATTCTAACTCATTCCTTTATAGCTATTGGACAACCTTCTCTTAGCAAGTTTCACTGTGACCGCGTCCACAGAGCTTGTCTACATGTCAATAAGAATTTTCATTCTTTAGTGACGTTTAGATGACTTGTTAAGTGGGGATTAGGCCCTAGTCCTTCAGAAGAGGCACTTGCACACGAGATAACAATAAGGAGAAGTAAGTTTTAAACTTAGAATGTCCCTTACACACCTTTCCTCTTTGCTTTAGTTCTAAAAACTTCTTCTTTTTTTTTTTTTTTTTTTAGAGGAATGGCAACAATGAAAGGAAACAAAGGAAAAGAGGTTGCAGGTGAGGGGGATCATCCTGAGGCTGGGGACGCTCGTCCTGAGATTATATCCTAGACTCGTTTTCCTGCTGGGGACAAGAGGAAGTCCCTACCAAAAAATTTGGACTTGGGGAGTCTCCCCAGCTGTCGTGACAAAAGGGTTAAGCATGCATCATCCAAGGTAACCAAGCCTAACCTTCCTCAGTCCAATCCTACCGTCCAAAAAATTGATGTGGATGTGTCTTCTCCTGTTGAGACTACCTCGTCCAAGACCCCTCCTAGGAAGATCACATCTGTCTCGTCTCAACCTCCTTCGAAGGTATCCTCTAACATTATTGAAATAAGGATTTGGCTTGGGAACGCTTCGGGAAAGCTGTGAAGGACGAAGACATAAATGCCTGTTATGACATGTCCCTGAAAGATTTTGAACATTCAGGTGTTCATGATCTCTTTAAGGTAACTTTACTCTCGTCTTTTCTTTATTATTTCATAATTTTTTGGCCGCCTAACCAAGCATTTTTCTCTTACAGGCCATGTCCAAATTCATCGTAGCGTCTAGGCAGGCCGCTAAGTTGGACAAGACGAGGATCTTACTGGAGACGACCATCCAAAATGTGAAGGAAGAGAGTAAGAAATGGGCTGGGATAGCTACTGAGGCTAAGGAGAAGGCAACGGAGCATCAAAACTTAATCAAGAAGTTGAGAGCTGATATAGTGGAGAAAGATACTCATCTTGATCATATTCAAAAGAAGAACGATGAGTTGAGTACTCTTCTCTCCAAGGCTAAAGAAGATGCCATTGCGGAGTTCAAGGCGTCCAAAGAATTTACGAACTTATTGGGTCGCAACTACGCAGCAGGTTTTGAGCATTTCAAGTTGGATGCTGTTAAAAACTTCCCTGAAGTAGACTTCAGCTCCATCAAGCTTAATTTGAATGCTGCTACCAGTTCTCTTCTCCAAACCAGCTCCGAGGACGTTAACATTGAGGACGATGCCTCTACCCAGCCGTCTAATGCCCCTCCTGCTTAAGGACAAGTTTTTATAAAACTTTGTATTTTTCCTTTTCTGTTTGATCCTTTGTTTTGGGATCTTTTGATGTAACTCAAATACATTAAGCTCGTCCATGGTTTTAGGACGAGTTATTAAACTTGTTCTTTCATAAGGGTGTTTGGACGTTGGTTGTCTGCCTTTAAAACAATTGAATGGATGCAATTATTTTTCTTTCATATATGCACGGATGAAACTTTTCATTTTCATATGCAAGATTTCATGCTTGACTCATCCATATTTCATATATGTACTTAACCATTTTTATTGGAATTTCACCAACTGTAATTCGTTTATAAAATGGTATTACTCGTCCTTGGACTAAGCTAATTTTTGTTTGATGACATACGCCCTGCTCGTCCACGGACTGGGTTTTGGCTCAAAACACTGGTCTATGGACTTTATCGTCCATGGTCTGGACGTGCATTATGACACTCATCTGTGTATTTTATCGTCCATAGTCTGGACGTGCATTATGCTTTACTTCGCCCATTATATAGACGAGTATGCCTTGGGCTCGGATTGCTCAAGTTATAGGCTCTACCTCGTCCTTTGATCTGGACGAGGGTGCCTTGATCTTGCTTTACTCTTATGGATGAATACGCCTTAGGCTTGCTCAAGGTATTGGCTTTACATCGTCCTTTGTTCTGGACGAGGGTGCCTTGATTTTGCTTCACCCTTAGGAAAGCTTAGACATTACATCTCCGCGTCCAGAGAATTTATTCGTCTTACTAAAAATTTTGTTCTTAGCCACCTTGTAGGTTAGCTTTGAACGAGAATAGCATGGAGATGTGAAATTCACACAACATTTTGTACATAACATAAATATCGTTTACAGATAAGGCACACACATGCTAATGCCTTTTTATTTAATAAGTACAAACTCCGTAACTTTGTCCACAATCACGACAAATAACCACAACACAAATAACAAAGCAGTAGTATCAAACACAAACCATATTAAACATAAGTAGAACGTAAGTAGAAAGTCAAGCTCCAAGCTCATCCATAGTGATACTCGTCCAGACTCACTTTTATTGATAGTACCTCTTCGGGTGCTCTATATTCCAAGGATGTTCAAATTTTCTCTCGTCCAGGGCCTCCAAGTAGTAGGATCCTTGCCTTTTAAAGTTGATGACTCTATAGGGTCCTTCCCAATTGGGGCCCAATTTCCCATGAGCTGGGTTTTTGGTTGCCAAAGACACCTTCCTCAGGACGAGATCTCCTATGTTAAAACGTCTTGGCTTCACCATTGTATCATATTTCCTAACCATGAGGTTCTTGTACTTCGCCGCCCTATGCTCTACATCTGCCCTCACCTCGTCTATAAGATCGAGGTTCAAACGGAGTTGCTCCTCATTATCCTTATCCTAATATGACATCACCCTATGGTTAGCCATGTGCACTTTTGCAGGTATGATTGATTCGCTTCCATAGGCTAGCTTAAAAGGTGTCTCCCCAGTAGTGGTCCTCACCGTCGTCCTGTACGCCCATAGGACACTAGGTAGCTCATCTGGCCATACTCCTTTTGCCCCCTCAAGACGAGTCTTGATGATTTTCAGCAAGGATCGGTTTGCAACCTCGGCTTGACCGTTAGCTTGTGGGTGGACGGGGGAGGAATAATGATTTTGGATTCCAAAGTGTTGACAGAAGTCCCTGAAAAGGGAGTTGTTGAACTGCCGCCCGTTGTCGGATACTAGTGCTTTGGGCACCCCAAACCTGCATACTATGTTCTTCCAGACGAAGTTCTTTACATTATGTTGTGTTATGCTTGCCAAGGGTTCTGCTTCCTCCCACTTGGTGAAATAGTGAATCCCTACTACTAAGAATTTCATCTGTCTAGTTTCGAGCAGAAAAGGACCTAGGATATCTAGGCCCCATTGAGCAAAGGGCCACGAGGCCATCATTGGGGTGAGATACTCTGATGGTTGTCTAGGGACATTACTAAATCGTTGGCATTTGTTACATACATTGACATAAGCTTTTGCATCCACTTGGACAGTTGGCCAATAGTACCCTGCACAGACGACTTTGTGGATGAGCGATCTGTCTCCCGAATGATTTCCAAAGGCTCCTTTATGAACTTCCCTCAGCACATAGTTCGCTTCATCTGGAGCTAGACACCTGAGATAAGGTTGAGAAAAGCCTCTCTTGTACAGAACTTTGTCCACAAGGACATACTTGGCTGCTCTTATCCTGACTTTTCTAGCCTCATTCTTTCCTTCCAGAAGTCTTCCGTCCTTCAGGTACGACATGATTGGGGTCATCCAATTTTCTTCATTCCCTATTTGTTGCACTTCTGGGATATTTATACTTGGGACGTACTGAATTTCATCAAACTTGTCCATGGCTCCAGTTGCTGAGGCTTCCTTCGCTAAGGTATCTGCTTCTGCATTCTTCTCCCTTGGGATTTGAACAAAGTTAGCTTCCTTGAATTTCTTCACAAGCCATAACACCTTTTCCAAGTATTTTTTTTCATTCGTCCTTCCTTCGCCTCATATTTCCCATTTATTTGGCCCATGACCAACGGAGAATCTCCCAGGACGAGTATTGACTTCGCTTCCACAAACTTAGCCAGTTCTAACCCTTCGAGCAGGGCTTCATACTTAACTTCATTGTTGGTTGGTCGGTATTGCAGACAGACTCTATGCTTCAGCTTATCTTCTTCAAGGGATTGCAAAACCACCCCTATTCCTCCTGCATGTTGCGTGGACGAGCCATCCACATGGACGACCCATTTTTTATTCTCCATTGCCTCTACATCATCACATCTTGGTGTGAACTCCGCAATAAAGTCTGCTAGGGCTTGAGCCTTTATAGTATGTCTTGGTTGGTATCGGATGTTAAACTCACTAAGTTCGACAGCCTACTGGATCAAACGTCCTACGGCTTCCAACTTGTTCATGGCTTTCTTGAGTGGGTGATCTGTCATAACATTGATTACATGGGCTTGGAAGTAATGTCTCAGCTTCCTGGAAGCCGTGATAAGTGCGAAGGCTAGCTTTTCTATTAGCAGATATCGTCCTTCCGCCCCCCTCAATGCCCTGCTAGTGTAGTATACTGGCTTCTGCATTTTTGCTTCCTCTCTTATCAATGTTGAGCTCACTGCATGCGGGGTCATCGCCAGGTATAAAAACAATTCTTCTCCCATCACAGATAGACTCAGCAGTGGAGGCGTAACGAGGTACGTCTTCAAGTCTTGAAAGTCTCTTTGGCACTCGTCCATCCACTCAAATGCTTTCTTTAAAACCTTGAAAAATGGTGAACACTTGTCAGTAGCTTTAGAAACAAAACTGTTGAGGGCGGCAACTCGCCCAGTAAGAGACTAGACTTCTTTGATTTTCTGCAGAGGATTCATATCTAGAATTGCTTTAATCTTTCCCGGGTTTGCTTCGATCCCTCTGTGTGAAACCATGAATCCAAGAAATTTCCCTGACGCAACTCCGAAAGCACACTTGCTGGGGTTCAACTTCATACTGTACCACCTGAGTGTATTAAAGGTTTCTTGTAGGTCGTCCAAATGTTTACACTCGTCCAAGCTTTTTACCAACATGTCATCCATATAAACTTCTATGTTTCGCCCAATCTGAGGATGGAACACGTGATTGACCAGTCATTAGTATGTTGATCCAGCATTTTTTAAGCCAAAGGGAATTACTTCATAACAGAATAAGCCTTGACTAGTAACGAAGGATGTCTTCTCCTGGTCGATCTCATCCATCCATATTTGGTTGTATCCTGAGAAAGCATCCATAAAACTAAGTAATTTGTGGCCTGCGGTAGAGTCCACCAGTTGATCAATGCGTGGTAATGGATAGCTGTCCTTGGGGCAAGCCTTGTTTAGATCAGTAAAATCTACACACATCCTCCACTTGCCGTTCGCCTTTTTGACCATTACTACGTTGGCCAACCAATCTGGGTAGTACACTTCTCGTATAAACTTCGCCGCCATCAACTTCTGAATTTCATCTTTAATAGCATTGTCTCTCTCAGGGGCAAACACCATTTTCTTTTGTCGCACTGGCTTTGAGGAAGGACATACGTTCAAACGATGGGTGATGACATTAGGATCTATACCCGGCATATCCTCATGACTCCAAGCAAATACATCTATGTTTTTCTTCAAAAACTGGACGAGTTCCTCCTTAAGCCTTCCTTCTAGATCTGCCCTAACTCTGGTACACCTCTTGGGGTTATTTTCATCTAAGGAAATATCTTCTAACACTTCAATGGGTTCTACCACAACCCTCTTTTCTTCAATATTCAAGGTCTGAACTTGCTCATCCATGGCCAACATGGCCAAGTAACATTCTCTTGCTGCTAGTTGGTCTCCTTGTATTTGTCCTAGTCCATAGTCTGTTGGAAACTTAACCGACAGGTGGTAGGTGGATGTAACTACCTTCCAACTGTTTAAAGTTGGCCTTCCAATTATGGCGTTATAAGAGGACGAACAGTCTACCACAAGAAAGTTCACGTCCTTGGTGATTTGCTGTGGATATGCCCCCACTACCACTGGCAATGTAATAGTACCCACAGGCTGCACCTTCATTCCACCAAAACCTACCAGGGGGAATTCACTGGATGAAGACGGTCTCGTCTTAGCCTCATTTGCTGAAAAGCTGGAAAATACAAAATATCTGCCGAGCTTCCATTATCCACTAGCACCTTTCTGGTTGTGTAGTCAGCAATAAGCAAGGTAATGACGATAGCATTGTTGTGAGGATGGTGAATTCTTTCAGATTCATCTTCCGTGAACGTGATTGCTTGTTCGTCTATGGTCCTTTCTCTAAGTGACCGTCCAGAGAGTTGGACGTTCTGCACCACCTTCAGGTATGCTTTCTTGGACTTGGACGACTGGCCTGTAGAGCTTCCTCCTATAATAACTTTGATTTCTCCGAGAGGTGGTCATGATGACTCTTGAGCTTATTTTCATGATTGTCTCGTTTAATTACTAGGAGACCTACTAGTTTATTATTCGTTGCAATCTACTGCTAGGTTAGATATCAAATCCGTAATTGTTTGATCTCTCTAACTTGTGAAGCAACCAAGATTTAATGATTTGCAACGTTAGAAATTATTAGATCTTAGGAAGAATGCTTGACTAAATTAAATGCAACCACTTGTGTTTGTGTTGTTTAGTTTCATCGATCTCTCTAATTCTTAAGGCTGCTACTAGATTAAACCTTTAGTGCTTGTCTTGGGTTGTTTAGTAGTTATGGTTTATTAGATCGCTTGTTTTATAATTAACTACGACTAAGGAGATATAGGAAAATAGTTCCAACGGTGAATATTCAAAGTGTGAATTGATATATACTTGCATCAATGATCAGTTGTAAAATTCTGATGGTGGATGTTGACTTGGACCAAGGTTTGTTCTGTCAATTGATTTCGATATTTTAATTTGAATTGTTCCTTAATTGTTTTTCTTAAAATTGTTTTCATTATACTCAAACACCCCCTTCCTTGTTCACGTAGTATAAAACTAGGCTAGATACTCTCCATGGGAACGATCCTTACTCACACTACCACATATATTTTTAGGAGTATAGGTTTTATTTTTGGTTACCTGCGACAGCACACCAGATTCTCAAAAAAAAAGAAAAAGAAAAAAAAAAAGATGTACCAATTACAAAAAGTAATTTAAAAATGCATTTAATAAGTTGTCAACCCATACAAATCAAATTAATATATTTTTTAGCATTTTCCTATTTGAATTATTTATTGTGATTGCTGACATATATATTTGTAAAACTCATGTATTTAAAGTTATATTATTTCTAACATTACTCAATTTTTTTGCACTTTTTAAAAGTTAAAAAAAAATGTAAAATTCTTTTTCCTAGATCTCGAAAAAAATATTTAAAAAAAAAAAATTGCTCCAAAATTTGGGGGCCTTTCTCTAGTAGGGGGGCCCTAGGCAATGGCCTAAGTGGATTGTTAAATGAAATGCACTATTTCACTATTACCAAAATAAAAGAACTAAGTTTGACAAAGCAATTGTAAGAGAGAGAATGAGAGGAATTTGACAAGCCGCCACCATTGTCATGCTAGCCTCCTATCACCATTAAGCCATTGAAACTCCTACAGGTTTTTTTTTTTTTTTTTTTTTTTTTTTTTTTTTTTTTTTTTTTTTTTTTGCAATGAACACATTATTAACAAAGTTCTATAACACTTATGCTATAATATATGTACAATATTCTTCAAAACTATCTTGCATAAAACATTACAATATTATTAATGCATCACATGGGTAACTTACTAGTCTATTATCAAAATAGTATCCCACACTAGTGAATGCACACAGTAATGACAAGTGGCGCAATCTTCAATCAATTTAGAATGATGTGGACAAATAGTGTTATATGGCAAGTAGCAATTTGTCTATAAGACATCATATCAGACATGTGACAACACATTTAGTCCTCAATTAATGGTACGTTATAACTATTTTATATTTAATGTCATTAAAGGTGATGGTGCTATTTACTATTCATCATTTATATATATATATATATATATATATATATATATATATATATAACCGAAGCCTTTGAAACTTCCACAATTTTCCACGTCAACAATATTAAAATAAATATTATATAACCAATATCATCCCTTTTTTTAAAAAAATAATAATAATAAACAGTTTCAGCCTTTTTAATTCCTTCGATTTGCTACCCAACATTTTTTGTGAAACAGTTCTTCTCCTTGCTACCCAGCTTCTCACCCAATTCATAAAATTGTCTTAGACAACCCCTTTAGAGAAGGAGGAAGATGAGAGGCATGTTACCCCCAAACTGAAAACCTAATAAAGACCCATTGTATATGGTGAAAACCTTACGAAATCTCTGCAAGCTCGAACACAAAGTAATCCACTTCGAGTGCAAATTGCAAAGCCTCTGTGAACAACAAAATCTCCTTTAGCGAGCCATGAAGCCTCCTCATATATGAAGCTTAATTCAAGACCATAATCCCAGAAAGTTTGACCTCTTGAGCCGGCAAAAATTGGTTCGAGCTCGCACTATGAAATCTCATCGCATGCGAGCTATGAAGTCTCCTTACACATGAAGCTTAATTCAAGACCATAGACCTAGAAAGTTTGACCTCAATGATTCGAACTCAATAGCCATTCGAACTTATCAACCCATCAAAGCAATATTAGACAAACTGTTGCGATGGTGGTATGATCAGTAAAGTGTATGCCATGGTTAGTTTCAAAAGCGAGTTAATAAGGCCTACGTAAAGGAAAAGGAAGGGCCAGATTAAGAGATAAGGACCACTTTAGACTTGAAGAACAACTCCTCCAATGCCTAAACCCAAGGACCACTTCAAGTCTGAATCGAATGAGGGAGGCTTTTGAGTTTAATTGAGATGTGATTGTGCATGCTTGTGTGTATTACTCTTTCAATACAGGATTGACGTGGCAGTGTTTTATTGGTGGCATAAATTAACTCATTTACGCCACATCAGGACTGAAAGTTTATTATTTTCAATCTGTTACATATTGTTCATTTAAAGTTGCAATGTCTATTGGATAGTATAGTACATTGTTATTCATTTTATTGCTATTTTTTATGATTGAATAGTATCTTGAATAATTGCTACATGTAGTAAACAACGTGTATATATATATATATATATATATATATATATATATATATATAAATATTCTTTAAAGTCTCAAACTTAATAGATTTTCCGTGCATTGCACAGGTTAGCGACTAGTTTAGTAAATAATCATGTAATTATAAAATAAAAATATTTTTAAAAAAAATCAATCACTTACATTTGAAGCCCCCCATAAACGTTGCATAAAATCTATAAAAAAATGTTTTGAAAACGTAAAATTTTTATAATTATCTATATATACGAATTATAAGAAAGAGGCTACTTTCTAAAATGATGGGCTAGCCAAAAAATGAAATGATAAATTAAATTTTATGTCTAAACATTGCTATTTATCATCTCCCTTGTTTGAGTTTTAGGAAAAAATAAATAAATAATTATTGTGGGGGGGAAAGAAACTCAAGCTTAAACAGTAATGAGCTAAGATGTCAAGGTAACTAACTTGCATAATTTACTTGTTATAAAAATAATGTAGAAATTCCACAATGGGAAACTTAAACAACTGACTAAGAGAGTAAGGGTGAGGATGAACTAATCTCAAATACATAAACTGCTTTCCCAAGATGTATGGGGTTAGCAAGAAAACAAAGGTACAATATGTATTTCCTCAGCTTCTTCAGCTCTCTTTCCTTCTTCTTCTTCTCTATGGTCTTTTCTCTTAAGATCTTCTCCCCTACTTTGTTGCAGCCTCCTCCCCTTTTATAAGCATTTTTTCTTCCCTTATCTCTCCAGCTAGTTTGCTCCTAGCCAAATTTTTTGGGATACTTATCACATCCTCCCTCAATTCTATCCCCCTTTCATCATGAAATAGGACTTTTAGGGGTGTCTACACTATTCAGGTTGTCCTATATGCATTTAATGTGGAAGAGATTAGGTAAAGAACCTTTCATTAATGCGAAGGTGGCGGCCACTAAAACCCTTATCCTCTCAGGAAGTTTTCTGAGATGCACCTGGAGAGAGTGGCATCTCAGCTAAAAAGGGGAGAATTGGTTGCCTGTGGTCCTCCTTTTGTCCACCGAAAGATCATCCATGCTCATGACCTCGGATAAGAGTTTCAGTATTGGTGGCATACTCAGATCTCCACGGGAATTGTCTTGGGGAGTTTCCCTTTACTATTCATAGAAATAAGCCTGGCCTATTTTTTCAAGTATGATATTTTGGACCTCTGAGCTTCAGCCCAGAATCAAGTTCACCCCCCCCCCCCCCCCCACAATTATCATTCTCATTAAGTGAGTATTACAGACACCTATGCATTATCATTATCATTTAAGTTTTATGGGAAGAGATGAATACATAATTAATACAATAAGGTGATATTTTTTTATAGAAGATACAATAAAGTGATTTACTCCTTTTATCTTGCACGTGAAAACAAGATATTGCCAACATGTGAATTAAACATGGATATATGTCCTTTTGTGTTACACAATTTTATTATGCACTTGCCAAAGTCTATGTCCTTTTGTGTACAATTTTATTAAACATGGATATATGTCCTTTTGTTTTATACAATTGCCAAAGTATTTTATTAGACGCTTCAGAATTCACTGTGCAAACGGTGCACTTCGTTTGCTAGGTAGGATTTTTTTGTTAGTGAGTTGACGACAAGGATTAAAATTGATGTAATTTTCTGTTTTCAGAAATTGAGGTAGGCGAATCAAGTTAGGGACCAAAATATAAGGACAAAAATTGCATTTTTGCCTTAAAATAAATGACTACCAAATAATAGCAATATAATGGAAACAAAAAAAAATTCAATAAGCACCAATAGAAACTTGGGAAGCATGGACATGGCAAAATTGCCTACGTATTGGTGTCGGATATGTACCTAACATAGACTCAAATGTGAATCATTTTTCAATTCAGTTGTTCTATTTTAATGTTGAATGTTGTTTATTTGAACTCTTTTAGTGCCTAGTTTATTTGATCTCTTTTTTTTTTTTTTTTTTTATGAGAAGACTTGACTTTTATTCATTAAATGAAAAAGAGGAAACATCATTATTACATGCAAACTCTACGTGGCTAGGACATTCCTCAAGCCATGCAACGTAATTTTCAACATTAGCTGCATGTTGTTCCAACAAGTGGGTCGGCACATTTCCTAGCCTTTTTTTATGTGAAAAAGCAACAGTTCTAAATCCTTTTGTGAGATGGAGTGTTCCAGCAACAATGTTTTGTACAGAAGATGACGCCTCCCCCAGTCCTTGAAGTGCATTACAAATGCATATTGAGTCAGCCTCAAGTGTTACATCCCTTACCCCAACGTCTAATGCGAATTGAACCCCGACCTCCATTGCCTATGCTTCTGTCTCCAATGCTCCTAAAGGAAAAGCAAGCTTCCAGCTGAGCGCAGCAATCACCATAACTCCCGAGTCACGTATTATCACTTCAATACCCACTTGCTTCCTTTTGGAAAATACGGCTCCATCAACATTCACTTTGTAGTGGCCTGGTTGTGGAGATCTCCATTTTATCTCAGTTGAAGGCTGTTTTGTGGGGGCCAGTAGTCTCACACTTGCTAGTTGGAACTCATCCAACACCCTCAACGAGCTCTTAACAATAGCTTTACCCTCTCTGTGCTTACCACCATGTCTAGCAGTATTCCTCTCCTTCCATATTCCCCAACATATTGCTATAGCACACTCCACCAAACCCGGATGTGATTCCGTCCACCTTTGTAATTGCCACATCACATCCATAAACGTCCAACTTGGGCTGTTCTCAAATGGGATGACCAACTTGCTTGAGGACGAAGTCTCTTTGGCCTTGTCACAAAGCCAAAATAAGTGGTAGGAGGACTCAGTCGCTTTACCACATGAGTCACAAGTGCAGTCCTTGGTGATATTTCTCTTCTTTAAGTTCTCTTTGGTGGCTAAGATGTCCTTGTCGGCTTTCCAGGTGAAATGTTTGATTTTGTTTGGCACATTCATATCCCAAAGGCGCCTCCACATTTGTTTTAAGGCAACACAGCCAGAGCTCTCAGGCGTGTTTTTGTCAAAGTGTATCTCTTGGGCCAGTTTGTATGCTTCTCACTGTAAACTTCCCATTTTTATTTTCCGCCCATATCATCCTATCCCTCACACCATGAGCATTGAGAGGAATACTTAGGATGGATTCAACATCCTGGGGAAGAAAACATTGGCGTATTAGGTCTTCCTTCCATTCCTTTTGGTCACCATCAATCAGGTCACAAACCCTGACCACTTGTTGACTTGAGCTCGCAGGTGTTACGACCCTATAAGTGCTTAGCTGTTGGAGCCATTTATCCTTCCACACCTGAATCTTTTCTCCATCACCCACCTGCCATCTTAATCCCCTTTTAGCTACGTCTTGGGCTTCCCAAATACTTCTCCATGCAAAAGATGTTTGGCTCGCCAAACAAGCCTGAATAAAATCACATCTTGGGAAGTACTTGGCTTTATATACCCTGTAGAAGAGTGAGGATGAGTTCGTTTGCAATCTCCATCCTTGCTTCGCCAAGAAGGCAAGGTTGAATAGCTTCAGGTCCCTAAAACTCATTCCACCTTTTTCCTTTGACAAACACATCTTCTCCCAATTCATCCATGCTATCTTATTCTCATCCTTCACCTGTCCCTACCAAAATTGTCTTACCATCCCTGTCAGCTCTTCACATAAAGTATTGGGAAGCTTGAAATAGCTCATTGTATACGACGAGACTGCTTGAGCAACCGCTTTTATCAATACTTCCTTCCCTGCACTTGAAAGCAGTTTTTCCTTCCAACTTGCAAGCTTGTTTGACACCCGTTGTTTCAGCTGAGCGAAAGTGTTTTTTTTCGACCTACCTATTAAGGACGGTAACCCAAGATAAGATTCATGCGGTTTTATGACCTGTGCTCCAAACATAGCTTTTATTGTCCCCTTCACTCCATTGGCTATATTATGGCTAAAGAATAGTGAGGTCTTGTTCTTGTTCAGTTGTTGGCCAGAAGACTCTTCATAGACTTGTAATACCCGCTGGATTTCAGAGCACTCCTTCACTGTTGGCCTCCCAAAAATCAAACTATCATCGGCAAAAAAAAAATGTGAGATTCTAGGCCTCCTTGCCGATGCCGCAACACCTTTTAACTCCTTATTTCGGACAGCCTTGTGTAGCAGCGCTGACAGTCCTTCTGCATAAATTAGGAATAGATACAGCGACAAAGGGTCCCCTTGGCGCAGCCCTCACGTAGGAACAATCTACCCACATGCAAGTCCATTGACCCGTACTGCATAAGTGACTGAGGAGACACATCTCATGACCAAGCGGATCTAGTTCTCATGAAATCCTAGTTTGGCCATGATTTGTTTCAAGCAACCCCATTCCACACGATCGTAGGCTTTGCTCATGTCCAGCTTCAAAGTCATCTCCCCACACTTTCCTTTCTTCTTGTTGTTGATGTGATTCATTATCTCATGTGCCACTAGCACATTATCAATGATGAGCCTTTTCGAAACAAAGGCACTTTGATTTTCACAAATTACATCCTGTAACACCAACTTCAACCTGTTTGCCACCACTTTGGATGCTAACTTTTATACCACATTGCACAAACTGATTAGTCTATAGTCCGTCACTCTTTCTGGATTCTTAGTTTTTGGGATAAGGACAATATGTGTTTCATGAAAGTTAGGAGGAGTTGTACCATGGTTAAGAAAATCCAACACAGCACGTGTAACAATAGAATTTACAGTAGGCCAAAAATGTTGATAAAATAAGGGAGGCATACCATCGTGTCTGGGTGCCTTCATGGGATGCGTTTGTTTTAAAGCTTTCTCTACCTCTGAGGCTTGAAATTCCTATAATAGTCTGGCATTCATTCTATCAGTTACTTTGGTTTGGATGGAATCTAACAGTTCTACACTGACCTCTGGTTGAGAAGTTGTGAACAGGTTCTCGAAATATTCCACAAAAGTTCTGCCAATCACCTTCTCATCCTCTTGCCAATTATCTTCTGAATCCCTGATCCTAAGAATAGTGTTTCGTTGGTGTCGATTGGATGCTTTGGCATGAAAGAGAAAAGTATTACGGTCACCCGACTACAGCCAACAGTGCCTAGATAGTTGATGCCACATATCTTCTTCCACCGCCAGCATTCGATTCAACTCCACCCTTGTTTCTTCAACCTCCTCCATATTCACAAGACCATCCCATTGCCCTTCCAACCATTGAAGCTTTTTCTGAAGTGTTGATATCTTCCGACCTACATGTCCAAACGTATTTTTATTCCAAGAGGATAGTGACCTTCTACATTCTTCCATACATTGCGTAAACAGGTGTTGAGTACCCATGCTTTTACCTCTCTCCCAAGCTTCGGACACCACTTCCTCACATTGTTCATCCTTAAGCCACATTGATTCAAACCTAAACATTTTAGGTCTCCGACGCAATCTTCACCTTGTCTATGGAGCTTTGAATACCAACATGTAATGGTCTGACGTTGATGCTGACACATGGTGTAATCTCACTCTCGGGAACATTGCCACCCAGGATGAAGGTACTAAGGCCTTGTCCAGACGTTCTCTAACCCAGCCTTGTTCGCCCAGCCTCTTACTCCAAGTAAAGTCAAATCCTATATATCCCATATCTCAGAGGTTGCATCAGTTTACCGTCTCCTTGAAGCTCCTCATCTGCCCCTCAAGCCTTAAGTTACTTCTCACCTTTTCTCTTAGACGTAATATTTCATTAAAGTCCCCCATACAAATCCATGGAAGAGTACTTTTCTAACTCACCTCTTCCAACAGTCTCTAGGACTCCTTTCGTTTACTAGTTTCCAGGTGGCCGTAGAAACCAATAAATCTCCATGTCTTGTTACTGTGTTCTTCAGTAACTATAGCATCGATATGACGAGGTGAAAAAGTTCGGACGTCCACTTTCGTAGAACTTCTCCATAAGAGTGCCAAACCTCCACCCCGCCTTATACTAGGGACTGCCAGACCCTATTGCCGATCTAGTTTGCTCTTGATACCTTCCATTTCTGACACTACGAACTTGGTCTCAATGATGAAGACCAAAGTGGGATCTTCCTCCAAAACCGCCTTCTGGAGAGCTTTGACTGTACAGGGGTTCCCAAGCTCCCGATAGTTCCAACATATGGCACTCATTGCTCCCGGCGGGGCTGTCCAGCAGCCGCCGCCAATCCAAGTTGTGTTGCCAATATTTTACTAAGTGCCAGAACCTCTCCTTCTATTTTCTGTTTTTTCCCCACTTCCGCTCCAATTAGAATCTCTTCTAGAGGAACACGTATCTTTCTCTTTAGCCCTACTTTGTTGTCTTCAAAACTCATCACCTTATCAGTGAGCTCCTCATCCTGTTTGTTCATAACCCGAGCCCCATGCCATGCATTCTCGTTCCCCGTCACGTTACACTCTTTTTTATTCTTTTTCTCAGCCGGGCTCCTTAACTTCCCTATTTTTGTCTCACTTGGTGTGCTTGGATTATGAGGTCCTATAGAAAATAGGACTTGGGCTTGACTTAAAGCTTGGCCCATTAAAGTATTTTTAGAAGTGGGTAAGGCTGGGTCCAAATCCATAAATGCCTTGTCCACTTTAGACATGGGCCCAACCCAAAAGTCCATTGCCTTCTTCATCTCATCCTCCTTTACATTTAATTTTTAATCCCCAAGAATCTCTCCTTATTTTCCTCACAAAATCCGGTGTATGATCTGGTAAAGGTAAATATGCCAGCTTCGTATCAGTTTTTGAGATTGCGGCGTCAATTTCTCTCAGCTTTTCTTTGAAATTAGAGAGCGCCGTATTTCTTGGGATCTTCTCCTCCCCACGTGGATGCATTTCATTATTGTTACATACTTTTTAAATCCAAAATAAACCTAACTTATTCCAAATATAAAAACATATATACCTAAAAATAAATATTAATTAATTGTCATATTCTTGACATATCGTATCCTAATTTTTCAAGAAATGCCGTGTCACCGTATTTCATATCGTGTCTATATCCATGCTACATAGATAGAAACACAACCACACAAAACACCAAAGGGAAAACCTTTCGGTGTTGAGGGAAAAACCACGAGGCAGCTCCGAAAAATATCTACTTTGAAAATTGAGATCACAGCTCTCAAATTTATGCCAAACTTGAATTTACAATAAATTAGATATACAACAAATAAATCCAAAGAAATAAATACAATCTCACCACAAAAATAGTAGCAAAGATCTTCCCTTTGAACAATTAATCTCTCTATAATTGTAGTATTCAAAAATCTCTAAGAAAACTTCACAAATTTATCTGAGCATTTCTTTTTCACTCTCTCATATTCTCACTGCGTATTTCTCTCAATTTCCGACTGCACCTCTCTTTGTCCGTGTGTCTTTATTTTTCTTCATTTCTCACTCACCGAATGACCTTGTATTTGCTTCAGCCAATTTTTCTTCTTTCTTCCCGTGTCCCACACGCTTAAGTCATTTCTCAATAAATGTCCGTGTGTCTTTCTTTTTCTTCATTTCTTACTCGCCGAATGACCTTGTATTTGCTTCAGCCAATTTTTCTTCTTTCTTCCGCGTGTCCCACACGCTTAATTCAGTTCTCAATAAATGAGAAAGCTGGCCTTCAAGACTTTTGGGACAAGCTCATGTGCTGAACCATACGGCTCACGTGCTCCGTATGTTCCAGCACACAACTTAGCATTACTTCATATGTGTGTATACATATATTTATATATATTTCTGATGGGTACTTCATATGTATAATTGCAACCAAGTGAAGTTGGTTATTCAATTGCATATCTGAGACCACAATATCTCCCAGACTTCTGCTCCTCAAACCAAATGAAGCTTCACCAAACCAATTTATTTGCTTTTTGGCCTATACTCCTCTTTTCTATAAGCCTACTATGCTTACCTACCATGACTGCCATCCCTCCAACAAATGAGACTGATCGTTCAGCTTTGCTTAAATTCAAAGAATCAATCACTGACACATATATGATGTTGAGCTCATGGAATGATTCTATGCACTTCTGCCACTGGTCTGGAATCACATGTGGCCGACGACACCAGAGAGTCACGGCCTTGGCCGTACAAGGCTATAAGTTACGAGGATCCATATCACCTTACATCAGCAACCTCACCTTCCTTAGAATTATCAATCTCCAAAACAACAGCTTCTATGGCAAAATCCCACATGAAGTTGGTCATCTGTTCCGACTGCAACAACTCTCTCTTAGCAATAACACATTGGAAGGTGAAGTACCATCCATCTTATCCAACTGCTCCCATGCTAGACTCATAAATTTAAATTGGAATGAACTTAATGGGAAAATTCCAGCAGAGTTAGGCTTTTTGAAGAAGCTTGAAAAGCTTGGGCTTGTCGCAAACAATCTGACAGGAAGAATTCCACCATCTTTTGGAAATCTTTCATCAATTAGAGTTTTATCTCTAGCAATGAACCAATTGGTGGGAAATATACCACATTGCATTGGTCATCTAAAAAGCTTAGTCATTTTCAGCATTTCAGTCAATAAAATCTCAGGTACAATACCTTCCCCCCTTTACAATATATCATCTCTCCAAATATTCTCAGTCTCAATAAACCAACTCAATGATACACTGCCAGCCAACATTGGCCTCACTCTCCCTAATCTCAAAAAAATTTTATTTGCTAATAATGAATTCTCTGGGCCAATTCCTATTTCATTATGCAACGCATCTCAACTTCAATTCCTTGATCTTGGAGAAAACAATTTTTCGGGATTAGTTCCAACTAATTTCGGAAATCTGCCAGATCTTTTGGTGCTAGACTTGAGTGAAAATTACCTAGGAAGGAGCCTGGATTTCTTAAAATCTTTGACCAATTGTAGTAAACTAGATGGCTTGGATTTAACCTTAAACCAATTTGGAGGTGTTTTGCCTATACTTGTAGGCAACTTGTCAACCCAACTTACTGAATTATATTTTGGACATAATGAAATTTCTGGAACTATTCCAGTAACAATAGGGAATCTTGTCAACTTAATTATCTTAGCCTTGGAGCATAATCTTTTCACAGGCCTCATTCCCACTACTTTCGAGAAGTTTCAGAAAATTCAAGCATTGTCTTTAGGAGAAAATATATTGTTAGGAGAATTACCAACCTTCATAGGCAACCTTACTCAGTTATTCCGACTCCAGTTAGATGAAAACAGATTACAAGGAAGCATACCTCCAAGTCTAGGTAATTGCCAAAAGTTGCAAATCTTAGACATTTCACAAAATAATCTTAGTGGATTCATCCCCCCACAGCTTATTGGTCTATCTTCCCTTTCAATACTACTTGACTTGTCTCATAACTCATTTACCGGCAAACTACCTTTTGAAGTAGGCAATCTGAAAAATATTAACCAACTTGATATCTCTGAGAATAATTTGTCTGGGGAAATTCCTAGCTCCATAGGAAATTGTTTGAGCTTGGAGTACCTTAGCTTGCAAGGTAATTCCTTTGAAGGATCCTTACCGTCATCTATGGCTTTCTTAAAAGGCCTCCAATTCCTTGATGTTTCAAGAAATAACCTGTCAGGCTCAATTCCAAAAGGTATAGAAAAGCTTCCTTTTTTAAAAGATTTGAACATCTCATTCAATGATATCGAGGGTGAGGTGCCAACAAAGGGAGTTTTCAAAAATGCAAGTGCTATATCAGTGATCGGAAATACTAAACTTTGTGGTGGTGTTCCACAACTAATGTTGCCTCCATGTCCTGTTGAAGTCATGAAACCTACAAAGTCCCTTTCATTCAAACTTAAAATTTCAATCATTGGTGTCATTGTATGTTTCCTTCTGTCTTCATTCATTCTTTTTCTTCATCGGAGGAAAAAATCAAAAAGGAATTCATCTTCTTTGGGTTCAACAATAGACCTCCTTCCAAATGTTTCTTATAAAATGCTTTATCAGGCAACCAATGGATTTTTTCCTAGTAACTTAGTTGGGACTGGCAGTTTTGGCTCTGTATATAAAGGAGTTCTTCAACCCGAGGAAAGATTAGTTGCTGTAAAGGTCCTTAACCTTCAACAAAAGGGTGCTTCCAAGAGTTTTATGGCTGAATGTAATGTACTAAGAAATATCCGTCATAGGAATCTTGTCAAGATATTAACATGTTGCTCAAGCATGGATTACAGTGGGAATCAATTTAAAGCTCTAGTCTTTGAATTCTTGACAAATGGGAGTCTAGATACCTGGCTGCATCTAAAGATAGATAGGGATGATCGATCGGGGGTCTTAAGCCTTCGTCAAAGACTAAATATTGCAATTGATGTTGCTTATGCATTAGATTATCTTCACAACCATTCTGTGCAACCAATCATTCATTGTGATTTGAGGCCAAGCAATATTCTTCTTGACAATGACATGGTGGCTCATGTAAGTGATTTTGGTTTAGCAAGACTCGTCTCAATTGTTGCTGATTCTTCTCAAAAGCAAACTAGTACAATTGGGATAAAGGGGTCTATTGGCTATGCTGCTCCAGGTAACTATCTTTCCAACTGTCTAATTTCTTAAAAATGCTTATGGATCTTGTTAATAATAGTTTTTGAAACATATTGAATTGTTTTTTGCAATTACTCTACTATTAATATAAAATTATCTTTGTATTAATATGCACCACAGAAACGCACATACTCACAACATGATTTATACCCTGATAAATCATAAATTTCATTAATTGACAAAGCTAAATTATTGATTGTGCATTGGCCATGCCTTTTTTAGGCATTCATTTCCTCAACTTTGTATGTTGTGATGACAGCTTGTCAATCAACTATATCAAATATGGTATAGCTGGTCTCAAAACAGATCTAATGTATTGTTTTATGTTTTTTTTACTGCATGTCAACCAACATTATTCATGTAACGGATGATAATTGGACCTCGGATTTTATTTGAACATGGGTCCAGCGAAGGCATTTAGGAATGCCAGTACCTAATGTGTGCAACATATCCATATCAATTGTAAAATAATTTGATTACATTTTCATAGTTCTAAGCATTAACCATGTTTCTTGTGCTTCAAATAAATCCAAAAATACCTCCCTAGTTCCACCAGAGACCCTAAGGTTCTATTCTAATGTAGAAATTCTCTTTTTTCCACATGAAATTTTGAAATGATAGCATCTCTCTTATCCTTCTTTCTTAAGTTCAAATTCTTTTTGGTTTTTGATGAATCAAATGAATTTGTACTCTCATTAAATCCCAAATCTCATTATAATAAGAACTGTAAAAACTTCTTACGTATCATATATTGTAGAGTATGGCATGGGCAGCGAGGTATCAATGGAGGGGGACGTGTATAGCTTTGGTGTATTGCTAATGGAGATGTTCTTGGGAAAGAGACCAACTGATGAAATGTTTAAAGATGATCTTAATCTCCACAATTTTGTTAAGATGGCATTGCCAGAACGACTTGTTCAAATTGTGGACCCAACACTTCTCATAAGAGAAGTTGAAGAAATTCCAGCAACTGCAGTGGTAACTAGAGAATATAATAATGAGAATGAAATTGAAGCAGATGAAGTAAATCAAGGTAATGTTAATCACTGCCAAGTGGAGGCTAATGTGTATAAGTGCTTAGTCTCAGTCCTTGAAATTGGTCTTGCATGTTCTGTGGAGTCACCAAAAGAAAGAATGAATATAGAGGAAGTTAGCAAGGAACTACATTCAATAAAAAATGCTTTTCTTGGTTCTAGGATTTGAAGAGGTTAGAGAATCCAAGTTGAGGTCCTGCTACATTTCAAATTTGAATTTGCTTAAATAAAATTGCACATGACAATTGTCTCATAAATTGGTGATGTCCTAAGTTGTAATATACTGGCCATTACTTTTTTTTTTTTTTTTTTTTTTTTCCTTTTGCGTAGATGATCTTGATTGTATAACTAAATTTTCTGTATTAAATTATTTGAGTAACATATTCGATTGTTTAGACCCGAACTTACTGGACAGGATATTAATTTACATGAAATGACAAACTTAACTAATTTTTACTTGGATTGCACTCCAAGAAACTACATTAAAACTAGATTTGTGGATTCTCCTTACTCTACAGTTGATTTGGCATTTATACGTAAAATATGTTCTCATGTTTGTTAAATCTTGCTTGAAAATTTTAGTGGATGATTTTGTTATCATGTTATGGAACTAATGATGCTACAAATTTTATTATATAGATTTATAAATTAATTTATTAACTTAACAAAATTAATAAAAATTATTTATTATGTGGTTGATATTTATTATCAACTCAGTTTGTAAAATTTTTGTGGTAAAATTAATATTAAATTTAGCATTTTCCTTTTGTTGTGCACTCTTCTTTTGGGTCCTACTTGTATATACATATCATTGGGGATGGACCTATGCTTAAACCACAGGGGCCTTGGTCCCTTGGCCTTAATTTTTTTCAATTTCAAAATAATTTCTCTTTCAAAATATTAAATTAAGTGGAACTCATTAGATAAATGGTTGCTGTTTAACACTTGATGTTCATAGAGAGTCGCATGACAAAAGAACATCATACTTAATTTGTCAAAAGAAATTTTCACCAAATGAAGCTATTGACTCTTTGCTTGAATAAAAATTCCCAAGCATTAACTCCATTTTATTTGGATTCTGCAAACTCTTCAACATTCAAGTCTTAATCTTAAAATTTTGGGAGTCAAGCTATGAATTCTCAAAAAAATAATTAGGGTCAACCGCATATTATATAATGAGTGCAATGATTTCTGTCATACAATGTTCAATTGAGTAGAAGATCTATGAGGTGATTGAGACCTCGATGGAATCCCACTGGCACAAGAATTGATATTCTTAGCATGAAAGAGTAAAAGAAGCACATGCTGCACAGTAGGAGCCGGCAAGACAATGTAGTAGGAGATGTTGATTTGAGAGGTTATTCTTTTATGGTCAATGAAGCTGTTTTTATTTTATTTTCAACCTTAGCTCTCACAGTAAGGCCACCTTTTACATGAAATAAATTCTCTTTAAATTCCTTCACTCATCTCCCTTACGTAATTGCAACCAAGCGAACTAGGTTGTTCAGTTTCATATCTGAGAGTGACACCAAAACAATTTACCAGCCTCCTGCCCCTTAAACCAAATGAAGCTTCACAAAAAACATGTATATGCATTTTGGCCTATATACATTATCTTTGTTATGAACCTATGTTTATTGCAACCCACCATGAATGCCAATGCTCAAACAGATGAGACTGATCGTTTGGCTTTGCTTAAATTCAAAGAATCAATATCTCATGATCCATATATGATGTTGAGCTCATGGAATGATTCTATGCACTTTTGCAGCTGGTTTGGAATCACATGTGTCCGATGACACCAAAGAGTCGTGGCCTTGTACTTACAAGGCTATAAATTGCAAGGATCCATATCACCTTACATCAGCAACCTCACCTTTTTTAGGTTCATCAATCTTCAAAACAACAGCTTTTATGGTGAAATCCCACATGAAGTTGGTCATTTGTTCCGACTACAAACACTCAACCTTAACAACAACGCATTGGAAGGTGAAATACCATCCAGCTTGTCCAACTACTCCAATGCCAGATTCATCAATCTTCTTTGGAATGGACTTAATGGGAAAATTCCAGCAGAGTTAGGATCTTTGTTGAAGCTTCAAACACTTCAGCTTAATGGAAACAATCTAATAGGAGAAATCCCAACATCTTTAGTAAATCTTTCCTCATTCAGAATTTTGTCTCTATCAGATATCAAATTGGTCGGAAATATTCCAAATGGCATAGGTAATCTAAAAAGCTTATACTTTTTCTCAATTTCAGTCAATAATTTGTCAGGTACAATCCCCTCCTCCCTTTACAATATATCATCTCTCCAAACCACTTCATTTACAGAAAATCAAATTGAAGGTACACTTCCAGACAACATAGGCCTCACTCTTCCTAATCTCAAGAATCTTCTCTTTGTTAATAATAAATTCGCTGGGCCAATTCCTGTTTCATTATGCAGTGCATCTCAGCTTCAAATACTTGATCTAGGTGAAAACTATTTGTTGGGATCAGTTCCAACTTGTTAGGTTCTAAAAACTTGAGATTTTATTTATTTAGAACTCTAATGCGTATTGTTGGCAAACCATGATCAAAACAAGTTGTTTAGTCATGTTTAGACTTGTTCAAAGTTGGTTCATTTATGTAAAGTTGGAATAAACTGTTGCAGAAGTTATTTAAGCTTCTCGGCCTGATTCGATCGATCGAAGCTTAGGCTCGATCAATCGAAAATTGGGTCAGAGGCGTTTTTCTGCAGAATTCCAACTCAACTCTAGTTTGTTTTAAAATGTTTAGGGTTTTCCAATTTGCCCCAAGTATAAAAGGCAAACCCTAGCTATGTTTTTGAGTTGCTCAAATTGCTGTTTGTGTAAATCTCTTGTAAGATCTGTGAGGAGCTTTCCTTTACACAAGCTTAGGATTATCAAGAAGGAGATTTCTTCAAGAGCTTGATGATCATTCAATTGCTGCCATAAGAACTTAAAGAAACACAAGCGGGTGTGCTTGTACTTGTTGGAGAATCCAAGAAAGAAGGAGTCCGTGGTTTCGGAACTTGCACATGGTCGTGTCAGTAAGTTTCTACTGGTGGGTAGCAATAGGATGTTAGTGGTCTAAGTCCTGTTAAACAACTTCGATTCTTTCATAGTGGATTCAGGTTTACCTTGAGAATAGCTAGGTTAAATCCTCCTCAAGTTTTTATCGGTTTAGTTTTCTGGGTGATCATATCTTGTATTATTTATCTTTCCGCTACTTTGTATGATATGATTGTTTTGATTGTGATAACCTAGATTTGTTAATTTGGACTAAGTAACAACTTGGCTAATTACCTAGGTTAATCCAATTGTGTTTTTAAGGGGTCTAAAAACTATCACAACTAATTTGGGAAACCTGCCAGATTTTTATTGGCTAGCCTTGAGTGACAATGACCTAGAAGGGAGCTTGGATTTCTTAACATCTTTGACAAATTGTAGTAAACTAGAAATAATGGATTTGAGTACAAACCAATTTGGAGGTGTTTTGCCCATGTTTGTAGGCAACTTGTTAACCCAACTTACTGAATTATATTTTGGAAGCAATGAAATTTCAAGAACTATTCCTGTAACATTAGGGAACCTTGTCAACTTAATTGCCTTAGGCATGGAATATAATCTTTTTGCAGGCCTCATTCCTACCATTTTCGAGAAGTTTCAGAAAATTCAACTATTGGCTTTAAATGGAAATAGATTGTTAGGAGAGATATGACTTCCATAGGCAACCTTACTCAGTTATTCCTACTTTATTTAAATGAAAACAGATTAGAAAGGAAGCATACCTCCAAGTATTGGTAATTGCCAAAGTTTGCAATTCTTAGACCTTTCACAAAATAACTTTCATGGATTCATCCCCCAACAGCTTATTGGTCTGACTTCTCTTACAACACTACTCAATTTGTCTCACAACTCATTTGATGGCAAACTTCCTTCTAAAGTAGGCAATCTGAAAAACATTAACCAACTTGATATCTCAGAAAATAATTTGTCTAGGGAAATTCCTAGCTCCATAGGAAATTGTTTGAGCTTGGAATACCTTAGCTTGCAAGGGAGTTCCTTTGAAGGATTTTTAACTTCATCTATGTCCTTTTTAAAAGGCCTTCAGTTCCTTGATGTTTCAAGAAATCCCCTATCAGGATTAACTCCAAAAGGTTTAGAAAAGCTTCCATTTCTAAAAAAAAGTTGAACCTCCCATTCAATGATATTGAGGGTGAGGTACCAACTGGGGGAGTTTTCAAAAATTCAAGTGCTATATCAGTAAACGGAAATACTAAACTCTGTGGTGGTGTTCCACAACTGCAATTGCCTCCATGTCCTGTCAAAGTCATGAAACCAAGAAAGTCCCTTTCATTCAAACTAATAATTGCAATTGCTATTGTTATTCTATGTTTCTTTTATTTTCATTCCTTCTTGTTCTTTTTTGGAGGAAAAAATCAAAATGGGATTCTTCTTTTGTCTTTTTTGTCTCAAAATAGAACTCCTTCCAAATGTGTCGTACAAAATGCTTTCTCAAGCAACCAATGGATTTTCTCCAAGTAACTTAATTGGAACTGGTAGTTATGGATTGTATATAATGGAGTTCTTAACCCCGAAGAAAGATTAGTTGCTATAAAGTTCCTTAACCTTCAATGAAAGGGTGCTTCTAGGAGTTTTTTGGTTGAATGTAATGTATTATCAAATATCTGGCATAGGAATCTTGTTAAGATATTAACATGTTGCTCTAGCATAGATTATAGTGGGAATCAATTCAAAGCTCTAGTCTTTGAATTAATGAGAAATGGGAGTTTAGATATCTAGCTGCATCCAAAGATCGATCAAGGGACTTGAGCCTTCTTTAGAGACTAAATATTGCAATTGATGTTGCTTCAGCATTAGAATATCTTCATAGCCATTCTGTGCAACCAGTCATTCATTGTGATTTGAAGCCTAGCAACATTCTTCTTGACAATGACATGGTTGCTCATGTAAGCGATTTTGGTTTGGCAAAATTACTCTCAGCCATGACTTATTCTTCGGAAACACAAACTAGTACAATTGGGATAAAAAGGATCTATTGGCTATGCTGCTCCTGGTAAAACCTATTCTATTTGTATTAACATGCAGCACAGAAACACGCACAGCTCTAAACATGATTTATGCCGTGATACATCATAGATTTGATTAACTGGCAGACATCAACTATTGACTATCCATTGACTAAGCTTTTTTTTAGGCATTTACTTCTTCAACTTTATAAGTTGAGATGATAGCTTGTCAATCAACAACATCAAATATGGAATAGCTGGCCTCAAAACAGAACTATGCTATTGTTTTATGTTTTTTGTTATATTGCGTCTGTCAACAAATAATATTCAAGTAATGGATAATAATAGGACTCGTGATTTTATTTGAACACGGCTCCAGTCAAGGCATTTTAGAAGTCAAGTACCTAATGTAAAGTGTGCAAATTGTAACAGTTGTAAAATAATTAAATTAGATTATCATAATCCTGACCATTAACCATATATTCCATTCAACATGTACCAGGTGCTAGTCTAATATAGAAATTATCATCTTTTAGAAATGAAATTTTGAAATGATAGCATATATCATACCGTTCTCCTTAAGTTCAACTTCTTTTTGCTTTTTTGACAAGTGAATGAATTTGTACGCCCATTAAATCTCAAATCTCATTACAAATAAGAACTGCAAATCTTCTTACATATCATAAACTGTAGAGTATGGCATGGGTTGCGAGGCATCAATCGAGGGGGACGTGTATAGCTTTGGAGTATTTTTGCCAGAATTGTTCCTGGGAAAGAGACCAACTGATGAAATGTTTAAAGATGATACCAATCTCCACAATTTTGTTAAGATGGCATTGCCAGAAGGACTTGTTCAAGTTGTGGACCAAACCCTTCTCATTAGAGAAGTCGAAGAAATGCCAGCAGCAATACTGGCAGCCAGAGAAGATAATTATGAGAATGAAATTGAAGTAGATGAAGAAAATCAGCGTATTGTGAACCTCTGTCAAGTGGAAGCCAATGTGTACAAGTGCTTAGTCTCAGTACTTGAGATTGGACTTGCATGTAGCGTGAAGTCACCAAAAGAAAGAATGAATATGGAAGAAGTTATCAAGGAACTACATTTGATCAAAAATACTTTTCTTAGTTCTAGGATTTGTAGACTTAGTAGAATCCAAGTTGAGGTACTGCTACCTTTCAAATTTGAATTTACTCCAATAAAATTTCACATGACAATTATCTCATAAAGTTGTTGAAGATGTCCCAAGTGAAATATACTGGCCACGAAGGGTTTTTTTTTTTTTTTTTTTTTTTTCATAAACACAAGTGTGGAGTCAATCATTTATTTATTTATTTTTGCAGGATGATCTTGATTGTACAACTAAAATTTCTGTATAAAAATGTTGGAGTAAAATCTTTGGCCAAAATATGTTGATCCATAAAATTTACACATTAAATGTCTTTTGTCCCAAATGTCTTCATTAAGTGTGCATTTTTCTCAGCACAAAATAAAATAAAATAAAAAAGTGTGTATTTTGGAAACCGATTAAAAACTAGCTTTTTGCTTAAATTATTCATTATTTGTGGGTCTTAAATTACTTTTTGTCTCAATCTTTATTTCAAATATTCTAACTTTCAATTTTTTTTTTTTTTTTTGTTAAAAAAAAAAAAAAAAAACCCTAGCTTTTAGCTTTTTGTTTCGTACTATGGAAATAGAAATAAACTACTAGAAATAAACAATTCTCAAAACAAATACTAAAGTTTAACAAATTAATGCTATTGATCTCTCTAATTACATTAATTTTTCTTGTATATATGGCTAACAAAGCAATGAGATGACTTTGTTTAGTAACTTTTTGTTTTTTTTTTTTTTTTTGAGGAAAAACTTTGTTTAGTAACTTGGCAATTGAATTTTTATTAAATAATTACAATATGAAAAACTTTATAAAACTATTATGAAAAAAAATTTAAAAACTTTTTGTTTTCAATTTTAAATTTTCTTACTAGTCCTTGAGTTTCAAAATTTTCAGTTTTATCACCAAATAAAAAACTAAATCAAATAAAAATGACCAAAATAAAATATTTAAAACGTGAAGGTCAAATATAAAGAAAATTCAAATAGGAAGGGTCAAAATAAAAAAATTTTGAAACTTAAAGGCCAAAAAAAAAAAAATAGCTCCAAACCAAACTAAAAGAAGTTACTAAGTGTGTTTGGATACAACTTATTTTACTGAAAATTGAAAATAATAAAAAATAATAATTTTTTTTACTGTTTTTTACTATTTAATATTGTTCATTACCCTAAATTTACTGTTCATAATCAATAAACAATGCATAATACGTTGTTACAAAAAAAAAAAAAAAAAAATGACCCCAAACACAAACGTGAACTTGAATCCAAACTGACCTTAAAAGTTAAAACCCTCTGAGAGTCCAAAATCATTGTACCCTTGTCCCTAATGCAATGAATGAGTGTAATGATTTCTGTTCAATTGACCAGAAGACTAAAGAGTGATGGAGACGTCCATGGAATCCAACCGGCAAGTCTTTTATCTTGGTATGACACTATGACTCCTAAGTCTTTAAGGCTCTCCCAGACTTTCCTGACACACCGTGTTTCTGTTCCAACCTAAGCTCTCATTGTAAGTCCACCCGTACCAAAAATAAATTCTATATAAAGATCTTCACTCGTCCCCCTTACGTAATTGCAACCAAGTGAAGTTGATTGTTCAGTTGTATATCTGACTCCTATTTAACTAGTTTTAATATAATAATTTTTTTTATAACAAAACTCTATTCTTTCTATTTTGTAATATGTTTTTTTTTTTTTTTTGAAAAATTACTAAAACTATGATAAATTTTACTATAAAAATACTTATAAATGATGTAGCAATAATTTGATTAGTGACATTTCAAAAATATAATAAACAAATATTTAAATGAATGATATTAAGGATATAATAAGTTTCATAAAAGTGGATAGTTTTATTTAGTGTGTGTTTGGGTTCACTTATAAGCTGCGTTGCGTTTTGTTCCTACGTTTTTGCTCTTTCTTTTTTTTTTGTTTTCACACGTTTTGGAGTATTGCGGTTACTGTTCATTGAACAGTACCGCAAATGTTGACTTTCCACTGTGAACAGTGTACGTATGCACTGTTCACGGACCCACAAATTACACTTTTCAACAACTTTTTTATTAAAAATGGGTCACACGGTATTATTCACACATTTAAAAATTATTTTGCTACAGTATTTTCAGTTTTCAGTTTTCAGTTTCAACAAAATAAGTTCTATCCAAACATACCTTTAATGAAAATTTCTTTTGAAAATGTATGATCAATGATTATGTTCAATCGTGTGACTCTCAGGTCTCAATAAACATTAAGTGATAAACAGCGATGTGCTCTACTTATTTTAATATTTTGATTGGAGAAATTTTCAACCTTCCACAATGAATTCTTGACTAAAAAGAAAAATCAGATATTTTTAAATTGAAAATATCTAAAAACGCGTAAAACCATCAACTCTTTTTCCTTATCTATGGACACGTAAAGAAATAATAAAAACAAAATGTAAAATGAATAATGCTAATATAAATACACATTATTACTGTAGCAACTGGCCAATCAAGTATTTTTATATAGCCAAAGGCCTTATAGCTGAATTGGCACCTTCTCATGTACAAAGTGCTTGGGGGTTTAGGGGGGAAAGGGTTCGAGTTACAGGGTTAGCAGCATGTTGTAATTATTTCTTTAAAAAAAAAAAAAGTATTTTTATATAATTTTGCATGGCTTAATGTGTATAAATTTTAGGCTTGATAGGCTAAAATGTGATAGATGCAAACACTGATTCAATACAAGTGCTCTAAGTAATAACTTCGTCTTATTAAAATTTTGAAAACACTTACAATTAAGTTGTGCTCTTAAAATTTTGGGAATAAATTATGAATTCCCTGCAAATAAATCATGGTAGGCAACATAATTGCTGTAACTCTAGCACTACTCCAATACAATGAATGAGTGAATTCATTTCCGTTCAATTGCATATTCCTTACTCTTTTAATACACATCAAAATTTGTATCAATCGGATATTATTTACTATATAATCTATAAGCTTATATTTTATGCATAATTTTAAAATTACAAACACTTGCAATTTAAACAATGTATTGATGGCGTAGTTATTAATCTTTAATTTTCTAGTAATTTTACAAGTATAAAGGATATAAGAAAATGTTGTAATCTAATGATAGATTTGTCAAAATTCACATCCAATAAAAAAATATTAAGGTTGTAGTTTAAGGTTACAACCAATTTTATAACTAAACTTTATTCTTAAATAATTCTGATGAATCCTGTGATATCAAAGGGCTGAAAATCTCGGGCGTTGACAAGTTTGTGACTAAATCTTGAGAAAACAAACAGAAAAATCAGAGGAGACTGGTGGAAGCCAGCCAAGAACCCTCCGATGGTAAAGTTAGTCTTTTTTGTGATTCCTAGTAAATTAGAAGTCTCAAAATTAGAATGCCTTACTCTTTCGTTGGCGAGCGTTTATATAACGTGCGGGGAGCAGTTACTTGTTTGGTAATCGTTCCTATTGTTGAGGAATCCAAGAAGCTCGGAGGTAACTTCCATAACTACTGTGGAAGTTAGATTATTTAAGTCTGCATTTCACAACGGTTGGACTTGACTAGCGACAGTACGTTTTCTCTCACACCTGGTGGAGACATGTTCGTAGTGTAGTAACCTCGTCCATCCTTTAAGGACGGACGAACAAGGTTGAACTTAGGCGAGGATCTCCCTTCTTCCTGTCTTTTCTTTGGACGATGACTATGGACGAGAAAAGACTTAGAACGATTTTCATTGCACATCAGTTGCCCCCTCGTCCATATAGGTCGTCTAAGAGGGAGGGATGACTTGGCGTCACTTCCCTGAATGCGTGTGCGTCAAGGTGCCACGTGTCACCTTTTCATTGGCGATGAGTCTCGTCAATTCATTTTTTCGAGGTGAACTCTATGTGTCATCTCCTAATTGGTTGAGTCGTTTTATATGCCCAGGTAAATCTCCTATAAATAGGGGAATTCCTCCGCTGCTTTCTACATTTCTGAGATTTTTCTTCTTTGACATTCCTCGTCTAGGAATTTCCTCGCGTCCATAGCCTTCGTTTGTCTTAGAGCCAGGTATTCCTTCTCTCGTCTTTTAGGTTTTTCTTTGATCTTTTCAAAAAATGTCATCTAGTGATAGTCTAGAGAAATCCATAGACGAGTATCAATACGAAAGTAGTACTAGTTCTAGTGGCTCTAGTAGTAGTGATGGGGGGAACTCCACAGATGAGGAATACGTTTCTGGCGTCCCTGGATTTCCCTTAGAGGCCATACAACAAGAGCTTAGAAAGGCCTCGAGATCCCAGGCAGGCACCTCGTCCAATGTTCCTCCGTCCGTCCCTCCGTCCGTCCCTTTGGACGAGGAGGTGGTAACCGTGTTTAGTTGTGCAATAGATATCCCTTCCAAAACAGACGAGCAAAGGCTAAGTAATCTAAGGACATGGTACCAGATCCCAGACGAGCTTAACCCTAGGTTGCCCGTCCGTGGAGAATGGTGTTGTGATCCTCATTTTGGGATAGGTGTCTATGAAGCTTATCTTCTGGGGGGTTTGAGATTTCCTTTAAATGCTTTCACTAGGGAATTATTAGTTAAGCTAGGTTTAGGAGTATGTCAATTCAATCTTAATGCATGGAGATTAGTCATCTCTATGCAAGTTCTATGGAGGGAGGTGTTTGGGGGGGACCGTCCTCTTACGGTGGACGAGTTCCTATACTGCTATAAACCCTCAAAAATTCACCAATCCCTTGGCTTTTACCAGTTCACTGCCAGGGGCAAAGATTATAGAATGATTAGGTCCCTACCCTCGTCTGACAGAAAATGGAAGACAGAGTTTTTCTTTGTCTCCAGCTCCTGGGCTGGGAATCCTTCAGACGTTGGCCGGAACACATTTGGCCATTATACTGGCGACCTAGGAAACCTTTGTCCTGAGGGTAAGTCCTTCTCTTTTTTCTTTTTTTTAATTAATATTATTATTTTTATATTCTAACTCATTCCTTTACAGCTATTGGACAACCTTCTCTTAGCAAGTTTCACTGTGACCGCGTCCACAGAGCTTGTCTACATGTCAATAAGAATTTTCATTCTTTAGTGACGTTTAGATGACTTGCTAAGTGGGGATTAGGCCCTAGTCCTTCAGAAGAGGCACTTGCACACGAGATAACAATAAGGAGAAGTAAGTTTTAAACTTAGAATGTCCCTTACACACCTTTCCTCTTTGCTTTAGTTCTAAAAACTTCTTCTTTTTTTTTTTTTTTTTTTAGAGGAATGGCAACAATGAAAGGAAACAAAGGAAAAGAGGTTGCAGGTGAGGGGGATCATCCTGAGGCTGGGGACGCTCGTCCTGAGATTATATCCTAGACTCGTTTTCCTGCTGGGGACAAGAGGAAGTCCCTACCAAAAAATTTGGACTTGGGGAGTCTCCCCAGCTGTCGTGACAAAAGGGTTAAGCATGCATCATCCAAGGTAACCAAGCCTAACCTTCCTCAGTCCAATCCTACCGTCCAAAAAATTGATGTGGATGTGTCTTCTCCTGTTGAGACTACCTCGTCCAAGACCCCTCCTAGGAAGATCACATCTGTCTCGTCTCAACCTCCTTCGAAGGTATCCTCTAACATTATTGAAATAAGGATTTGGCTTGGGAACGCTTCGGGAAAGCTGTGAAGGACGAAGACATAAATGCCTGTTATGACATGTCCCTGAAAGATTTTGAACATTCAGGTGTTCATGATCTCTTTAAGGTAACTTTACTCTCGTCTTTTCTTTATTATTTCATAATTTTTTGGCCGTCTAACCAAGCATTTTTCTCTTACAGGCCATGTCCAAATTCATCGTAGCGTCTAGGCATGCCGCTAAGTTGGACAAGATGAGGATCTTACTGGAGACGACCATCCAAAATGTGAAGGACGAGAGTAAGAAATGGGCTGGGATAGCTACTGAGGCTAAGGAGAAGGCAACGGAGCATCAAAACTTAATCAAGAAGTTGAGAGCTGATATAGTGGAGAAAGATACTCATCTTGATCATATTCAAAAGAAGAACGACGAGTTGAGTACTCTTCTCTCCAAGGCTAAAGAAGATGCCATTGCGGAGTTCAAGGCGTCCAAAGAATTTACGAACTTATTGGGTCCCAACTACGCAGCAGGTTTTGAGGATTTCAAGTTGGATGCTGTTAAAAACTTCCCTGAAGTAGACTTCAGCTCCATCAAGCTTAATTTGAATGCTGCTACCAGTTCTCTTCTCCAAACCAGCTCCGAGGACGTTAACATTGAGGACGATGCCTCTACCCAGCCGTCTAATGCCCCTCCTGCTTAAGGACAAGTTTTTATAAAACTTTGTATTTTTCCTTTTCTGTTTGATCCTTTGTTTTGGGATCTTTTGATGTAACTCAAATACATTAAGCTCGTCCATGGTTTTAGGACGAGTTATTAAACTTGTTCTTTCATAAGGGTGTTTGGACGTTGGTTGTCTGCCTTTAAAACAATTGAATGGATGCAATTATTTTTCTTTCATATATGCACGGATGAAACTTTTCATTTTCATATGCAAGATTTCATGCTTGACTCATCCATATTTCATATATGTACTTAACCATTTTTATTGGAATTTCACCAACTGTAATTCGTTTATAAAATGGTAATTACTCGTCCTTGGACTAAGCTAATTTTTGTTTGATGACATACGCCCTGCTCGTCCACGGACTGGGTTTTGGCTCAAAATACTGGTCTATGGACTTTATCGTCCATGGTCTGGACGTGCATTATGACACTCATCTGTGTATTTTATCGTCCATAGTCTGGACGTGCATTATGCTTTACTTCGCCCATTATATAGACGAGTATGCCTTGGGCTCGGATTGCTCAAGTTATAGGCTCTACCTCGTCCTTTGATCTGGACGAGGGTGCCTTGATCTTGCTTTACTCTTATGGTTGAATACGCCTTAGGCTTGCTCAAGGTATTGGCTTTACATCGTCCTTTGTTCTGGACGAGGGTGCCTTGATTTTGCTTCACCCTTAGGAAAGCTTAGACATTACATCTCCGCGTCCAGAGAATTTATTCGTCTTACTAAAAATTTTGTTCTTAGCCACCTTGTAGGTTAGCTTTGAACGAGAATAGCATGGAGATGTGAAATTCACACAACATTTTGTACATAACATAAATATCGTTTACAGATAAGGCACACACATGCTAATGCCTTTTTATTTAATAAGTACAAACTCCGTAACTTTGTCCACAATCACGACAAATAACCACAACACAAATAACAAAGCAGTAGTATCAAACACAAACCGTATTAAACATAAGTAGAACGTAAGTAGAAAGTCAAGCTCCAAGCTCATCCATAGTGATACTCGTCCAGACTCACTTTTATTGATAGTACCTCCTCGGGTGCTCTATGTTCCAAGGATGTTCAAATTTTCTCTCGTCCAGGGCCTCCAAGTAGTAGGATCCTTGCCTTTTAAAGTTGATGACTCTATAGGGTCCTTCCCAATTGGGGCCCAATTTCCCATGAGCTGGGTTTTTGGTTGCCAAAGAGACCTTCCTCAGGACGAGATCTCCTATGTTAAAACGTCTTGGCTTCACCATTGTATCATATTTCCTAACCATGAGGTTCTTGTACTTCGCCGCCCTATGCTCTACATCTGCCCTCACCTCGTCTATAAGATCGAGGTTCAAACGGAGTTGCTCCTCATTATCCTTATCCTAATATGACATCACCCTATGGTTAGCCATGTGCACTTTTGCAGGTATGACTGATTCGCTTCCATAGGCTAGCTTAAAAGTTATCTCCCCTGTAGGGGTCCTCACCGTCGTCCTGTACGCCCATAGGACACTAGGTAGCTCATCTGGCCATACTCCTTTTGCCCCCTCAAGACGAGTCTTGATGATTTTCAGCAAGGATCGGTTTGCAACCTCGGCTTGACCGTTAGCTTGTGGGTGGACGGGGGAGGAATAATGATTTTGGATTCCAAAGTGTTGACAGAAGTCCCTGAAAAGGGAGTTGTCGAACTGCCGCCCGTTGTCGGATACTAGTGCTTTGGGCACCCCAAACCTGCATACTATGTTCTTCCAGACGAAGTTCTTTACATTCTGTTGTGTTATGCTTGCCAAGGGTTCTGCTTCCTCCCACTTGGTGAAATAGTCAATCCCTACTACTAAGAATTTCATCTGTCTAGTTTCGAGCAGAAAAGGACCTAGGATATCTAGGCCCCATTGAGCAAAGGGCCACGAGGCCATCATTGGGGTGAGATACTCTGATGGTTGTCTAAGGACATTACTAAATCGTTGGCATTTGTTACATACATTGACATAAGCTTTTGCATCCACTTGGACAGTTGGCCAATAGTACCCTGCACAGACGACTTTGTGGATGAGCGATCTGTCTCCCGAATGATTTCCACAGGCTCCTTTATGAACTTCCCTCAGCACATAGTTCGCTTCATCTGGAGCTAGACACCTGAGATAAGGTTGAGAAAAGCCTCTCTTGTACAGAACTTTGTCCACAAGGACATACTTGGCTGCTCTTATCCTGAGTTTTCTAGCCTCATTCTTTCCTTCCAGAAGTCTTCCGTCCTTCAGGTACGACATGATTGGGGTCATCCAATTTTCTTCATTCCCTATTTGTTGCACTTCTGGGATATTTATACTTGGGACGTACTGAATTTCATCAAACTTGTCCATGGCTCCAGTTGCTGAGGCTTCCTTCGCTAAGGTATCTGCTTCTGCATTCTTCTCCCTTGGGATTTGAACAAAGTTAGCTTCCTTGAATTTCTTCACAAGCCATAACACCTTTTCCAAGTATTTTTTTTCATTCGTCCTTCCTTCGCCTCATATTTCCCATTTATTTGGCCCATGACCAACGGAGAATCTCCCAGGACGAGTATTGACTTCGCTTCCACAAACTTAGCCAGTTCTAACCCTTCGAGCAGGGCTTCATACTTAACTTCATTGTTGGTTGGTCGGTATTGCAGACAGACTCTATGCTTCAGCTTATCTTCTTCAAGGGATTGCAAAACCACCCCTATTCCTCCTGCATGTTGCGTGGACGAGCCATCCACATGGACGACCCATTTTTTATTCTCCATTGCCTCTACATCATCACATCTTGGTGTGAACTCCGCAATAAAGTCTGCTAGGGCTTGAGCCTTTATAGTATGTCTTGGTTGGTATCGGATGTTAAACTCACTAAGTTCGACAGCCCACTGGATCAAACGTCCTACGGCTTCCAACTTGTTCATGGCTTTCTTGAGTGGGTGATCTGTCATAACATTGATTACATGGGCTTGGAAGTAGTGTCTCAGCTTCCTGGAAGCCGTGATAAGTGCGAAGGCTAGCTTTTCTATTAGCAGATATCGCCCTTCCGCCCCCCTCAATGCCCTGCTAGTGTAGTATACTGGCTTCTGCATTTTTGCTTCCTCTCTTATCAATGTTGAGCTCACTGCATGCGGGGTCATCGCCACGTATAAAACCAATTCTTCTCCCATCACGGATAGACTCAGCAGTGGAGGCGTAACGAGGTACGTCTTCAAGTCTTGAAAGGCTCTTTGGCACTCGTCCGTCCACTCAAATGCTTTCTTTAAAACCTTGAAAAATGGTGAACACTTGTCAGTAGCTTTAGAAACAAAACTGTTGAGGGCGGCAACTCGCCCAGTAAGAGACTAGACTTCTTTGATACTCTGCGGAGGATTCATATCTAGAATTGCTTTAATCTTTCCCGGGTTTGCCTCGATCCCTCTGTGTGAAACCATGAATCCAAGAAATTTCCCTGACGCAACTCCGAAAGCACACTTGCTGGGGTTCAACTTCATACTGTACCACCTGAGTGTATTAAAGGTTTCTTGTAGGTCGTCCAAATGTTTACACTCGTCCAAGCTTTTTACCAACATGTCATCCATATAAACTTCTATGTTTCGTCCAATCTGAGGATGGAACATGTGATTGACCAGTCATTAGTATGTTGCTCCAGCATTTTTTAAGCTAAAGGGAATTACTTCATAACAGAATAAGCCTTGACTAGTAACGAAGGATGTCTTCTCCTGGTCGACCTCATCCATCCATATTTGGTTGTATCCTGAGAAAGCATCCATAAAACTAAGTAATTTGTGGCCTGCGGTAGAGTCCACCAGTTGATCAATGCGTGGTAATGGATAGCTGTCCTTGGGGCAAGCCTTGTTTAGATCAGTAAAATCTACACACATCCTCCACTTGCCGTTCGCCTTTTTGACCATTACTACGTTGGCCAACCAATCTGGGTAGTACACTTCTCGTATAAACTTCGCCGCCATCAACTTCTGAATTTCGTCTTTAATAGCATTGTCTCTCTCAGGGGCAAACACCCTTTTCTTTTGTCGCACTGGCTTTGAGGAAGGACATACGTTCAAACGATGGGTGATGACATTAGGATCTATACCCGACATATCCTCATGACTCCAAGCAAATACATCTATGTTTTTCTTCAAAAACTGGACGAGGTCCTCCTTAAGCCTTCCTTCTAGATCTGCCCTAACTCTGGTACACCTCTTGGGGTTATTTTCATCTAAGGAAATATCTTCTAACACTTCAATGGGTTCTACCACAACCCTCTTTTCTTCAATATTCAAGGTCTGAACTTGCTCATCCATGGCCAACATGGCCAAGTAACATTCTCTTGCTGCTAGTTGGTCTCCTTGTATTTGTCCTAGTCCATAGTCTGTTGGAAACTTGACCGACAGGTGGTAGGTGGATGTAACTACCTTCCAACTGTTTAAAGTTGGCCTTCCAATTATGGCGTTATAAGAGGACGAATAGTCTACCACAAGAAAGTTCACGTCCTTGGTGATTTGCTGTGGATATGCCCCCACTACCACTGGCAATGTAATAGTACCCACGGGCTGCACCTTCATTCCACCAAAACCTACCAAGGGGAGTTCACTGGATGAAGACGGTCTCGTCTTAGCCTCATTTGCTGAAAAGCTGGAAAATACAAAATATCTGCCGAGCTTCCATTATCCACTAGCACCTTTCTGGTTGTGTAGTCAGCAATAAGCAAGGTAATGACGATAGCATTGTTGTGAGGATGGTGAATTCTTTCAGATTCATCTTCCGTGAACGTGATTGCTTGTTCGTCTATGGTCCTTTCTCTAAGTGACCGTCCAGAGAGTTGGACGTTCTGCACCACCTTCAGGTATGCTTTCTTGGACTTGGACGACTGGCCTGTAGAGCTTTCTCCTATAATAACTTTGATTTCTCCGAGAGGTGGTCATGATGACTCATGAGCTTATTTTCATGATTGTCTCGTTTAATTACTAGGAGACCTACTAGTTTATTATTCGTTGCAATCTACTGCTAGGTTAGATATCAAATCCGTAATTGTTTGATCTCTCTAACTTGTGAAGCAACCAAGATTTAATGATTTGCAACGTTAGAAATTATTAGATCTTAGGAAGAATGCTTGACTAAATTAAACGCAACTGCTTGTGTTTGTGTTGTTTAGTTTCATCGATCTCTCTAATTCTTAAGGCTGCTACTAGATTAAACCTTTAGTGCTTGTCTTGGGTTGTTTAGTAGTTAGGGTTTATTAGATCGCTTGTTTTATAATTAACTACGACTAAGGAGATATAGGAAAATAGTTCCAACGGTGAATATTCAAAGTGTGAATTGATATATACTTGCATCAATGATCAATTGTAAAATTCTGATGGTGGATGTTGACTTGGACCAAGGTTTGTTCTCTTGATTGATTTCGATATTTTAATTTGAATTGTTCCTTAATTGTTTTTCTTAAAATTGTTTTCATTATACTCAAACACCCCCTTCCTTGTTCACGTAGTATAAAACTAGGCTAGATACTCTCCATGGGAACGATCCTTACTCACACTACCACATATATTTTTAGGAGTATAGGTTTTATTTTTGGTTACCTGCGACAGCACACCAGATTCTCAAAAAAAAAGAAAAAGAAAAAAAAAAGATGTACCAATTACAAAAAGTAATTTAAAAATGCATTTAATAAGTTGTCAACCCATACAAATCAAATTAATATATTTTTAGCATTTTCCTATTTGAATTATTTATTGTGATTGCTGACATATATATTTGTAAAACTCATGTATTTAAAGTTATATTATTTCTAACATTACTCAATTTTTTTGCACTTTTTAAAAGTTAAAAAAAAAATGTAAAATTCTTTTTCCTAGATCTCGAAAAAAATATTTAAAAAAAAAATTGCTCCAAAATTTGGGGGCCTTTCTCTAGTACGGGGGCCCTAGGCAATGGCCTAAGTGGATTGTTAAATGAAATGCACTATTTCACTATTACCAAAATAAAAGAACTAAGTTTGACAAAGCAATTGTAAGAGAGAGAATGAGAGGAATTTGACAAGCCGCCACCATTGTCATGCTAGCCTCCTATCACCATTAAGCCACTGAAACTCCTACAGGTTTTTTTTTTTTTTTTTTTTTTTTTTTTTTTTTTTTTTTTTTTTTTTTTTTTTTTTTTTTTTTTTTTTGCAATGAACACATTATTAACAAAGTTCTATAACACTTATGCTATAATATATGTACAATATTCTTCAAAACTATCTTGCATAAAACATTACAATATTATTAATGCATCACATGGGTAACTTACTAGTCTATTATCAAAATAGTATCCCACACTAGTGAATGCACACAGTAATGACAAGTGGCGCAATCTTCAATCAATTTAGAATGATGTGGACAAATAGTGTTATATGGCAAGTAGCAATTTGTCTATAAGACATCATATCAGACATGTGACAACACATTTAGTCCTCAATTAATGGTACGTTATAACTATTTTATATTTAATGTCATTAAAGGTGATGGTGCTATTTACTATTCATCATTTATATATATATATATATATATATATATATATATAACCGAAGCCTTTGAAACTTCCACAATTTTCCACGTCAACAATATTAAAATAAATATTATATAACCAATATCATCCCTTTTTTTAAAAAAATAATAATAATAAACAGTTTCAGCCTTTTTAATTCCTTCGATTTGCTACCCAACATTTTTTGTGAAACAGTTCTTCTCCTTGCTACCCAGCTTCTCACCCAATTCATAAAATTGTCTTAGACAACCCCTTTAGAGAAGGAGGAAGATGAGAGGTATGTTACCCCCAAACTGAAAACCTAATAAAGACCCATTGTATATGGTGAAAACCTTACGAAATCTCTGCAAGCTCGAACACAAAGTAATCCACTTCGAGTGCAAATTGCAAAGCCTCTGTGAACAACAAAATCTCCTTTAGCGAGCCATGAAGCCTCCTCATATATGAAGCTTAATTCAAGACCATAATCCCAGAAAGTTTGACCTCTTGAGCCGGCAAAAATTGGTTCGAGCTCGCACTACGAAATCTCATCGCATGCGAGCTATGAAGTCTCCTTACACATGAAGCTTAATTCAAGACCCTAGACCTAGAAAGTTTGACCTCAATGATTCGAACTCAATAGCCATTCGAACTTATCAACCCATCAAAGCAATATTAGACAAACTGTTGCGATGGTGGTATGATCAGTAAAGTGTATGCCATGGTTAGTTTCAAAAGCGAGTTAATAAGGCCTACGTAAAGGAAAAGGAAGGGCCAGATTAAGAGAGAAGGACCACTTTAGACTTGAAGAACAACTCCTCCAATGCCTAAACCCAAGGACCACTTCAAGTCTGAATCGAATGAGGGAGGCTTTTGAGTTTAATTGAGATGTGATTGTGCATGCTTGTGTGTATTACTCTTTCAATACAAGATTGACGTGGCAGTGTTTTATTGGTGGCATAAATTAACTCATTTACGCCACATCAGGACTGAAAGTTTATTATTTTCAATCTGTTACATATTGTTCATTTAAAGTTGCAATGTCTATTGGATAGTATAGTACATTGTTATTCATTTTATTGCTATTTTTTATGATTGAATAGTATCTTGAATAATTGCTACATGTAGTAAACAACGTATATATATATATATATATATATATATATATATATATATATATATATATATATAAATATTCTTTAAAGTCTCAAACTTAATAGATTTTCCGTGCATTGCACAGGTTAGCGACTAGTTTAGTAAATAATCATGTAATTATAAAATAAAAATATTTTTAAAAAAAATCAATCACTTACATTTGAAGCCCCCATAAACGTTGCATAAAATCTATAAAAAAATGTTTTGAAAACGTAAAATTTTTATAATTATCTATATATACGAATTATAAGAAAGAGGCTACTTTCTAAAATGATGGGCTAGCCAAAAAATGAAATGATAAATTAAATTTTATGTCTAAACATTGCTATTTATCATCTCCCTTGTTTGAGTTTTAGGAAAAAATAAATAAATAATTATTGTGGGGGGAAAGAAACTCAAGCTTAAACAGTAATGAGCTAAGATGTCAAGGTAACTAACTTGCATAATTTACTTGTTATAAAAATAATGTAGAAATTCCACAATGGGAAACTTAAACAACTGACTAAGAGAGTAAGGGTGAGGATGAACTAATCTCAAATACATAAACTGCTTTCCCAAGATGTATGGGGTTAGCAAGAAAACAAAGGTACAATATGTATTTCCTCAGCTTCTTCAGCTCTCTTTCCTTCTTCTTCTTCTCTATGGTCTTTTCTCTTAAGATCTTCTCCCCTACTTTGTTGCAGCCTCCTCCCCTTTTATAAGCATTTTTTCTTCCCTTATCTCTCCAGCTAGCTTGCTCCTAGCCAAATTTTTTGGGATACTTATCACATCCTCCCTCAATTCTATCCCCCTTTCATCATGAAATAGGACTTTTAGGGGTGTCTACACTATTCAGGTTGTCCTATATGCATTTAATGTGGAAGAGATTAGGTAAAGAACCTTTCATTAATGCGAAGGTGGCGGCCACTAAAACCCTTATCCTCTCAGGAAGTTTTCTGAGATGCACCTGGGGAGAGTGGCATCTCAGCTAAAAAGGGGAGAATTGGTTGCCTGTGGTCCTCCTTTTGTCCACCAAAAGATCATCCATGCTTATGACCTCGGATAAGAGTTTCAGTATTGGTGGCATACTCAGATCTCCACGGGAATTGTCTTGGGGAGTTTCCCTTTACTATTCATAGAAATAAGCCTGGCCTATTTTTTCAAGTATGATATTTTGGACCTCTGAGCTTCAGCCCAGAATCAAGTTCACCCCTCCCCCCCCCCCACCCCACAATTATCATTCTCATTAAGTGAGTATTATAGACACCTATGCATTATCATTATCATTTAAGTTTTATGGGAAGAGATGAATACATAATTAATACAATAAGGTGATATTTTTTTATAGAAGATACAATAAAGTGATTTACTCCTTTTATCTTGCACGTGAAAACAAGATATTGCCAACATGTGAATTAAACATGGATATATGTCCTTTTGTGTTACACAATTTTATTATGCACTTGCCAAAGTCTATGTCCTTTTGTGTACAATTTTATTAAACATGGATATATGTCCTTTTGTTTTATACAATTGCCAAAGTATTTTATTAGACGCTTCAGAATTCACTGTGCAAACGGTGCACTTCGTTTGCTAGGTAGGATTTTTTTGTTAGTGAGTTGACGACAAGGATTAAAATTGATGTAATTTTCTGTTTTCAGAAATTGAGGTAGGCGAATCAAGTTAGGGACCAAAATATAAGGACCAAAATTGCATTTTTGCCTTAAAATAAATGACTACCAAATAATAGCAATATAATGGAAACAAAAAAAATTTCAATAAGCACCAATAGAAACTTGGGAAGCATGGACATGGCAAAATTGCCTACGTATTGGTGTCGGATATGTACCTAACATAGACTCAAATGTGAATCATTTTTCAATTCAGTTGTTCTATTTTAATGTTGAATGTTGTTTATTTGAACTCTTTTAGTGCCTAGTTTATTTGATCTCTTTTTTTTTTTTTTTTTATGAGAAGACTTGACTTTTATTCATTAAATGAAAAAGAGGAAACATCATTATTACATGCAAACTCTACGTGGCTAGGACATTCCTCAAGCCATGCAACGTAATTTTCAACATTAGCTGCATGTTGTTCCAACAAGTGGGTCGGCACATTTCCTAGCCTTTTTTTATGTGAAAAAGCAACAGTTCTAAATCCTTTTGCGAGATGGAGTGTTCCAGCAACAATGTTTTGTACAGAAGATGACGCCTCCCCCAGTCCTTGAAGTGCATTACAAATGCATATTGAGTCAGCCTCAAGTGTTACATCCCTTACCCCAACGTCTAATGCGAATTGAACCCCGACCTCCATTGCCTATGCTTCTGTCTCCAATGCTCCTAAAGGAAAAGCAAGCTTCCAGCTGAGCGCAGCAATCACCATAACTCCCGAGTCACGTATTATCACTTCAATACCCACTTGCTTCCTTTTGGAAAATACGGCTCCATCAACATTCACTTTGTAGTGGCCTGGTTGTGGAGATCTCCATTTTATCTCAGTTGAAGGCTGTTTTGTGGGGGCCAGTAGTCTCACACTTGCTAGTTGGAACTCATCCAACACCCTCAACGAGCTCTTAACAATAGCTTTACCCTCTCTGTGCTTACCACCATGTCTAGCAGTATTCCTCTCCTTCCATATTCCCCAACATATTGCTATAGCACACTCCACCAAACCCGGATGTGATTCCGTCCACCTTTGTAATTGCCACATCACATCCATAAACGTCCAACTTGGGCTGTTCTCAAATGGGATGACCAACTTGCTTGAGGACGAAGTCTCTTTGGCCTTGTCACAAAGCCAAAATAAGTGGTAGGAGGACTCAGTCGCTTTACCACATGAGTCACAAGTGCAGTCCTTGGTGATATTTCTCTTCTTTAAGTTCTCTTTGGTGGCTAAGATGTCCTTGTAGGCTTTCCAGGTGAAATGTTTGATTTTGTTTGGCACATTCATATCCCAAAGGCGCCTCCACATTTGTTTTAAGGCAACACAGCCAGAGCTCTCAGGCGTGTTTTTGTCAAAGTGTATCTCTTGGGCCAGTTTGTATGCTTCTCACTGTAAACTTCCCATTTTTATTTTCCGCCCATATCATCCTATCCCTCACACCATGAGCATTGAGAGGAATACTTAGGATGGATTCAACATCCTGGGGAAGAAAACATTGGCGTATTAGGTCTTCCTTCCATTCCTTTTGGTCACCATCAATCAGGTCACAAACCCTGACCACTTGTTGACTTGAGCTCGCAGGTGTTACGACCCTATAAGTGCTTAGCTGTTGGAGCCATTTATCCTTCCACACCTGAATCTTTTCTCCATCACCCACCTGCCATCTTAATCCCCTTTTAGCTACGTCTTGGGCTTCCCAAATACTTCTCCATGCAAAAGATGTTTGGCTCGCCAAACAAGCCTGAATAAAATCACATCTTGGGAAGTACTTGGCTTTATATACCCTGTAGAAGAGTGAGGATGAGTTCGTTTGCAATCTCCATCCTTGCTTCGCCAAGAAGGCAAGGTTGAATAGCTTCAGGTCCCTAAAACTCATTCCACCTTTTTCCTTTGACAAACACATCTTCTCCCAATTCATCCATGCTAGCTTATTCTCATCCTTCACCTGTCCCTACCAAAATTGTCTTACCATCCCTGTCAGCTCTTCACATAAAGTATTGGGAAGCTTGAAATAGCTCATTGTATACGACGAGACTGCTTGAGCAACCGCTTTTATCAATACTTCCTTCCCTGCACTTGAAAGCAGTTTTTCCTTCCAACTTGCAAGCTTGTTTGACACCCGTTGTTTCAGCTGAGCGAAAGTGTTTTTTTTCGACCTACCTATTAAGGATGGTAACCCAAGATAAGATTCATGCGGTTTTATGACCTGTGCTCCAAACATAGCTTTTATTGTCCCCTTCACTCCATTGGCTATATTATGGCTAAAGAATAGTGAGGTCTTGTTCTTGTTCAGTTGTTGGCCAGAAGACTCTTCATAGACTTGTAATACCCGCTGGATTTCAGAGCACTCCTTCACTGTTGGCCTCCCAAAAATCAAACTATCATCGGCAAAAAAAAAATGTGAGATTCTAGGCCTCCTTGCCGATGCCGCAACACCTTTTAACTCCTTATTTCGGACAGCCTTGTGTAGCAGCGCTGACAGTCCTTCTGCATAAATTAGGAATAGATACAGCGACAAAGGGTCCCCTTGGCGCAGCCCTCACGTAGGAACAATCTACCCACATGCAAGTCCATTGACCCGTACTGCATAAGTGACTGAGGAGACACATCTCATGACCAAGCGGATCTAGTTCTCATGAAATCCTAGTTTGGCCATGATTTGTTTCAAGCAACCCCATTCCACACGGTCGTAGGCTTTGCTCATGTCCAGCTTCAAAGTCATCTCCCCACACTTTCCTTTCTTCTTGTTGTTGATGTGATTCATTATCTCATGTGCCACTAGCACATTATCAATGATGAGCCTTTTCGAAACAAAGGCACTTTGATTTTCACAAATTACATCCTGTAACACCAACTTCAACCTGTTTGCCACCACTTTGGATGCTAACTTTTATACCACATTGCACAAACTGATTAGTCTATAGTCCATCACTCTTTCTGGATTCTTAGTTTTTGGTATAAGGACAATATGTGTTTCATGAAAGTTAGGAGGAGTTGTACCATGGTTAAGAAAATCCAACACAGCACGTGTAACAATAGAATTTACAGTAGGCCAAAAATGTTGATAAAATAAGGGAGGCATACCATCGTGTCTGGGTGCCTTCATGGGATGCGTTTGTTTTAAAGCTTTCTCTACCTCTGAGGCTTGAAATTCCTATAATAGTCTGGCATTCATTCTATCAGTTACTTTGGTTTGGATGGAATCTAACAGTTCTACACTGACCTCTGGTTGAGAAGTTGTGAACAGGTTCTCGAAATATTCCACAAAAGTTCTGCCAATCACCTTCTCATCCTCTTGCCAATTATCTTCTGAATCCCTGATCCTAAGAATAGTGTTTCGTTGGTGTCGATTGGATGCTTTGGCATGAAAGAGAAAAGTATTACGGTCACCCGACTACAGCCAACAGTGCCTAGATAGTTGATGCCACATATCTTCTTCCACCGCCAGCATTCGATTCAACTCCACCCTTGTTTCTTCAACCTCCTCCATATTCACAAGACCATCCCATTGCCCTTCCAACCATTGAAGCTTTTTCTGAAGTGTTGATATCTTCCGACCTACATGTCCAAACGTATTTTTATTCCAAGAGGATAGTGACCTTCTACATTCTTCCATACATTGCGTAAACAGGTGTTGAGTACCCATGCTTTTACCTCTCTCCCAAGCTTCGGACACCACTTCCTCACATTGTTCATCCTTAAGCCACATTGATTCAAACCTAAACATTTTAGGTCTCCGACGCAATCTTCACCTTGTCTATGGAGCTTTGAATACCAACATGTAATGGTCTGACGTTGATGCTGACACATGGTGTAATCTCACTCTCGGGAACATTGCCACCCAGGATGAAGGTACTAAGGCCTTGTCCAGACGTTCTCTAACCCAGCCTTGTTCGCCCAGCCTCTTACTCCAAGTAAAGTCAAATCCTATATATCCCATATCTCAGAGGTTGCATCAGTTTACCGTCTCCTTGAAGCTCCTCATCTGCCCCTCAAGCCTTAAGTTACTTCTCACCTTTTCTCTTAGATGTAATATTTCATTAAAGTCCCCCATACAAATCCATGGAAGAGTACTTTTCTAACTCACCTCTTCCAACAGTCTCTAGGACTCCTTTCGTTTACTAGTTTCCAGGTGGCCGTAGAAACCAATAAATCTCCATGTCTTGTTACTGTGTTCTTCAGTAACTATAGCATCGATATGACGAGGTGAAAAAGTTCGGACGTCCACTTTCGTAGAACTTCTCCATAAGAGTGCCAAACCTCCACCCCGCCTTATACTAGGGACTGCCAGACCCTATTGCCGATCTAGTTTGCTCTTGATACCTTCCATTTCTGACACTACGAACTTGGTCTCAATGATGAAGACCAAAGTGGGATCTTCCTCCAAAACCGCCTTCTGGAGAGCTTTGACTGTACAGGGGTTCCCAAGCTCCCGATAGTTCCAACATATGGCACTCATTGCTCCCGGCGGGGCTGTCCAGCAGCCGCCGCCAATCCAAGTTGTGTTGCCAATATTTTACTAAGTGCCAGAACCTCTCCTTCTATTTTCTGTTTTTTCCCCACTTCCGCTCCAATTAGAATCTCTTCTAGAGGAACACGTATCTTTCTCTTTAGCCCTACTTTGTTGTCTTCAAAACTCATCACCTTATCAGTGAGCTCCTCATCCTGTTTGTTCATAACCCGAGCCCCATGCCATGCATTCTCGTTCCCCGTCACGTTACACTCTTTTTTATTCTTTTTCTCAGCCGGGCTCCTTAACTTCCCTATTTTTGTCTCACTTGGTGTGCTTGGATTATGAGGTCCTATAGAAAATAGGACTTGGGCTTGACTTAAAGCTTGGCCCATTAAAGTATTTTTAGAAGTGGGTAAGGCTGGGTCCAAATCCATAAATGCCTTGTCCACTTTAGACATGGGCCCAACCCAAAAGTCCATTGCCTTCTTCATCTCATCCTCCTTTACATTTAATTTTTAATCCCCAAGAATCTCTCCTTATTTTCCTCACAAAATCCGGTGTATGATCTGGTAAAGGTAAATATGCCAGCTTCGTATCAGTTTTTGAGATTGCGGCGTCAATTTCTCTCAGCTTTTCTTTGAAATTAGAGAGCGCCGTATTTCTTGGGATCTTCTCCTCCCCACGTGGATGCATTTCATTATTGTTACATACTTTTTAAATCCAAAATAAACCTAACTTATTCCAAATATAAAAACATATATACCTAAAAATAAATATTAATTAATTGTCATATTCTTGACATATCGTATCCTAATTTTTCAAGAAATGCCGTGTCACCGTATTTCATATCGTGTCTATATCCATGCTACATAGATAGAAACACAACCACACAAAACACCAAAGGGAAAACCTTTCGGTGTTGAGGGAAAAACCACGAGGCAGCTCCGAAAAATATCTACTTTGAAAATTGAGATCACAGCTCTCAAATTTATGCCAAACTTGAATTTACAATAAATTAGATATACAACAAATAAATCCAAAGAAATAAATACAATCTCACCACAAAAATAGTAGCAAAGATCATCCCTTTGAACAATTAATCTCTCTATAATTGTAGTATTCAAAAATCTCTAAGAAAACTTCACAAATTTATCTGAGCATTTCTTTTTCACTCTCTCATATTCTCACTGCGTATTTCTCTCAATTTCCGACTGCACCTCTCTTTGTCCGTGTGTCTTTATTTTTCTTCATTTCTCACTCACCGAATGACCTTGTATTTGCTTCAGCCAATTTTTCTTCTTTCTTCCCGTGTCCCACACGCTTAAGTCATTTCTCAATAAATGTCCGTGTGTCTTTCTTTTTCTTCATTTCTTACTCGCCGAATGACCTTGTATTTGCTTCAGCCAATTTTTCTTCTTTCTTCCGCGTGTCCCACACGCTTAATTCAGTTCTCAATAAATGAGAAAGCTGGCCTTCAAGACTTTTGGGACAAGCTCATGTGCTGAACCATACGGCTCACGTGCTCCGTATGTTCCAGCACACAACTTAGCATTACTTCATATGTGTGTATACATATATTTATATATATTTCTGATGGGTACTTCATATGTATAATTGCAACCAAGTGAAGTTGGTTATTCAATTGCATATCTGAGACCACAATATCTCCCAGACTTCTGCTCCTCAAACCAAATGAAGCTTCACCAAACCAATTTATTTGCTTTTTGGCCTATACTCCTCTTTTCTATAAGCCTACTATGCTTACCTACCATGACTGCCATCCCTCCAACAAATGAGACTGATCGTTCAGCTTTGCTTAAATTCAAAGAATCAATCACTGACACATATATGATGTTGAGCTCATGGAATGATTCTATGCACTTCTGCCACTGGTCTGGAATCACATGTGGCCGACGACACCAGAGAGTCACGGCCTTGGCCGTACAAGGCTATAAGTTACGAGGATCCATATCACCTTACATCAGCAACCTCACCTTCCTTAGAATTATCAATCTCCAAAACAACAGCTTCTATGGCAAAATCCCACATGAAGTTGGTCATCTGTTCCGACTGCAACAACTCTCTCTTAGCAATAACACATTGGAAGGTGAAGTACCATCCATCTTATCCAACTGCTCCCATGCTAGACTCATAAATTTAAATTGGAATGAACTTAATGGGAAAATTCCAGCAGAGTTAGGCTTTTTGAAGAAGCTTGAAAAGCTTGGGCTTGTCGCAAACAATCTGACAGGAAGAATTCCACCATCTTTTGGAAATCTTTCATCAATTAGAGTTTTATCTCTAGCAATGAACCAATTGGTGGGAAATATACCACATTGCATTGGTCATCTAAAAAGCTTAGTCATTTTCAGCATTTCAGTCAATAAAATCTCAGGTACAATACCTTCCCCCCTTTACAATATATCATCTCTCCAAATATTCTCAGTCTCAATAAACCAACTCAATGATACACTGCCAGCCAACATTGGCCTCACTCTCCCTAATCTCAAAAAAATTTTATTTGCTAATAATGAATTCTCTGGGCCAATTCCTATTTCATTATGCAACGCATCTCAACTTCAATTCCTTGATCTTGGAGAAAACAATTTTTCGGGATTAGTTCCAACTAATTTCGGAAATCTGCCAGATCTTTTGGTGCTAGACTTGAGTGAAAATTACCTAGGAAGGAGCCTGGATTTCTTAAAATCTTTGACCAATTGTAGTAAACTAGATGGCTTGGATTTAACCTTAAACCAATTTGGAGGTGTTTTGCCTATACTTGTAGGCAACTTGTCAACCCAACTTACTGAATTATATTTTGGACATAATGAAATTTCTGGAACTATTCCAGTAACAATAGGGAATCTTGTCAACTTAATTATCTTAGCCTTGGAGCATAATCTTTTCACAGGCCTCATTCCCACTACTTTCGAGAAGTTTCAGAAAATTCAAGCATTGTCTTTAGGAGAAAATATATTGTTAGGAGAATTACCAACCTTCATAGGCAACCTTACTCAGTTATTCCGACTCCAGTTAGATGAAAACAGATTACAAGGAAGCATACCTCCAAGTCTAGGTAATTGCCAAAAGTTGCAAATCTTAGACATTTCACAAAATAATCTTAGTGGATTCATCCCCCCACAGCTTATTGGTCTATCTTCCCTTTCAATACTACTTGACTTGTCTCATAACTCATTTACCGGCAAACTACCTTTTGAAGTAGGCAATCTGAAAAATATTAACCAACTTGATATCTCTGAGAATAATTTGTCTGGGGAAATTCCTAGCTCCATAGGAAATTGTTTGAGCTTGGAGTACCTTAGCTTGCAAGGTAATTCCTTTGAAGGATCCTTACCGTCATCTATGGCTTTCTTAAAAGGCCTCCAATTCCTTGATGTTTCAAGAAATAACCTGTCAGGCTCAATTCCAAAAGGTATAGAAAAGCTTCCTTTTTTAAAAGATTTGAACATCTCATTCAATGATATCGAGGGTGAGGTGCCAACAAAGGGAGTTTTCAAAAATGCAAGTGCTATATCAGTGATCGGAAATACTAAACTTTGTGGTGGTGTTCCACAACTAATGTTGCCTCCATGTCCTGTTGAAGTCATGAAACCTACAAAGTCCCTTTCATTCAAACTTAAAATTTCAATCATTGGTGTCATTGTATGTTTCCTTCTGTCTTCATTCATTCTTTTTCTTCATCGGAGGAAAAAATCAAAAAGGAATTCATCTTCTTTGGGTTCAACAATAGACCTCCTTCCAAATGTTTCTTATAAAATGCTTTATCAGGCAACCAATGGATTTTTTCCTAGTAACTTAGTTGGGACTGGCAGTTTTGGCTCTGTATATAAAGGAGTTCTTCAACCCGAGGAAAGATTAGTTGCTGTAAAGGTCCTTAACCTTCAACAAAAGGGTGCTTCCAAGAGTTTTATGGCTGAATGTAATGTACTAAGAAATATCCGTCATAGGAATCTTGTCAAGATATTAACATGTTGCTCAAGCATGGATTACAGTGGGAATCAATTTAAAGCTCTAGTCTTTGAATTCTTGACAAATGGGAGTCTAGATACCTGGCTGCATCTAAAGATAGATAGGGATGATCGATCGGGGGTCTTAAGCCTTCGTCAAAGACTAAATATTGCAATTGATGTTGCTTATGCATTAGATTATCTTCACAACCATTCTGTGCAACCAATCATTCATTGTGATTTGAGGCCAAGCAATATTCTTCTTGACAATGACATGGTGGCTCATGTAAGTGATTTTGGTTTAGCAAGACTCGTCTCAATTGTTGTTGATTCTTCTCAAAAGCAAACTAGTACAATTGGGATAAAGGGGTCTATTGGCTATGCTGCTCCAGGTAACTATCTTTCCAACTGTCTAATTTCTTAAAAATGCTTATGGATCTTGTTAATAATAGTTTTTGAAACATATTGAATTGTTTTTTGCAATTACTCTACTATTAATATAAAATTATCTTTGTATTAATATGCACCACAGAAACGCACATACTCACAACATGATTTATACCCTGATAAATCATAAATTTCATTAATTGACAAAGCTAAATTATTGATTGTGCATTGGCCATGCCTTTTTTAGGCATTCATTTCCTCAACTTTGTATGTTGTGATGATAGCTTGTCAATCAACTATATCAAATATGGTATAGCTGGTCTCAAAACAGATCTAATGTATTGTTTTATGTTTTTTTTACTGCATGTCAACCAACATTATTCATGTAACGGATGATAATTGGACCTCGGATTTTATTTGAACATGGGTCCAGCGAAGGCATTTAGGAATGCCAGTACCTAATGTGTGCAACATATCCATATCAATTGTAAAATAATTTGATTACATTTTCATAGTTCTAAGCATTAACCATGTTTCTTGTGCTTCAAATAAATCCAAAAATACCTCCCTAGTTCCACCAGAGACCCTAAGGTTCTATTCTAATGTAGAAATTCTCTTTTTTCCACATGAAATTTTGAAATGATAGCATCTCTCTTATCCTTCTTTCTTAAGTTCAAATTCTTTTTGGTTTTTGATGAATCAAATGAATTTGTACTCTCATTAAATCCCAAATCTCATTATAATAAGAACTGTAAAAACTTCTTACGTATCATATATTGTAGAGTATGGCATGGGCAGCGAGGTATCAATGGAGGGGGACGTGTATAGCTTTGGTGTATTGCTAATGGAGATGTTCTTGGGAAAGAGACCAACTGATGAAATGTTTAAAGATGATCTTAATCTCCACAATTTTGTTAAGATGGCATTGCCAGAACGACTTGTTCAAATTGTGGACCCAACACTTCTCATAAGAGAAGTTGAAGAAATTCCAGCAACTGCAGTGGTAACTAGAGAATATAATAATGAGAATGAAATTGAAGCAGATGAAGTAAATCAAGGTAATGTTAATCACTGCCAAGTGGAAGCTAATGTGTATAAGTGCTTAGTCTCAGTCCTTGAAATTGGTCTTGCATGTTCTGTGGAGTCACCAAAAGAAAGAATGAATATAGAGGAAGTTAGCAAGGAACTACATTCAATAAAAAATGCTTTTCTTGGTTCTAGGATTTGAAGAGGTTAGAGAATCCAAGTTGAGGTCCTGCTACATTTCAAATTTGAATTTGCTTAAATAAAATTGCACATGACAATTGTCTCATAAATTGGTGATGTCCTAAGTTGTAATATACTGGCCATTACTTTTTTTTTTTTTTTTTTCCTTTTGCGTAGATGATCTTGATTGTATAACTAAATTTTCTGTATTAAATTATTTGAGTAACATATTCGATTGTTTAGACCCGAACTTACTGGACAGGATATTAATTTACATGAAATGACAAACTTAACTAATTTTTACTTGGATTGCACTCCAAGAAACTACATTAAAACTAGATTTGTGGATTCTCCTTACTCTACAGTTGATTTGGCATTTATACGTAAAATATGTTCTCATGTTTGTTAAATCTTGCTTGAAAATTTTAGTGGATGATTTTGTTATCATGTTATGGAACTAATGATGCTACAAATTTTATTATATAGATTTATAAATTAATTTATTAACTTAACAAAATTAATAAAAATTATTTATTATGTGGTTGATATTTATTATCAACTCAGTTTGTAAAATTTTTGTGGTAAAATTAATATTAAATTTAGCATTTTCCTTTTGTTGTGCACTCTTCTTTTGGGTCCTACTTGTATATACATATCATTGGGGATGGACCTATGCTTAAACCACAGGGGCCTTGGTCCCTTGGCCTTAATTTTTTTCAATTTCAAAATAATTTCTCTTTCAAAATATTAAATTAAGTGGACCTCATTAGATAAATGGTTGCTGTTTAACACTTGATGTTCATAGAGAGTCGCATGACAAAAGAACATCATACTTAATTTGTCAAAAGAAATTTTCACCAAATGAAGCTATTGACTCTTTGCTTGAATAAAAATTCCCAAGCATTAACTCCATTTTATTTGGATTCTGCAAACTCTTCAACATTCAAGTCTTAATCTTAAAATTTTGGGAGTCAAGCTATGAATTCTCAAAAAAATAATTAGGGTCAACCGCATATTATATAATGAGTGCAATGATTTCTGTCATACAATGTTCAATTGAGTAGAAGATCTATGAGGTGATTGAGACCTCGATGGAATCCCACTGGCACAAGAATTGATATTCTTAGCATGAAAGAGTAAAAGAAGCACATGCTGCACAGTAGGAGCCGGCAAGACAATGTAGTAGGAGATGTTGATTTGAGAGGTTATTCTTTTATGGTCAATGAAGCTGTTTTTATTTTATTTTCAACCTTAGCTCTCACTGTAAGGCCACCTTTTACATGAAATAAATTCTCTTTAAATTCCTTCACTCATCTCCCTTACGTAATTGCAACCAAGCGAACTAGGTTGTTCAGTTTCATATCTGAGAGTGACACCAAAACAATTTACCAGCCTCCTGCCCCTTAAACCAAATGAAGCTTCACAAAAAACATGTATATGCATTTTGGCCTATATACATTATCTTTGTTATGAACCTATGTTTATTGCAACCCACCATGAATGCCAATGCTCAAACAGATGAGACTGATCGTTTGGCTTTGCTTAAATTCAAAGAATCGATATCTCATGATCCATATATGATGTTGAGCTCATGGAATGATTCTATGCACTTTTGCAGCTGGTTTGGAATCACATGTGTCCGATGACACCAAAGAGTCGTGGCCTTGTACTTACAAGGCTATAAATTGCAAGGATCCATATCACCTTACATCAGCAACCTCACCTTTTTTAGGTTCATCAATCTTCAAAACAACAGCTTTTATGGTGAAATCCCACATGAAGTTGGTCATTTGTTCCGACTACAAACACTCAACCTTAACAACAACGCATTGGAAGGTGAAATACCATCCAGCTTGTCCAACTACTCCAATGCCAGATTCATCAATCTTCTTTGGAATGGACTTAATGGGAAAATTCCAGCAGAGTTAGGATCTTTGTTGAAGCTTCAAACACTTCAGCTTAATGGAAACAATCTAATAGGAGAAATCCCAACATCTTTAGTAAATCTTTCCTCATTCAGAATTTTGTCTCTATCAGATATCAAATTGGTCGGAAATATTCCAAATGGCATAGGTAATCTAAAAAGCTTATACTTTTTCTCAATTTCAGTCAATAATTTGTCAGGTACAATCCCCTCCTCCCTTTACAATATATCATCTCTCCAAACCACTTCATTTACAGAAAACCAAATTGAAGGTACACTTCCAGACAACATAGGCCTCACTCTTCCTAATCTCAAGAATCTTCTCTTTGTTAATAATAAATTCGCTGGGCCAATTCCTTTTTCATTATGCAGTGCATCTCAGCTTCAAATACTTGATCTAGGTGAAAACTATTTGTTGGGATCAGTTCCAACTTGTTAGGTTCTAAAAACTTGAGATTTTATTTATTTAGAACTCTAATGCGTATTGTTGGCAAACCATGATCAAAACAAGTTGTTTAGTCATGTTTAGACTTGTTCAAAGTTGGTTCATTTATGTAAAGTTGGAATAAACTGTTGCAGAAGTTATTTAAGCTTCTCGGCCTGATTCGATCGATCGAAGCTTAGGCTCGATCAATCGAAAATTGGGTCAGAGGCGTTTTTCTGCAGAATTCCAACTCAGCTCTAGTTTGTTTTAAAATGTTTAGGGTTTTCCAATTTGCCCCAAGTATAAAAGGCAAACCCTAGCTATGTTTTTGAGTTGCTCAAATTGCTGTTTGTGTAAATCTCTTGTAAGATCTGTGAGGAGCTTTCCTTTACACAAGCATAGGATTATCAAGAAGGAGATTTCTTCAAGAGCTTGATGACCATTCAATTGCTGCCATAAGAACTTAAAGAAACACAAGCGGGTGTGCTTATACTTGTTGGAGAATCCAAGAAAGAAGGAGTCCGTGGTTTCGGAACTTGCACATGGTCGTGTCAGTAAGTTTCTACTGGTGGGTAGCAATAGGATGTTAGTGGTCTAAGTCCTGTTAAACAACTTCGATTCTTTCATAGTGGATTCAGGTTTACCTTGAGAATAGCTAGGTTAAATCCTCCTCAAGTTTTTACCGGTTTAGTTTTCTGGGTGATCATATCTTGTATTATTTATCTTTCCGCTACTTTGTATGATATGATTGTTTTGATTGTGATAACCTAGATTTGTTAATTTGGACTAAGTAACAACTTGGCTAATTACCTAGGTTAATCCAATTGTGTTTTTAAGGGGTCTAAAAACTATCACAACTAATTTGGGAAACCTGCCAGATTTTTATTGGCTAGCCTTGAGTGACAATGACCTAGAAGGGAGCTTGGATTTCTTAACATCTTTGACAAATTGTAGTAAACTAGAAATAATGGATTTGAGTACAAACCAATTTGGAGGTGTTTTGCCCATGTTTGTAGGCAACTTGTTAACCCAACTTACTGAATTATATTTTGGAAGCAATGAAATTTCAAGAACTATTCCTGTAACATTAGGGAACCTTGTCAACTTAATTGCCTTAGGCATGGAATATAATCTTTTTGCAGGCCTCATTCCTACCATTTTCGAGAAGTTTCAGAAAATTCAACTATTGGCTTTAAATGGAAATAGATTGTTAGGAGAGATATGACTTCCATAGGCAACCTTACTCAGTTATTCCTACTTTATTTAAATGAAAACAGATTAGAAAGGAAGCATACCTCCAAGTATTGGTAATTGCCAAAGTTTGCAATTCTTAGACCTTTCACAAAATAACTTTCATGGATTCATCCCCCAACAGCTTATTGGTCTGACTTCTCTTACAACACTACTCAATTTGTCTCACAACTCATTTGATGGCAAACTTCCTTCTAAAGTAGGCAATCTGAAAAACATTAACCAACTTGATATCTCAGAAAATAATTTGTCTAGGGAAATTCCTAGCTCCATAGGAAATTGTTTGAGCTTGGAATACCTTAGCTTGCAAGGGAGTTCCTTTGAAGGATTTTTAACTTCATCTATGTCCTTTTTAAAAGGCCTTCAGTTCCTTGATGTTTCAAGAAATCCCCTATCAGGATTAACTCCAAAAGGTTTAGAAAAGCTTCCATTTCTAAAAAAAGTTGAACCTCCCATTCAATGATATTGAGGGTGAGGTACCAACTGGGGGAGTTTTCAAAAATTCAAGTGCTATATCAGTAAACGGAAATACTAAACTCTGTGGTGGTGTTCCACAACTGCAATTGCCTCCATGTCCTGTCAAAGTCATGAAACCAAGAAAGTCCCTTTCATTCAAACTAATAATTGCAATTGCTATTGTTATTCTATGTTTCTTTTATTTTCATTCCTTCTTGTTCTTTTTTGGAGGAAAAAATCAAAATGGGATTCTTCTTTTGTCTTTTTTGTCTCAAAATAGAACTCCTTCCAAATGTGTCGTACAAAATGCTTTCTCAAGCAACCAATGGATTTTCTCCAAGTAACTTAATTGGAACTGGTAGTTATGGATTGTATATAACGGAGTTCTTAACCCCGAAGAAAGATTAGTTGCTATAAAGTTCCTTAACCTTCAATGAAAGGGTGCTTCTAGGAGTTTTTTGGTTGAATGTAATGTATTATCAAATATCTGGCATAGGAATCTTGTTAAGATATTAACATGTTGCTCTAGCATAGATTATAGTGGGAATCAATTCAAAGCTCTAGTCTTTGAATTAATGAGAAATGGGAGTTTAGATATCTAGCTGCATCCAAAGATCGATCAAGGGACTTGAGCCTTCTTTAGAGACTAAATATTGCAATTGATGTTGCTTCAGCATTAGAATATCTTCATAGCCATTCTGTGCAACCAGTCATTCATTGTGATTTGAAGCCTAGCAACATTCTTCTTGACAATGACATGGTTGCTCATGTAAGCGATTTTGGTTTGGCAAAATTACTCTCAGCCATGACTTATTCTTCGGAAACACAAACTAGTACAATTGGGATAAAAAGGATCTATTGGCTATGCTGCTCCTGGTAAAACCTATTCTATTTGTATTAACATGCAGCACAGAAACACGCACAGCTCTAAACATGATTTATGCCGTGATACATCATAGATTTGATTAACTGGCAGACATCAACTATTGACTATCCATTGACTAAGCTTTTTTTTAGGCATTTACTTCTTCAACTTTATAAGTTGAGATGATAGCTTGTCAATCAACAACATCAAATATGGAATAGCTGGCCTCAAAACAGAACTATGCTATTGTTTTATGTTTTTTGTTATATTGCGTCTGTCAACAAATAATATTCAAGTAATGGATAATAATAGGACTCGTGATTTTATTTGAACACGGCTCCAGTCAAGGCATTTTAGAAGTCACGTACCTAATGTAAAGTGTGCAAATTGTAACAGTTGTAAAATAATTAAATTAGATTATCATAATCCTGACCATTAACCATATATTCCATTCAACATGTACCAGGTGCTAGTCTAATATAGAAATTATCATCTTTTAGAAATGAAATTTTGAAATGATAGCATATATCATACCGTTCTCCTTATGTTCAACTTCTTTTTGCTTTTTTGACAAGTGAATGAATTTGTACGCCCATTAAATCTCAAATCTCATTACAAATAAGAACTGCAAATCTTCTTACATATCATAAACTGTAGAGTATGGCATGGGTTGCGAGGCATCAATCGAGGGGGACGTGTATAGCTTTGGAGTATTTTTGCCAGAATTGTTCCTGGGAAAGAGACCAACTGATGAAATGTTTAAAGATGATACCAATCTCCACAATTTTGTTAAGATGGCATTGCCAGAAGGACTTGTTCAAGTTGTGGACCAAACCCTTCTCATTAGAGAAGTCGAAGAAATGCCAGCAGCAATACTGGCAGCCAGAGAAGATAATTATGAGAATGAAATTGAAGTAGATGAAGAAAATCAGCGTATTGTGAACCTCTGTCAAGTGGAAGCCAATGTGTACAAGTGCTTAGTCTCAGTACTTGAGATTGGACTTGCATGTAGCGTGAAGTCACCAAAAGAAAGAATGAATATGGAAGAAGTTATCAAGGAACTACATTTGATCAAAAATACTTTTCTTAGTTCTAGGATTTGTAGACTTAGTAGAATCCAAGTTGAGGTACTGCTACCTTTCAAATTTGAATTTACTCCAATAAAATTTCACATGACAATTATCTCATAAAGTTGTTGAAGATGTCCCAAGTGAAATAAACTGGCCACGAAGGGTTTTTTTCTTTTTTTTTTTTTTTCATAAACACAAGTGTGGAGTCAATCATTTATTTATTTATTTTTGCAGGATGATCTTGATTGTACAACTAAAATTTCTGTATAAAAATATTGGAGTAAAATCTTTGGCCAAAATATGTTGATCCATAAAATTTACACATTAAATGTCTTTTGTCCCAAATGTCTTCATTAAGTGTGCATTTTTCTCAGCACAAAATAAAATAAAATAAAAAAGTGTGTATTTTGGAAACCGATTAAAAACTAGCTTTTTGCTTAAATTATTCATTATTTGTGGGTCTTAAATTACTTTTTGTCTCAATCTTTATTTCAAATATTCTAACTTTCAATTTTTTTTTTTTTTTGTTAAAAAAAAAAAAAAAACCCTAGCTTTTAGCTTTTTGTTTCGTACTATGGAAATAGAAATAAACTACTAGAAATAAACAATTCTCAAAACAAATACTAAAGTTTAACAAATTAATGCTATTGATCTCTCTAATTACATTAATTTTTCTTGTATATATGGCTAACAAAGCAATGAGATGACTTTGTTTAGTAACTTTTTGTTTTTTTTTTTTTTTTTTTTGAGGAAAAACTTTGTTTAGTAACTTGGCAATTGAATTTTTATTAAATAATTACAATATGAAAAACTTTATAAAACTATTATGAAAAAAAATTTAAAAACTTTTTGTTTTCAATTTTAAATTTTCTTACTAGTCCTTGAGTTTCAAAATTTTCAGTTTTATCACCAAATAAAAAACTAAATCAAATAAAAAAGACCAAAATAAAATATTTAAAACGTGAAGGTCAAATATAAAGAAAATTCAAATAGGAAGGGTCAAAATAAAAAAATTTTGAAACTTAAAGGCCAAAAAAAAAAAAATAGCTCCAAACCAAACTAAAAGAAGTTACTAAGTGTGTTTGGATACAACTTATTTTACTGAAAATTGAAAATAATAAAAAATAATAATTTTTTTTACTGTTTTTTACTATTTAATATTGTTCATTACCCTAAATTTACTGTTCATAATCAATAAACAATGCATAATACGTTGTTACAAAAAAAAAAAAAAAAAAATGACCCCAAACACAAACGTGAACTTGAATCCAAACTGAACTTAAAAGTTAAAACCCTCTGAGAGTCCAAAATCATTGTACCCTTGTCCCTAATGCAATGAATGAGTGTAATGATTTCTGTTCAATTGACCAGAAGACTAAAGAGTGATGGAGACGTCCATGGAATCCAACCGGCAAGTCTTTTATCTTGGTATGACACTATGACTCCTAAGTCTTTAAGGCTCTCCCAGACTTTCCTGACACACCGTGTTTCTGTTCCAACCTAAGCTCTCATTGTAAGTCCACCCGTACCAAAAACTAAATTCTATATAAAGATCTTCACTCGTCCCCCTTACGTAATTGCAACCAAATGAAGTTGATTGTTCAGTTGTATATCTGACTCCTATTTAACTAGTTTTAATATAATAATTTTTTTTATAACAAAACTCTATTCTTTCTATTTTGTAATATGTTTTTTTTTTTTTTTTTTGAAAAATTACTAAAACTATGATAAATTTTATTATAAAAATACTTATAAATGATGTAGCAATAATTTGATTAGTGACATTTCAAAAATATAATAAACAAATATTTAAATGAATGATATTAAGGATATAATAAGTTTCATAAAAGTGGATAGTTTTATTTAGTGTGTGTTTGGGTTCACTTATAAGCTGCGTTGCGTTTTGTTCTTACGTTTTTGCTTTTTCTTTTTTTTTTTGTTTTCACACGTTTTGGAGTATTGCGGTTACTGTTCATTGAACAGTACCGCAAATGTTGACTTTCCACTGTGAACAGTGCACGTATGCACTGTTCACGGACCCACAAATTACACTTTTCAACAACTTTTTTATTAAAAATGGGTCACACGGTATTATTCACATATTTAAAAATTATTTTGCTACAGTATTTTCAGTTTTCAGTTTTCAGTTTCAACAAAATAAGTTCTATCCAAACATACCTTTAATGAAAATTTCTTTTGAAAATGTATGATCAATGATTATGTTCAATCGTGTGACTCTCAGGTCTCAATAAACATTAAGTGATAAACAGCGATGTGCTCTACTTATTTTAATATTTTGATTGGAGAAATTTTCAACCTTCCACAATGAATTCTTGACTAAAAAGAAAAATCAGATATTTTTAAATTGAAAATATCTAAAAACGCGTAAAGCTTGCCTTGCTTGACGGTGCTAGAGGCCTAGGTCCCAGGACTTGATCTCATGGCCTTGCTTTGTGGGTTGTAAGCCACTAGTTGGACTTAGGGTTGGCCCATATGTATAAAATATAAAAAGTCTATTGGCTTACATAAAAAAATAAAAAATAAAATAAAATGCTAGTAAAGGTATTCGCGCATATGTATGTGCAATTTTTTTTTTTTTTTTTTTCTATTTTAGTATTGGAATTTACTTTTTTTATTTTATATATTCATTTTTCAAAACACCTCACAATAGACTATCTATTTTACACTTTATTTTATTAAAATATCAAATTTCTTTTTTTTTTTAATTGTTTCTCTTTCTTCATGCACAATAATTACCATCAACTCTTTTTCCTTATCTATGGACACGTAAAGAAATAATAAAAACAAAATGTAAAATGAATAATGCTAATATAAATACACATTATTACTGTAGCAACTGGCCAATCAAGTATTTTTATATAGCCAAAGGCCTTATAGCTGAATTGGCACCTTCTCATGTACAAAGTGCTTGGGGGTCTAGGGGGGAAAGGGTTCGAGTTACAGGGTTAGCAGCATGTTGTAATTATTTCTTTAAAAAAAAAAAAAGTATTTTTATATAATTTTGCATGGCTTAATGTGTATAAATTTTAGGCTTGATAGGCTAAAATGTGATAGATGCAAACACTGATTCAATACAAGTGCTCTAAGTAATAACTTCGTCTTATTAAAATTTTGAAAACACTTACAATTAAGTTGTGCTCTTAAAATTTTGGGAATAAATTATGAATTCCCTGCAAATAAATCATGGTAGGCAACATAATTGCTGTAACTCTAGCACTACTCCAATACAATGAATGAGTGAATTCATTTCCGTTCAATTGCATATTCCTTACTCTTTTAATACACATCAAAATTTGTATCAATCGGATATTATTTACTATATAATCTATAAACTTATATTTTATGCATAATTTTAAAATTACAAACACTTGCAATTTAAACAATGTATTGATGGCGTAGTTATTAATCTTTAATTTTCTAGTAATTTTACAAGTATAAAGGATATAAGAAAATGTTGTAATCTAATGATAGATTTGTCAAAATTCACATCCAATAAAAAAATATTAAGGTTGTAGTTTAAGGTTACAACCAATTTTATAACTAAACTTTATTCTTAAAATAATTCTGATGAATCCTGTGATATCAAAGGGCTGAAAATCTCGGGCGTTGACAAGTTTGTGACTAAATCTTGAGAAAACAAACAGAAAAATCAGAGGAGACTGGTGGAAGCCAGCCAAGAACCCTCTGATGGTAAAGTTAGTCTTTTTTGTGATTCCTAGTAAATTAGAAGTCTCAAAATTAGAATGCCTTACTCTTTCGTTGGCGAGCGTTTATATAACGTGCGGGGAGCAGTTACTTGTTTGGTAATCGTTCCTATTGTTGAGGAATCCAAGAAGCTCGGAGGTAACTTCCATAACTACTGTGGAAGTTAGATTATTTAAGTCTGCATTTCACAACGGTTGGACTTGACTAGCGACAGTACGTTTTCTCTCACACCTGGTGGAGACATGTTCGTAGTGTAGTAACCTCGTCCATCCTTTAAGGACGGACGGACAAGGTTGAACTTAGGCGAGGATCTCCCTTCTTCCTGTCTTTTCTTTGGACGATGACTATGGACGAGAAAAGACTTAGAACGATTTTCATTGCACATCAGTTGCCCCCTCGTCCATATAGGTCGTCTAAGAGGGAGGGATGACTTGGCGTCACTTCCCTGAATGCGTGTGCGTCAAGGTGCCACGTGTCACCTTTTCATTGGCGATGAGTCTCGTCAATTCATTTTTTCGAGGTGAACTCTATGTGTCATCTCCTAATTGGTTGAGTCGTTTTATATGCCCAGGTCAATCTCCTATAAATAGGGGAATTCCTCCGCTGCTTTCTACATTTCTGAGATTTTTCTTCTTTGACATTCCTCGTCTAGGAATTTCCTCGCGTCCATAGCCTTTGTTTGTCTTAGAGCCAGGTATTCCTTCTCTCGTCTTTTAGGTTTTTCTTTGATCTTTTCAAAAAATGTCATCTAGTGATAGTCTAGAGAAATCCATAGACGAGTATCAATACGAAAGTAGTACTAGTTCTAGTGGCTCTAGTAGTAGTGATGGGGGGAACTCCACAGATGAGGAATACGTTTCTGGCGTCCCTGGATTTCCCTTAGAGGCCATACAACAAGAGCTTAGAAAGGCCTCGAGATCCCAGGCAGGCACCTCGTCCAATGTTCCTCCGTCCGTCCCTCCATCCGTCCCTTTGGACGAGGAGGTGGTAACCGTGTTTAGTTGTGCAATAGATATCCCTTCCAAAACAGACGAGCAAAGGCTAAGTAATCTAAAGACATGGTACCAGATCCCAGACGAGCTTAACCCTAGGTTGCCCGTCCGTGGAGAATGGTGTTGTGATCCTCATTTTGGGATAGGTGTCTATGAAGCTTATCTTCTGGGGGGTTTGAGATTTCCTTTAAATGCTTTCACTAGGGAATTATTAGTTAAGCTAGGTTTAGGAGTATGTCAATTCAATCTTAATGCATGGAGATTAGTCATCTCTATGCAAGTTCTATGGAGGGAGGTGTTTGGGGGGGACCGTCCTCTTACGGTGGACGAGTTCCTATACTGCTATAAACCCTCAAAAATTCACCAATCCCTTGGCTTTTACCAGTTCACTGCCAGGGGCAAAGATTATAGAATGATTAGGTCCCTACCCTCGTCTGACAGAAAATGGAAGACAGAGTTTTTCTTTGTCTCCAGCTCCTGGGCTGGGAATCCTTCAGACGTTGGCCGGAACACATTTGGCCATTATACTGGCGACCTAGGAAACCTTTGTCCTGAGGGTAAGTCCTTCTCTTTTTTCTTTTTTTTAATTAATATTATTATTTTTATATTCTAACTCATTCCTTTACAGCTATTGGACAACCTTCTCTTAGCAAGTTTCACTGTGACCGCGTCCACAGAGCTTGTCTACATGTCAATAAGAATTTTCATTCTTTAGTGACGTTTAGATGACTTGCTAAGTGGGGATTAGGCCCTAGTCCTTCAGAAGAGGCACTTGCACACGAGATAACAATAAGGAGAAGTAAGTTTTAAACTTAGAATGTCCCTTACACACCTTTCCTCTTTGCTTTAGTTCTAAAAACTTCTTCTTCTTTTTTTTTTTTTTTTTAGAGGAATGGCAACAATGAAAGGAAACAAAGGAAAAGAGGTTGCAGGTGAGGGGGATCATCCTGAGGCTGGGGACGCTCGTCCTGAGATTATATCCTAGACTCGTTTTCCTGCTGGGGACAAGAGGAAGTCCCTACCAAAAAATTTGGACTTGGGGAGTCTCCCCAGCTGTCGTGACAAAAGGGTTAAGCATGCATCATCCAAGGTAACCAAGCCTAACCTTCCTCAGTCCAATCCTACCGTCCAAAAAATTGATGTGGATGTGTCTTCTCCTGTTGAGACTACCTCGTCCAAGACCCCTCCTAGGAAGATCACATCTGTCTCGTCTCAACCTCCTTCGAAGGTATCCTCTAACATTATTGAAATAAGGATTTGGCTTGGGAACGCTTCGGGAAAGCTGTGAAGGACGAAGACATAAATGCCTGTTATGACATGTCCCTGAAAGATTTTGAACATTCAGGTGTTCATGATCTCTTTAAGGTAACTTTACTCTCGTCTTTTCTTTATTATTTCATAATTTTTTGGCCGTCTAACCAAGCATTTTTCTCTTACAGGCCATGTCCAAATTCATCGTAGCGTCTAGGCAGGCCGCTAAGTTGGACAAGACGAGGATCTTACTGGAGACGACCATCCAAAATGTGAAGGACGAGAGTAAGAAATGGGCTGGGATAGCTACTGAGGCTAAGGAGAAGGCAACGGAGCATCAAAACTTAATCAAGAAGTTGAGAGCTGATATAGTGGAGAAAGATACTCATCTTGATCATATTCAAAAGAAGAACGACGAGTTGAGTACTCTTCTCTCCAAGGCTAAAGAAGATGCCATTGCGGAGTTCAAGGCGTCCAAAGAATTTACGAACTTATTGGGTCCCAACTACGCAGCAGGTTTTGAGGATTTCAAGTTGGATGCTGTTAAAAACTTCCCTGAAGTAGACTTCAGCTCCATCAAGCTTAATTTGAATGCTGCTACCAGTTCTCTTCTCCAAACCAGCTCCGAGGACGTTAACATTGAGGACGATGCCTCTACCCAGCCGTCTAATGCCCCTCCTGCTTAAGGACAAGTTTTTATAAAACTTTGTATTTTTCCTTTTCTGTTTGATCCTTTGTTTTGGGATCTTTTGATGTAACTCAAATACATTAAGCTCGTCCATGGTTTTAGGACGAGTTATTAAACTTGTTCTTTCATAAGGGTGTTTGGACGTTGGTTGTCTGCCTTTAAAACAATTGAATGGATGCAATTATTTTTCTTTCATATATGCACGAATGAAACTTTTCATTTTCATATGCAAGATTTCATGCTTGACTCATCCATATTTCATATATGTACTTAACCATTTTTATTGGAATTTCACCAACTGTAATTCGTTTATAAAATGGTAATTACTCGTCCTTGGACTAAGCTAATTTTTGTTTGATGACATACGCCCTGCTCGTCCACGGACTGGGTTTTGGCTCAAAACACTGGTCTATGGACTTTATCGTCCATGGTCTGGACGTGCATTATGACACTCATCTGTGTATTTTATCGTCCATAGTTTGGACGTGCATTATGCTTTACTTCGCCCATTATATAGACGAGTATGCCTTAGGCTCGGATTGCTCAAGTTATAGGCTCTACCTCGTCCTTTGATCTGGACGAGGGTGCCTTGATCTTGCTTTACTCTTATGGATGAATACGCCTTAGGCTTGCTCAAGGTATTGGCTTTACATCGTCCTTTGTTCTGGACGAGGGTGCCTTGATTTTGCTTCACCCTTAGGAAAGCTTAAACATTACATCTCCGCGTCCAGAGAATTTATTCGTCTTACTAAAAATTTTGTTCTTAGCCACCTTGTAGGTTAGCTTTGAACGAGAATAGCATGGAGATGTGAAATTCACACAACATTTTGTACATAACATAAATATCGTTTACAGATAAGGCACACACATGCTAATGCCTTTTTATTTAATAAGTACAAACTCCGTAACTTTGTCCACAATCACGACAAATAACCACAACACAAATAACAAAGCAGTAGTATCAAACACAAACCGTATTAAACATAAGTAGAACGTAAGTAGAAAGTCAAGCTCCAAGCTCATCCATAGTGATACTCGTCCAGACTCACTTTTATTGATAGTACCTCCTCGGGTGCTCTATGTTCCAAGGATGTTCAAATTTTCTCTCGTCCAGGGCCTCCAAGTAGTAGGATCCTTGCCTTTTAAAGTTGATGACTCTATAGGGTCCTTCCCAATTGGGGCCCAATTTCCCATGAGCTGGGTTTTTGGTTGCCAAAGAGACCTTCCTCAGGACGAGATCTCCTATGTTAAAACGTCTTGGCTTCACCATTGTATCATATTTCCTAACCATGAGGTTCTTGTACTTCGCCGCCCTATGCTCTACATCTGCCCTCACCTCGTCTATAAGATCGAGGTTCAAACGGAGTTGCTCCTCATTATCCTTATCCTAATATGACATCACCCTATGGTTAGCCATGTGCACTTTTGCAGGTATGACTAATTCGCTTCCATAGGCTAGCTTAAAAGGTATCTCCCCTGTAGGGGTCCTCACCGTCGTCCTGTACGCCCATAGGACACTAGGTAGCTCATCTGGCCATACTCCTTTTGCCCCCTCAAGACGAGTCTTGATGATTTTCAGCAAGGATCGGTTTGCAACCTCGGCTTGACCGTTAGCTTGTGGGTGGACGGGGGAGGAATAATGATTTTGGATTCCAAAGTGTTGACAGAAGTCCCTGAAAAGGGAGTTGTCGAACTGCCGCCCGTTGTCGGATACTAGTGCTTTGGGCACCCCAAACCTGCATACTATGTTCTTCCAGACGAAGTTCTTTACATTCTGTTGTGTTATGCTTGCCAAGGGTTCTGCTTCCTCCCACTTGGTGAAATAGTCAATCCCTACTACTAAGAATTTCATCTGTCTAGTTTCGAGCAGAAAAGGACCTAGGATATCTGGGCCCCATTGAGCAAAGGGCCACGAGGCCATCATTGGGGTGAGATACTCTGATGGTTGTCTAAGGACATTACTAAATCGTTGGCATTTGTTACATACATTGACATAAGCTTTTGCATCCACTTGGACAGTTGGCCAATAGTACCCTGCACAGACGACTTTGTGGATGAGCGATCTGTCTCCCGAATGATTTCCACAGGCTCCTTTATGAACTTCCCTCAGCACATAGTTCGCTTCATCTGGAGCTAGACACCTGAGATAAGGTTGAGAAAAGCCTCTCTTGTACAGAACTTTGTCCACAAGGACATACTTGGCTGCTCTTATCCTGAGTTTTCTAGCCTCATTCTTTCCTTCCAGAAGTCTTCCGTCCTTCAGGTACGACATGATTGGGGTCATCCAATTTTCTTCATTCCCTATTTGTTGCACTTCTGGGATATTTATACTTGGGACGTACTGAATTTCATCAAACTTGTCCATGGCTCCAGTTGCTGAGGCTTCCTTCTCTAAGGTATCTGCTTCTGCATTCTTCTCCCTTGGGATTTGAACAAAGTTAGCTTCCTTGAATTTCTTCACAAGCCATAACACCTTTTCCAAGTATTTTTTTTTCATTCGTCCTTCCTTCGCCTCATATTTCCCATTTATTTGGCCCATGACCAACGGAGAATCTCCCAGGACGAGTATTGACTTCGCTTCCACAAACTTAGCCAGTTCTAACCCCTCGAGCAGGGCTTCATACTTAACTTCATTGTTGGTTGGTCGGTATTGCAGACAGACTCTATGCTTCAGCTTATCTTCTTCAAGGGATTGCAAAACCACCCCTATTCCTCCTGCATGTTGCGTGGACGAGCCATCCACATGGACGACCCATTTTTTATTCTCCATTGCCTCTACATCATCACATCTTGGTGTGAACTCCGCAATAAAGTCTGCTAGGGCTTGAGCCTTTATAGTATGTCTTGGTTGGTATCGGATGTTAAACTCACTAAGTTCGACAGCCCACTGGATCAAACGTCCTACGATTTCCAACTTGTTCACGGCTTTCTTGAGTGGGTGATCTGTCATAACATTGATTACATGGGCTTGGAAGTAGTGTCTCAGCTTCCTGGAAGCCGTGATAAGTGCGAAGGCTAGCTTTTCTATTAGCAGATATCGTCCTTCCGCCCCCCTCAATGCCCTGCTAGTGTAGTATACTGGCTTCTGCATTTTTGCTTCCTCTCTTATCAATGTTGAGCTCACTGCATGCGGGGTCATCGCCAGGTATAAAAACAATTCTTCTCCCATCACGGATAGACTCAGCAGTGGAGGCGTAACGAGGTACGTCTTCAAGTCTTGAAAGGCTCTTTGGCACTCGTCCGTCCACTCAAATGCTTTCTTTAAAACCTTGAAAAATGGTGAACACTTGTCAGTAGCTTTAGAAACAAAACTGTTGAGGGCGGAAACTCGCCCAGTAAGAGACTAGACTTCTTTGATACTCTGCGGAGGATTCATATCTAGAATTGCTTTAATCTTTCCCGGGTTTGCCTCGATCCCTCTGTGTGAAACCATGAATCCAAGAAATTTCCCTGACGCAACTCCGAAAGCACACTTGCTGGGGTTCAACTTCATACTGTACCACCTGAGTGTATTAAAGGTTTCTTGTAGGTCGTCCAAATGTTTACACTCGTCCAAGCTTTTTACCAACATGTCATCCATATAAACTTCTATGTTTCGCCCAATCTGAGGATGGAACATGTGATTGACCAGTCATTAGTATGTTGCTCCAGCATTTTTTAAGCCAAAGGGAATTACTTCATAACAGAATAAGCCTTGACTAGTAACGAAGGATGTCTTCTCCTGGTCGACCTCATCCATCCATATTTGGTTGTATCCTGAGAAAGCATCCATAAAACTAAGTAATTTGTGGCCTGCGGTAGAGTCCACCAGTTGATCAATGCGTGGTAATGGATAGCTGTCCTTGGGGCAAGCCTTGTTTAGATCAGTAAAATCTACACACATCCTCCACTTGCCGTTCGCCTTTTTGACCATTACTACGTTGGCCAACCAATCTGGGTAGTACACTTCTCGTATAAACTTCGCCGCCATCAACTTCTGAATTTCGTCTTTAATAGCATTGTCTCTCTCAGGGGCAAACACCCTTTTCTTTTGTCGCACTGGCTTTGAGGAAGGACATACGTTCAAACGATGGGTGATGACATTAGGATCTATACCCGACATATCCTCATGACTCCAAGCAAATACATCTATGTTTTTCTTCAAAAACTGGACGAGGTCCTCCTTAAGCCTTCCTTCTAGATCTGCCCTAACTCTGGTACACCTCTTGGGGTTATTTTCATCTAAGGAAATATCTTCTAACACTTCAATGGGTTCTACCACAACCCTCTTTTCTTCAATATTCAAGGTCTGAACTTGCTTATCCATGGCCAACATGGCCAAGTAACATTCTCTTGCTGCTAGTTGGTCTCCTTGTATTTGTCCTAGTCCATAGTCTGTTGGAAACTTGACCGACAGGTGGTAGGTGGATGTAACTACCTTCCAATTGTTTAAAGTTGGCCTTCCAATTATGGCGTTATAAGAGGACGAACAGTCTACCACAAGAAAGTTCACGTCCTTGGTGATTTGCTGTGGATATGCCCCCACTACCACTGGCAATGTAATAGTACCCACGGGCTGCACCTTCATTCCACCAAAACCTACCAGGGGGAATTCACTGGATGAAGACGGTCTCATCTTAGCCTCATTTGCTGAAAAGCTGGAAAATACAAAATATCTGCCGAGCTTCCATTATCCACTAGCACCTTTCTGGTTGTGTAGTCAGCAATAAGCAAGGTAATGACGATAGCATTGTTGTGAGGATGGTGAATTCTTTCAGATTCATCTTCCGTGAACGTGATTGCTTGTTCGTCTATGGTCCTTTCTCTAAGTGACCATCCAGAGAGTTGGACGTTCTGCACCACCTTCAAGTATGCTTTCTTGGACTTGGACGACTGGCCTGTAGAGCTTTCTCCTATAATAACTTTGATTTCTCCGAGAGGTGGTCATGATGACTCTTGAGCTTATTTTCATGATTGTCTCGTTTAATTACTAGGAGACCTACTAGTTTATTATTCGTTGCAATCTACTGCTAGGTTAGATATCAAATCCGTAATTGTTTGATCTCTCTAACTTGTGAAGCAACCAAGATTTAATGATTTGCAACGTTAGAAATTATTAGATCTTAGGAAGAATGCTTGACTAAATTAAACGCAACCGCTTGTGTTTGTGTTGTTTAGTTTCATCGATCTCTCTAATTCTTAAGGCTGCTACTAGATTAAACCTTTAGTGCTTGTCTTGGGTTGTTTAGTAGTTAGGGTTTATTAGATCGCTTGTTTTATAATTAACTACGACTAAGGAGATATAGGAAAATAGTTCCAACGGTGAATATTCAAAGTGTGAATTGATATATACTTGCATCAATGATCAGTTGTAAAATTCTGATGGTGGATGTTGACTTGGACCAAGGTTTGTTCTCTTGATTGATTTCGATATTTTAATTTGAATTGTTCCTTAATTGTTTTTCTTAAAATTGTTTTCATTATACTCAAACACCCCCTTCCTTGTTCACGTAGTATAAAACTAGGCTAGATACTCTCCATGGGAACGATCCTTACTCACACTACCACATATATTTTTAGGAGTATAGGTTTTATTTTTGGTTACCTGCGACAGCACACCAGATTCTCAAAAAAAAAGAAAAAGAAAAAAAAAAGATGTACCAATTACAAAAAGTAATTTAAAAATGCATTTAATAAGTTGTCAACCCATACAAATCAAATTAATATATTTTTTAGCATTTTCCTATTTGAATTATTTATTGTGATTGCTGACATATATATTTGTAAAACTCATGTATTTAAAGTTATATTATTTCTAACATTACTCAATTTTTTTGCACTTTTTAAAAGTTAAAAAAAAAATGTAAAATTCTTTTTCCTAGATCTCGAAAAAAATATTTTAAAAAAAAATTGCTCCAAAATTTGGGGGCCTTTCTCTAGTAGGGGGGCCCTAGGCAATGGCCTAAGTGGATTGTTAAATGAAATGCACTATTTCACTATTACCAAAATAAAAGAACTAAGTTTGACAAAGCAATTGTAAGAGAGAGAATGAGAGGAATTTGACAAGCCGCCACCATTGTCATGCTAGCCTCCTATCACCATTAAGCCACTGAAACTCCTACAGGTTTTTTTTTTTTTTTTTTTTTTTTTTTTTTTTTTGCAATGAACACATTATTATCAAAGTTCTATAACACTTATACTATAATATATGTACAATATTCTTCAAAACTATCTTGCATAAAACATTACAATATTATTAATGCATCACATGGGTAACTTACTAGTCTATTATCAAAATAGTATCCCACACTAGTGAATGCACACAGTAATGACAAGTGGCGCAATCTTCAATCAATTTAGAATGATGTGGACAAATAGTGTTATATGGCAAGTAGCAATTTGTCTATAAGACATCATATCAGACATGTGACAACACATTTAGTCCTCAATTAATGGTACGTTATAACTATTTTATATTTAATGTCATTAAAGGTGATGGTGCTATTTACTATTCATCATTTATATATATATATATATATATATATATATATATATATATATATATATATATATAACCGAAGCCTTTGAAACTTCCACAATTTTCCACGTCAACAATATTAAAATAAATATTATATAACCAATATCATCCCTTTTTTTTAAAAAATAATAATAATAAACAGTTTCAGCCTTTTTAATTCCTTCGATTTGCTACCCAACATTTTTTGTGAAACAGTTCTTCTCCTTGCTACCCAGCTTCTCACCCAATTCATAAAATTGTCTTAGACAACCCCTTTAGAGAAGGAGGAAGATGAGAGGTATGTTACCCCCAAACTGAAAACCTAATAAAGACCCATTGTATATGGTGAAAACCTTACGAAATCTCTGCAAGCTCGAACACAAAGTAATCCACTTCGAGTGCAAATTGCAAAGCCTCTGTGAACAACAAAATCTCCTTTAGCGAGCCATGAAGCCTCCTCATATATGAAGCTTAATTCAAGACCATAATCCCAGAAAGTTTGACCTCTTGAGCCGGCAAAAATTGGTTCGAGCTCGCACTACGAAATCTCATCGCATGCGAGCTATGAAGTCTCCTTACACATGAAGCTTAATTCAAGACCCTAGACCTAGAAAGTTTGACCTCAATGATTCGAACTCAATAGCCATTCGAACTTATCAACCCATCAAAGCAATATTAGACAAACTGTTGCGATGGTGGTATGATCAGTAAAGTGTATGCCATGGTTAGTTTCAAAAGCGAGTTAATAAGGCCTACGTAAAGGAAAAGGAAGGGCCAGATTAAGAGATAAGGACCATTTTAGACTTGAAGAACAACTCCTCCAATGCCTAAACCCAAGGACCACTTCAAGTCTGAATCGAATGAGGGAGGCTTTTGAGTTTAATTGAGATGTGATTGTGCATGCTTGTGTGTATTACTCTTTCAATACAGGATTGACGTGGCAGTGTTTTATTGGTGGCATAAATTAACTCATTTACGCCACATCAGGACTGAAAGTTTATTATTTTCAATCTGTTACATATTGTTCATTTAAAGTTGCAATGTCTATTGGATAGTATAGTACATTGTTATTCATTTTATTGCTATTTTTTATGATTGAATAGTATCTTGAATAATTGCTACATGTAGTAAACAACGTGTATATATATATATATATATATATATATATATATATATATATATATATAAATATTCTTTAAAGTCTCAAACTTAATAGATTTTCCGTGCATTGCACAGGTTAGCGACTAGTTTAGTAAATAATCATGTAATTATAAAATAAAAATATTTTTTAAAAAAATCAATCACTTACATTTGAAGCCCCCATAAACGTTGCATAAAATCTATAAAAAAATGTTTTGAAAACGTAAAATTTTTATAATTATCTATATATACGAATTATAAGAAAGAGGCTACTTTCTAAAATGATGGGCTAGCCAAAAAATGAAATGATAAATTAAATTTTATGTCTAAACATTGCTATTTATCATCTCCCTTGTTTGAGTTTTAGGAAAAAATAAATAAATAATTATTGTGGGGGGAAAGAAACTCAAGCTTAAACAGTAATGAGCTAAGATGTCAAGGTAACTAACTTGCATAATTTACTTGTTATAAAAATAATGTAGAAATTCCACAATGGGAAACTTAAACAACTGACTAAGAGAGTAAGGGTGAGGATGAACTAATCTCAAATACATAAACTGCTTTCCCAAGATGTATGGGGTTAGCAAGAAAACAAAGGTACAATATGTATTTCCTCAGCTTCTTCAGCTCTCTTTCCTTCTTCTTCTTCTCTATGGTCTTTTCTCTTAAGATCTTCTCCCCTGCTTTGTTGCAGCCTCCTCCCCTTTTATAAGCATTTTTTCTTCCCTTATCTCTCCAGCTAGCTTGCTCCTAGCCAAATTTTTTGGGATACTTATCACATCCTCCCTCAATTCTATCCCCCTTTCATCATGAAATAGGACTTTTAGGGGTGTCTACACTATTCAGGTTGTCCTATATGCATTTAATGTGGAAGAGATTAGGTAAAGAACCTTTCATTAATGCGAAGGTGGCGGCCACTAAAACCCTTATCCTCTCAGGAAGTTTTCTGAGATGCACCTGGGGAGAGTGGCATCTCAGCTAAAAAGGGGAGAATTGGTTGCCTGTGGTCCTCCTTTTGTCCACCGAAAGATCATCCATGCTCATGACCTCGGATAAGAGTTTCAGTATTGGTGGCATACTCAGATCTCCACGGGAATTGTCTTGGGGAGTTTCCCTTTACTATTCATAGAAATAAGCCTGGCCTATTTTTTCAAGTATGATATTTTGGACCTCTGAGCTTCAGCCCAGAATCAAGTTCACCCCCCCCCCCCCCCACCCCACAATTATCATTCTCATTAAGTGAGTATTACAGACACCTATGCATTATCATTATCATTTAAGTTTTATGGGAAGAGATGAATACATAATTAATACAATAAGGTGATATTTTTTTATAGAAGATACAATAAAGTGATTTACTCCTTTTATCTTGCACGTGAAAACAAGATATTGCCAACATGTGAATTAAACATGGATATATGTCCTTTTGTGTTACACAATTTTATTATGCACTTGCCAAAGTCTATGTCCTTTTGTGTACAATTTTATTAAACATGGATATATGTCCTTTTGTTTTATACAATTGCCAAAGTATTTTATTAGACGCTTCAGAATTCACTGTGCAAACGGTGCACTTCGTTTGCTAGGTAGGATTTTTTTGTTAGTGAGTTGACGACAAGGATTAAAATTGATGTAATTTTCTGTTTTCAGAAATTGAGGTAGGCGAATCAAGTTAGGGACCAAAATATAAGGACCAAAATTGCATTTTTGCCTTAAAATAAATGACTACCAAATAATAGCAATATAATGGAAACAAAAAAATTTCAATAAGCACCAATAGAAACTTGGGAAGCATGGACATGGAAAAATTGCCTACGTATTGGTGTCGGATATGTACCTAACATAGACTCAAATGTGAATCATTTTTCAATTCAGTTGTTCTATTTTAATGTTGAATGTTGTTTATTTGAACTCTTTTAGTGCCTAGTTTATTTGATCTCTTTTTTTTTTTTTTTTTTTTTATGAGAAGACTTGACTTTTATTCATTAAATGAAAAAGAGGAAACATCATTATTACATGCAAACTCTACGTGGCTAGGACATTCCTCAAGCCATGCAACGTAATTTTCAACATTAGCTGCATGTTGTTCCAACAAGTGGGTCGGCACATTTCCTAGCCTTTTTTTATGTGAAAAAGCAACAGTTCTAAATCCTTTTGCGAGATGGAGTGTTCTAGCAACAATGTTTTGTACAGAAGATGACGCCTCCCCCAGTCCTTGAAGTGCATTACAAATGCATATTGAGTCAGCCTCAAGTGTTACATCCCTTACCCCAACGTCTAATGCGAATTAAACCCCGACCTCCATTGCCTATGCTTCTGTCTCCAATGCTCCTAAAGGAAAAGCAAGCTTCCAGCTGAGCGCAGCAATCACCATAACTCCCGAGTCACGTATTATCACTTCAATACCCACTTGCTTCCTTTTGGAAAATACGGCTCAAAATACGGCTCCATCAACATTCACTTTGTAGTGGCCTGGTTGTGGAGATCTCCATTTTATCTCAGTTGAAGGCTGTTTTGTGGGGGCCAGTAGTCTCACACTTGCTAGTTGGAACTCATCCAACACCCTCAACGAGCTCTTAACAATAGCTTTACCCTCTCTGTGCTTACCACCATGTCTAGCAGTATTCCTCTCCTTCCATATTCCCCAACATATTGCTATAGCACACTCCACCAAACCCGGATGTGATTCCGTCCACCTTTGTAATTGCCACATCACATCCATAAACGTCCAACTTGGGCTGTTCTCAAATGGGATGACCAACTTGCTTGAGGACGAAGTCTCTTTGGCCTTGTCACAAAGCCAAAATAAGTGGTAGGAGGACTCAGTCGCTTTACCACATGAGTCACAAGTGCAGTCCTTGGTGATATTTCTCTTCTTTAAGTTCTCTGTGGTGGCTAAGATGTCCTTGTAGGCTTTCCAGGTGAAATGTTTGATTTTGTTTGGCACATTCATATCCCAAAGGCGCCTCCACATTTGTTTTAAGGCAACACAGCCAGAGCTCTCAGGCGTGTTTTTGTCAAAGTGTATCTCTTGGGCCAGTTTGTATGCTTCTCACTGTAAACTTCCCATTTTTATTTTCCGCCCATATCATCCTATCCCTCACACCATGAGCATTGAGAGGAATACTTAGGATGGATTCAACATCCTGGGGAAGAAAACATTGGCGTATTAGGTCTTCCTTCCATTCCTTTTGGTCACCATCAATCAGGTCACAAACCCTGACCACTTGTTGACTTGAGCTCGCAGGTGTTACGACCCTATAAGTGCTTAGCTGTTGGAGCCATTTATCCTTCCACACCTGAATCTTTTCTCCATCACCCACCTGCCATCTTAATCCCCTTTTAGCTACGTCTTAGGCTTCCCAAATACTTCTCCATGCAAAAGATGTTTGGCTCGCCAAACAAGCCTGAATAAAATCACATCTTGGGAAGTACTTGGCTTTATATACCCTGTAGAAGAGTGAGGATGAGTTCGTTTGCAATCTCCATCCTTGCTTCGCCAAGAAGGCAAGGTTGAATAGCTTCAGGTCCCTAAAACTCATTCCACCTTTTTCCTTTGACAAACACATCTTCTCCCAATTCATCCATGCTAGCTTATTCTCATCCTTCACCTGTCCCTACCAAAATTGTCTTACCATCCCTGTCAGCTCTTCACATAAAGTATTGGGAAGCTTGAAATAGCTCATTGTATACGACGAGACTGCTTGAGCAACCGCTTTTATCAATACTTCCTTCCCTGCACTTGAAAGCAGTTTTTCCTTCCAACTTGCAAGCTTGTTTGACACCCGTTGTTTCAGCTGAGCGAAAGTGTTTTTTTTCGACCTACCTATTAAGGACGGTAACCCAAGATAAGATTCATGCGGTTTTATGACCTGTGCTCCAAACATAGCTTTTATTGTCCCCTTCACTCCATTGGCTATATTATGGCTAAAGAATAGTGAGGTCTTGTTCTTGTTCAGTTGTTGGCCAGAAGACTCTTCATAGACTTGTAATACCCGCTGGATTTCAGAGCACTCCTTCACTGTTGGCCTCCCAAAAATCAAACTATCATCGGCAAAAAAAAAATGTGAGATTCTAGGCCTCCTTGCCGATGCCGCAACACCTTTTAACTCCTTATTTCGGACAGCCTTGTGTAGCAGCGCTGACAGTCCTTCTGCATAAATTAGGAATAGATACAGCGACAAAGGGTCCCCTTGGCGCAGCCCTCACGTAGGAACAATCTACCCACATGCAAGTCCATTGACCCGTACTGCATAAGTGACTGAGGAGACACATCTCATGACCAAGCGGATCTAGTTCTCATGAAATCCTAGTTTGGCCATGATTTGTTTCAAGCAACCCCATTCCACACGGTCGTAGGCTTTGCTCATGTCCAGCTTCAAAGTCATCTCCCCACACTTTCCTTTCTTCTTGTTGTTGATGTGATTCATTATCTCATGTGCCACTAGCACATTATCAATGATGAGCCTTTTCGAAACAAAGGCACTTTGATTTTCACAAATTACATCCTGTAACACCAACTTCAACCTGTTTGCCACCACTTTGGATGCTAACTTTTATACCACATTGCACAAACTGATTAGTCTATAGTCCGTCACTCTTTCTGGATTCTTAGTTTTTGGGATAAGGACAATATGTGTTTCATGAAAGTTAGGAGGAGTTGTACCATGGTTAAGAAAATCCAACACAGCACGTGTAACAATAGAATTTACAGTAGGCCAAAAATGTTGATAAAATAAGGGAGGCATACCATCGTGTCTGGGTGCCTTCATGGGATGCGTTTGTTTTAAAGCTTTCTCTACCTCTGAGGCTTGAAATTCCTATAATAGTCTGGCATTCATTCTATCAGTTACTTTGGTTTGGATGGAATCTAACAGTTCTACACTGACCTCTGGTTGAGAAGTTGTGAACAGGTTCTCGAAATATTCCACAAAAGTTCTGCCAATCACCTTCTCATCCTCTTGCCAATTATCTTCTGAATCCCTGATCCTAAGAATAGTGTTTCGTTGGTGTCGATTGGATGCTTTGGCATGAAAGAGAAAAGTATTACGGTCACCCGACTACAGCCAACAGTGCCTAGATAGTTGATGCCACATATCTTCTTCCACCGCCAGCATTCGATTCAACTCCACCCTTGTTTCTTCAACCTCCTCCATATTCACAAGACCATCCCATTGCCCTTCCAACCATTGAAGCTTTTTCTGAAGTGTTGATATCTTCCGACCTACATGTCCAAACGTATTTTTATTCCAAGAGGATAGTGACCTTCTACATTCTTCCATACATTGCGTAAACAGGTGTTGAGTACCCATGCTTTTACCTCTCTCCCAAGCTTCGGACACCACTTCCTCACATTCTTCATCCTTAAGCCACATTGATTCAAACCTAAACATTTTAGGTCTCCGACGCAATCTTCACCTTGTCTATGGAGCTTTAAATACCAACATGTAATGGTCTGACGTTGATGCTGACACATGGTGTAATCTCACTCTCGGGAACATTGCCACCCAGGATGAAGGTACTAAGGCCTTGTCCAGACGTTCTCTAACCCAGCCTTGTTCGCCCAGCCTCTTACTCCAAGTAAAGTCAAATCCTATATATCCCATATCTCAGAGGTTGCATCAGTTTACCGTCTCCTTGAAGCTCCTCATCTGCCCCTCAAGCCTTAAGTTACTTCTCACCTTTTCTCTTAGATGTAATATTTCATTAAAGTCCCCCATACAAATCCATGGAAGAGTACTTTTCTAACTCACCTCTTCCAACAGTCTCTAGGACTCCTTTCGTTTACTAGTTTCCAGGTGGCCGTAGAAACCAATAAATCTCCATGTCTTGTTACTGTGTTCTTCAGTAACTATAGCATCGATATGACGAGGTGAAAAAGTTCGGACGTCCACTTTCGTAGAACTTCTCCATAAGAGTGCCAAACCTCCACCCCGCCTTATACTAGGGACTGCCAGACCCTATTGCCGATCTAGTTTGCTCTTGATACCTTCCATTTCTGACACTACGAACTTGGTCTCAATGATGAAGACCAAAGTGGGATCTTCCTCCAAAACCGCCTTCTGGAGAGCTTTGACTGTACAGGGGTTCCCAAGCTCCCGATAGTTCCAACATATGGCACTCATTGCTCCCGGCGGGGCTGTCCAGCAGCCGCCGCCAATCCAAGTTGTGTTGCCAATATTTTACTAAGTGCCAGAACCTCTCCTTCTATTTTCTGTTTTTTCCCCACTTCCGCTCCAATTAGAATCTCTTCTAGAGGAACACGTATCTTTCTCTTTAGCCCTACTTTGTTGTCTTCAAAACTCATCACCTTATCAGTGAGCTCCTCATCCTGTTTGTTCATAACCCGAGCCCCATGCCATGCATTCTCGTTCCCCGTCACGTTACACTCTTTTTTATTCTTTTTCTCAGCCGGGCTCCTTAACTTCCCTATTTTTGTCTCACTTGGTGTGCTTGGATTATGAGGTCCTATAGAAAATAGGACTTGGGCTTGACTTAAAGCTTGGCCCATTAAAGTATTTTTAGAAGTGGGTAAGGCTGGGTCCAAATCCATAAATGCCTTGTCCACTTTAGACATGGGCCCAACCCAAAAGTCCATTGCCTTCTTCATCTCATCCTCCTTTACATTTAATTTTTAATCCCCAAGAATCTCTCCTTATTTTCCTCACAAAATCCGGTGTATGATCTGGTAAAGGTAAATATGCCAACTTCGTATCAGTTTTTGAGATTGCGGCGTCAATTTCTCTCAGCTTTTCTTTGAAATTAGAGAGCGCCGTATTTCTTGGGATCTTCTCCTCCCCACGTGGATGCATTTCATTATTGTTACATACTTTTTAAATCCAAAATAAACCTAACTTATTCCAAATATAAAAAACATATATACCTAAAAATAAATATTAATTAATTGTCATATTCTTGACATATCGTATCCTAATTTTTCAAGAAATGCCGTGTCACCGTATTTCATATCGTGTCTATATCCATGCTACATAGATAGAAACACAACCACACAAAACACCAAAGGGAAAACCTTTCGGTGTTGAGGGAAAAACCACGAGGCAGCTCCGAAAAATATCTACTTTGAAAATTGAGATCACAGCTCTCAAATTTATGCCAAACTTGAATTTACAATAAATTAGATATACAACAAATAAATCCAAAGAAATAAATACAATCTCACCACAAAAATAGTAGCAAAGATCTTCCCTTTGAACAATTAATCTCTCTATAATTGTAGTATTCAAAAATCTCTAAGAAAACTTCACAAATTTATCTGAGCATTTCTTTTTCACTCTCTCATATTCTCACTGCGTATTTCTCTCAATTTCCGACTGCACCTCTCTTTGTCCGTGTGTCTTTATTTTTCTTCATTTCTCACTCACCGAATGACCTTGTATTTGCTTCAGCCAATTTTTCTTCTTTCTTCCCGTGTCCCACACGCTTAAGTCATTTCTCAATAAATGTCCGTGTGTCTTTCTTTTTCTTCATTTCTTACTCGCCGAATGACCTTGTACTTGCTTCAGCCAATTTTTCTTCTTTCTTCCGCGTGTCCCACACACTTAATTCAGTTCTCAATAAATGAGAAAGCTGGCCTTCAAGACTTTTGGGACAAGCTCATGTGCTGAACCATACGGCTCACGTGCTCCGTATGTTCCAGCACACAACTTAGCATTACTTCATATGTGTGTATACATATATTTATATATATTTCTGATGGGTACTTCATATGTATAATTGCAACCAAGTGAAGTTGGTTATTCAATTGCATATCTGAGACCACAATATCTCCCAGACTTCTGCTCCTCAAACCAAATGAAGCTTCACCAAACCAATTTATTTGCTTTTTGGCCTATACTCCTCTTTTCTATAAGCCTACTATGCTTACCTACCATGACTGCCATCCCTCCAACAAATGAGACTGATCGTTCAGCTTTGCTTAAATTCAAAGAATCAATCACTGACACATATATGATGTTGAGCTCATGGAATGATTCTATGCACTTCTGCCACTGGTCTGGAATCACATGTGGCCGACGACACCAGAGAGTCACGGCCTTGGCCGTACAAGGCTATAAGTTACGAGGATCCATATCACCTTACATCAGCAACCTCACCTTCCTTAGAATTATCAATCTCCAAAACAACAGCTTCTATGGCAAAATCCCACATGAAGTTGGTCATCTGTTCCGACTGCAACAACTCTCTCTTAGCAATAACACATTGGAAGGTGAAGTACCATCCATCTTATCCAACTGCTCCCATGCTAGACTCATAAATTTAAATTGGAATGAACTTAATGGGAAAATTCCAGCAGAGTTAGGCTTTTTGAAGAAGCTTGAAAAGCTTGGGCTTGTCGCAAACAATCTGACAGGAAGAATTCCACCATCTTTTGGAAATCTTTCATCAATTAGAGTTTTATCTCTAGCAATGAACCAATTGGTGGGAAATATACCACATTGCATTGGTCATCTAAAAAGCTTAGTCATTTTCAGCATTTCAGTCAATAAAATCTCAGGTACAATACCTTCCCCCCTTTACAATATATCATCTCTCCAAATATTCTCAGTCTCAATAAACCAACTCAATGATACACTGCCAGCCAACATTGGCCTCACTCTCCCTAATCTCAAAAAAATTTTATTTGCTAATAATGAATTCTCTGGGCCAATTCCTATTTCATTATGCAACGCATCTCAACTTCAATTCCTTGATCTTGGAGAAAACAATTTTTCGGGATTAGTTCCAACTAATTTCGGAAATCTGCCAGATCTTTTGGTGCTAGACTTGAGTGAAAATTACCTAGGAAGGAGCCTGGATTTCTTAAAATCTTTGACCAATTGTAGTAAACTAGATGGCTTGGATTTAACCTTAAACCAATTTGGAGGTGTTTTGCCTATACTTGTAGGCAACTTGTCAACCCAACTTACTGAATTATATTTTGGACATAATGAAATTTCTGGAACTATTCCAGTAACAATAGGGAATCTTGTCAACTTAATTATCTTAGCCTTGGAGCATAATCTTTTCACAGGCCTCATTCCCACTACTTTCGAGAAGTTTCAGAAAATTCAAGCATTGTCTTTAGGAGAAAATATATTGTTAGGAGAATTACCAACCTTCATAGGCAACCTTACTCAGTTATTCCGACTCCAGTTAGATGAAAACAGATTACAAGGAAGCATACCTCCAAGTCTAGGTAATTGCCAAAAGTTGCAAATCTTAGACATTTCACAAAATAATCTTAGTGGATTCATCCCCCCACAGCTTATTGGTCTATCTTCCCTTTCAATACTACTTGACTTGTCTCATAACTCATTTACCGGCAAACTACCTTTTGAAGTAGGCAATCTGAAAAATATTAACCAACTTGATATCTCTGAGAATAATTTGTCTGGGGAAATTCCTAGCTCCATAGGAAATTGTTTGAGCTTGGAGTACCTTAGCTTGCAAGGTAATTCCTTTGAAGGATCCTTACCGTCATCTATGGCTTTCTTAAAAGGCCTCCAATTCCTTGATGTTTCAAGAAATAACCTGTCAGGCTCAATTCCAAAAGGTATAGAAAAGCTTCCTTTTTTAAAAGATTTGAACATCTCATTCAATGATATCGAGGGTGAGGTGCCAACAAAGGGAGTTTTCAAAAATGCAAGTGCTATATCAGTGATCGGAAATACTAAACTTTGTGGTGGTGTTCCACAACTAATGTTGCCTCCATGTCCTGTTGAAGTCATGAAACCTACAAAGTCCCTTTCATTCAAACTTAAAATTTCAATCATTGGTGTCATTGTATGTTTCCTTCTGTCTTCATTCATTCTTTTTCTTCATCGGAGGAAAAAATCAAAAAGGAATTCATCTTCTTTGGGTTCAACAATAGACCTCCTTCCAAATGTTTCTTATAAAATGCTTTATCAGGCAACCAATGGATTTTTTCCTAGTAACTTAGTTGGGACTGGCAGTTTTGGCTCTGTATATAAAGGAGTTCTTCAACCCGAGGAAAGATTAGTTGCTGTAAAGGTCCTTAACCTTCAACAAAAGGGTGCTTCCAAGAGTTTTATGTCTGAATGTAATGTACTAAGAAATATCCGTCATAGGAATCTTGTCAAGATATTAACATGTTGCTCAAGCATGGATTACAGTGGGAATCAATTTAAAGCTCTAGTCTTTGAATTCTTGACAAATGGGAGTCTAGATACCTGGCTGCATCTAAAGATAGATAGGGATGATCGATCGGGGGTCTTAAGCCTTCGTCAAAGACTAAATATTGCAATTGATGTTGCTTATGCATTAGATTATCTTCACAACCATTCTGTGCAACCAATCATTCATTGTGATTTGAGGCCAAGCAATATTCTTCTTGACAATGACATGGTGGCTCATGTAAGTGATTTTGGTTTAGCAAGACTCGTCTCAATTGTTGCTGATTCTTCTCAAAAGCAAACTAGTACAATTGGGATAAAGGGGTCTATTGGCTATGCTGCTCCAGGTAACTATCTTTCCAACTGTCTAATTTCTTAAAAATGCTTATGGATCTTGTTAATAATAGTTTTTGAAACATATTGAATTGTTTTTTGCAATTACTCTACTATTAATATAAAATTATCTTTGTATTAATATGCACCACAGAAACGCACATACTCACAACATGATTTATACCCTGATAAATCATAAATTTCATTAATTGACAAAGCTAAATTATTGATTGTGCATTGGCCATGCCTTTTTTAGGCATTCATTTCCTCAACTTTGTATGTTGTGATGACAGCTTGTCAATCAACTATATCAAATATGGTATAGCTGGTCTCAAAACAGATCTAATGTATTGTTTTATGTTTTTTTTACTGCATGTCAACCAACATTATTCATGTAACGGATGATAATTGGACCTCGGATTTTATTTGAACATGGGTCCAGCGAAGGCATTTAGGAATGCCAGTACCTAATGTGTGCAACATATCCATATCAATTGTAAAATAATTTGATTACATTTTCATAGTTCTAAGCATTAACCATGTTTCTTGTGCTTCAAATAAATCCAAAAATACCTCCCTAGTTCCACCAGAGACCCTAAGGTTCTATTCTAATGTAGAAATTCTCTTTTTTCCACATGAAATTTTGAAATGATAGCATCTCTCTTATCCTTCTTTCTTAAGTTCAAATTCTTTTTGGTTTTTGATGAATCAAATGAATTTGTACTCTCATTAAATCCCAAATCTCATTATAATAAGAACTGTAAAAACTTCTTACGTATCATATATTGTAGAGTATGGCATGGGCAGCGAGGTATCAATGGAGGGGGACGTGTATAGCTTTGGTGTATTGCTAATGGAGATGTTCTTGGGAAAGAGACCAACTGATGAAATGTTTAAAGATGATCTTAATCTCCACAATTTTGTTAAGATGGCATTGCCAGAACGACTTGTTCAAATTGTGGACCCAACACTTCTCATAAGAGAAGTTGAAGAAATTCCAGCAACTGCAGTGGTAACTAGAGAATATAATAATGAGAATGAAATTGAAGCAGATGAAGTAAATCAAGGTAATGTTAATCACTGCCAAGTGGAAGCTAATGTGTATAAGTGCTTAGTCTCAGTCCTTGAAATTGGTCTTGCATGTTCTGTGGAGTCACCAAAAGAAAGAATGAATATAGAGGAAGTTAGCAAGGAACTACATTCAATAAAAAATGCTTTTCTTGGTTCTAGGATTTGAAGAGGTTAGAGAATCCAAGTTGAGGTCCTGCTACATTTCAAATTTGAATTTGCTTAAATAAAATTGCACATGACAATTGTCTCATAAATTGGTGATGTCCTAAGTTGTAATATACTGGCCATTACTATTTTTTTTTTTTTTTCCTTTTGGGTAGATGATCTTGATTGTATAACTAAATTTTCTGTATTAAATTATTTGAGTAACATATTCGATTGTTTAGACCCGAACTTACTGGACAGGATATTAATTTACATGAAATGACAAACTTAACTAATTTTTACTTGGATTGCACTCCAAGAAACTACATTAAAACTAGATTTGTGGATTCTCCTTACTCTACAGTTGATTTGGCATTTATACGTAAAATATGTTCTCATGTTTGTTAAATCTTGCTTGAAAATTTTAGTGGATGATTTTGTTATCATGTTATGGAACTAATGATGCTACAAATTTTATTATATAGATTTATAAATTAATTTATTAACTTAACAAAATTAATAAAAATTATTTATTATGTGGTTGATATTTATTATCAACTCAGTTTGTAAAATTTTTGTGGTAAAATTAATATTAAATTTAGCATTTTCCTTTTGTTGTGCACTCTTCTTTTGGGTCCTACTTGTATATACATATCATTGGGGATGGACCTATGCTTAAACCACAGGGGCCTTGGTCCCTTGGCCTTAATTTTTTTCAATTTCAAAATAATTTCTCTTTCAAAATATTAAATTAAGTGGAACTCATTAGATAAATGGTTGCTGTTTAACACTTGATGTTCATAGAGAGTCGCATGACAAAAGAACATCATACTTAATTTGTCAAAAGAAATTTTCACCAAATGAAGCTATTGACTCTTTGCTTGAATAAAAATTCCCAAGCATTAACTCCATTTTATTTGGATTCTGCAAACTCTTCAACATTCAAGTCTTAATCTTAAAATTTTGGGAGTCAAGCTATGAATTCTCAAAAAAATAATTAGGGTCAACCCCATATTATATAATGAGTGCAATGATTTCTGTCATACAATGTTCAATTGAGTAGAAGATCTATGAGGTGATTGAGACCTCGATGGAATCCCACTGGCACAAGAATTGATATTCTTAGCATGAAAGAGTAAAAGAAGCACATGCTGCACAGTAGGAGCCGGCAAGACAATGTAGTAGGAGATGTTGATTTGAGAGGTTATTCTTTTATGGTCAATGAAGCTGTTTTTATTTTATTTTCAACCTTAGCTCTCACTGTAAGGCCACCATTTACATGAAATAAATTCTCTTTAAATTCCTTCACTCATCTCCCTTACGTAATTGCAACCAAGCGAACTAGGTTGTTCAGTTTCATATCTGAGAGTGACACCAAAACAATTTACCAGCCTCCTGCCCCTTAAACCAAATGAAGCTTCACAAAAAACATGTATATGCATTTTGGCCTATATACATTATCTTTGTTATGAACCTATGTTTATTGCAACCCACCATGAATGCCAATGCTCCAACAGATGAGACTGATCATTTGGCTTTGCTTAAATTCAAAGAATCAATATCTCATGATCCATATATGATGTTGAGCTCATGGAATGATTCTATGCACTTTTGCAGCTGGTTTGGAATCACATGTGTCCGATGACACCAAAGAGTCGTGGCCTTGTACTTACAAGGCTATAAATTGCAAGGATCCATATCACCTTACATCAGCAACCTCACCTTTTTTAGGTTCATCAATCTTCAAAACAACAGCCTTTATGGTGAAATCCCACATGAAGTTGGTCATTTGTTCCGACTACAAACACTCAACCTTAACAACAACGCATTGGAAGGTGAAATACCATCCAGCTTGTCCAACTACTCCAATGCCAGATTCATCAATCTTCTTTGGAATGGACTTAATGGGAAAATTCCAGCAGAGTTAGGATCTTTGTTGAAGCTTCAAACACTTCAGCTTAATGGAAACAATCTAATAGGAGAAATCCCAACATCTTTAGTAAATCTTTCCTCATTCAGAATTTTGTCTCTATCAGATATCAAATTGGTCTGAAATATTCCAAATGGCATAGGTAATCTAAAAAGCTTATACTTTTTCTCAATTTCAGTCAATAATTTGTCAGGTACAATCCCCTCCTCCCTTTACAATATATCATCTCTCCAAACCACTTCATTTACAGAAAACCAAATTGAAGGTACACTTCCAGACAACATAGGCCTCACTCTTCCTAATCTCAATAATCTTCTCTTTGTTAATAATAAATTCGCTGGGCCAATTCCTGTTTCATTATGCAGTGCATCTCAGCTTCAAATACTTGATCTAGGTGAAAACTATTTGTTGGGATCAGTTCCAACTTGTTAGGTTCTAAAAACTTGAGATTTTATTTATTTAGAACTCTAATGTGTATTGTTGGCAAACCATGATCAAAACAAGTTGTTTAGTCGTGTTTAGACTTGTTCAAAGTTGGTTCATTTATGTAAAGTTGGAATAAACTGTTGCAGAAGTTATTTAAGCTTCTTGGCCTGATTCGATCGATCGAAGCTTAGGCTCGATCAATTGAAAATTGGGTCAGAGACGTTTTTCTGCAGAATTCCAACTCAGCTCTAGTTTGTTTTAAAATGTTTAGGGTTTTCCAATTTTCCCCAAGTATAAAAGGCAAACCCTAGCTATGTTTTTGAGTTGCTCAAATTGCTGTTTGTGTAAATCTCTTGTAAGATCTGTGAGGAGCTTTCCTTTACACAAGTTTAGGATTATCAAGAAGGAGATTTCTTCAAGAGCTTGATGATCATTCAATTGCTGCCATAAGAACTTAAAGAAACACAAGCGGGTGTGCTTGTACTTGTTGGAGAATCCAAGAAAGAAGGAGTCCGTGGTTTCGAAACTTGCACATGGTCGTGTCAGTAAGTTTCTACTGGTGGGTAGCAATAGGATGTTAGTGGTCTAAGTCCTGTTAAACAACTTCGATTCTTTCATAGTGGATTCAGGTTTACCTTGAGGATAGCTAGGTTAAATCCTCCTCAAGTTTTTACCGGTTTGGTTTCCTAGGTGATCATATCTTGTATTATTTATCTTTCTGCTACTTTGCATGATATGATTGTTTTGATTGTGATAACCTAGATTTATTAATTTGGACTAAGTAACAACTTGGCTAATTACCTAGGTTAATCCAATTGTGTTTTTAAGGGGTCTAAAAACTATCACAACTAATTTGGGAAACCTGCCAGATTTTTATTGGCTAGCCTTGAGTGACAATGACCTAGAAGGGAGCTTGGATTTCTTAACATCTTTGACAAATTGTAGTAAACTAGAAATAATGGATTTGAGTACAAACCAATTTGGAGGTGTTTTGCCCATGTTTGTAGGCAACTTGTCAACCCAACTTACTGAATTATATTTTGGAAGCAATGAAATTTCAAGAACTATTCCTGTAACATTAGGGAACCTTGTCAACTTAATTTCCTTAGGCATGGAATATAATCTTTTTGCAGGCCTCATTCCTACCATTTTCGAGAAGTTTCAGAAAATTCAACTATTGGCTTTAAATGGAAATAGATTGTTAGGAGAGATATGACTTCCATAGGCAACCTTACTCAGTTATTCCTACTTTATTTAAATGAAAACAGATTAGAAAGGAAGCATACCTCCAAGTATTGGTAATTGCCAAAGTTTGCAATTCTTAGACCTTTCACAAAATAACTTTCATGGATTCATCCCCCAACAGCTTATTGGTCTGACTTCTCTTACAACACTACTCAATTTGTCTCACAACTCATTTGATGGCAAACTTCCTTCTAAAGTAGGCAATCTGAAAAACATTAACCAACTTGATATCTCAGAAAATAATTTGTCTAGGGAAATTCCTAGCTCCATAGGAAATTGTTTGAGCTTGGAATACCTTAGCTTGCAAGGGAGTTCCTTTGAAGGATTTTTAACTTCATCTATGTCCTTTTTAAAAGGCCTTCAGTTCCTTGATGTTTCAAGAAATCCCCTATCAGGATTAACTCCAAAAGGTTTAAAAAAGCTTCCATTTCTAAAAAAAATTGAACCTCTCATTCAATGATATTAAGGGTGAGGTACCAACTGGGGGAGTTTTCAAAAATGCAAGTGCTATATCAGTACACGGAAATACTAAACTCTGTGGTGGTGTTCCACAACTGCAATTGCCTCCATGTCCTGTCAAAGTCATGAAACCAAGAAAGTCCCTTTCATTCAAACTAATAATTGCAATTGCTATTGTTATTCTATGTTTCTTTTATTTTCATTCCTACTTGTTCTTTTTTGGAGGAAAAAATCAAAATGGGATTCTTCTTTTGTCTTTTTTGTCTCAACAATAGAACTCCTTCCAAATGTGTCGTACAAAATGCTTTATCAAGCAACCAATGGATTTTCTCCAAGTAACTTAATTGGAACTGGTAGTTATGGATTGTATATAACGGAGTTCTTAACCCCGAAGAAAGATTAGTTGCTATAAAGTTCCTTAACCTTCAATGAAAGGGTGCTTCTAGGAGTTTTTTGGCCGAATGTAATGTATTATCAAATATCTGGCATAGGAATCTTGTTAAGATATTAACATGTTGCTCTAGCATAGATTACAGTGGGAATCAATTCAAAGCTCTAGTCTTTGAATTAATGAGAAATGGGAGTTTAGATATCTAGCTTCATCCAAAGATCGATCAAGGGACTTGAGCCTTCTTCAGAGACTAAATATTGCAATTGATGTTGCTTCAGCATTAGAATATCTTCATAGCCATTCTGTGCAACCAGTCATTCATTGTGATTTGAAGCCTAGCAACATTCTTCTTGACAATGACATGGTTGCTCATGTAAGCGATTTTGGTTTGGCAAAATTACTCTCAGCCATGACTTATTCTTCTGAAACACAAACTAGTACAATTGGGATAAAAAGGATCTATTGGCTATGCTGCTCCTGGTAAAACCTATTCTATTTGTATTAACATGCAGCACAGAAACACGCACAGCTCTAAACATGATTTATGCCGTGATAAATCATAGATTTGATTAATTGGCAGACATCAACTATTGACTATCCATTGACTAAGCTTTTTTTTAGGCATTTACTTCTTCAACTTTATAAGTTGAGATGATAGCTTGTCAATCAACAACATCAAATATGGAATAGCTGGCCTCAAAACAGAACTATGCTATTGTTTTATGTTTTTTGTTATTGCGTCTGTCAAAAAATAATATTCAAGTAATGGATAATAATAGGACTCGTGATTTTATTTGAACACGGCCCCAGTCAAGGCATTTTAGAAGTCAAGTACCTAATGTAAAGTGTGCAAATTGTAACAGTTGTAAAATAATTAAATTAGATTATCATAATCCTGACCATTAACCATATATTCCATTCAACATGTACCAGGTGCTAGTCTAATATAGAAATTATCATCTTTTAGAAATGAAATTTTGAAATGATAGCATATATCATACCGTTCTCCTTAAGTTCAACTTCTTTTTGCTTTTTTGACAAGTGAATGAATTTGTACGCCCATTAAATCTCAAATCTCATTACAAATAAGAACTGCAAATCTTCTTACATATCATAAACTGTAGAGTATGGCATGGGTTGCGAGGCATCAATCGAGGGGGACGTGTATAGCTTTGGAGTATTTTTGCCAGAATTGTTCCTGGGAAAGAGACCAACTGATGAAATGTTTAAAGATGATACCAATCTCCACAATTTTGTTAAGATGGCATTGCCAGAAGGACTTGTTCAAGTTGTGGACCAAACCCTTCTCATTAGAGAAGTCGAAGAAATGCCAGCAGCAATACTGGCAGCCAGAGAAGATAATTATGAGAATGAAATTGAAGTAGATGAAGAAAATCAGCGTATTGTGAACCTCTGTCAAGTGGAAGCCAATGTGTACAAGTGCTTAGTCTCAGTACTTGAGATTGGACTTGCATGTAGCGTGAAGTCACCAAAAGAAAGAATGAATATGGAAGAAGTTATCAAGGAACTACATTTGATCAAAAATACTTTTCTTAGTTCTAGGATTTGTAGACTTAGTAGAATCCAAGTTGAGGTACTGCTACCTTTCAAATTTGAATTTACTCCAATAAAATTTCACATGACAATTATCTCATAAAGTTGTTGAAGATGTCCCAAGTGAAATATACTGGCCACGAAGGGTTTTTTATTTTTTTCATAAACACAAGTGTGGAGTCAATCATTTATTTATTTATTTTTGCAGATGATCTTGATTGTACAACTAAAATTTCTGTATAAAAATGTTGGAGTAAAATCTTTGGCCAAAATATGTTGATCCATAAAATTTACACATTAAATGTCTTTTGTCCCAAATGTCTTAATTAAGTGTGCATTTTTCTCAGCACAAAATAAAATAAAATAAAAAAGTGTGTATTTTGGAAACCGATTAAAAACTAGCTTTTTGCTTAAATTATTCATTATTTGTGGGTCTTAAATTACTTTTTGACTCAATCTTTATTTCAAATATTCTAACTTTCAATTTTTTTTTTTTTTTTTGTAAAAAAAAAAAAACCCTAGCTTTTAGCTTTTTGTTTCGTACTATGAAAATAGAAATAAACTACTAGAAATAAACAATTCTCAAAACAAATACTAAAGTTTAACAAATTAATGCTATTGATCTCTCTAATTACATTAATTTTTCTTGTATATATGGCTAACAAAACAATGAGATGACTTTGTTTAGTAACTTTTTATTATTTTTTTTTTTTTTTGAGGAAAAACTTTGTTTAGTAACTTGGCAATTGAATTTTTATTAAATAATTACAATATGAAAAACTTTATAAAGCTATTATGGAAAAAAATTTAAAAACTTTTTGTTTTCAATTTTAAATTTTCTTACTAGTCCTTGAGTTTCAAAATTTTCAGTTTTATCACCAAATAAAAAACTAAATCAAATAAAAATGATCAAAATAAAATATTTAAAACGTGAAGGTCAAATATAAAGAAAATTCAAATAGGAAGGGTCAAAATAAAAAAATTTTGAAACTTAAAGGCCAAAAAAAAAAAAAAAGCTCCAAACCAAACTAAAAGAAGTTACTAAGTGCGTTTGGATACAATTTATTTTACTTAAAACTGAAAATAATAATAAAATAATAATTTTTTTACTGTTTTTTACTATTTAATATTGTTCATTACCTTAAATTTACTGTTCATAATCAATAAACAATGCATAATACGTTGTTTAAAAAAAAAAAAAAAAAAAAAAAAAGGCCCCCAAACACAAACGTGGACTTGAATCCAAACTGACTTTAAAAGTTAAAACCCTCTTGAGAGTCCAAAATCATTGTACCCTTGTCCCTAAAACCCTAAACCCCTTCTCTCTGCAACTCAAACTCAAGTTAGAGAAATGGCTTTCACTTCCATTCTTCGCAAGTCGGGTTCTTCTTTGGCCCCACTCGCAACTCGACTCGTTCGTGGCCCGAGAAATTACCATCGTGCCCTCTTCACGGCCAAAACCCACTCCAATCTCTCTCACAGTCACAGGGTCTCATTTCTGAGCGCTTTTTGGTTCCCAACCTTCACTACTCTTCTGCTTCGAAGAAGCCCAGCTCTGATGAGTCCCTTTTATGAGTGATTCTGTCAGAGATCCAGTGCTTGCAGGAGACTGATGATCATGATCGGGTAGGTATTTTTTTTTTAATAAATATTTTTGGGGTTTATGGGCTGTTTGTTTGCTGAGAAAGTGTGGGAAAATGAAATGAAAATGGAACTTATAGGGCTATTTTTGTAGTTTTTTGGGAGAAGATGAAAAACCCACCTCAATGTCATCGAAGGGCTGTGTTTGGGCACGGGAAAATCAATAATAATTTGATATCTAGGATTTTAATTTCTTGAATGTTTACTATCTTTCTATGCAATAGAAGGCACATGCTGATGCTGCTCGGTTTGCTTGTGGACTAAAGGTTGTCTATTTACTATTAAAAACAAAAAAGTAAGGCAAATTTAGTTGCTCCAAGAGGAATGTAATGGAAGGAAATGAAGCTTTAAATGTTATGACTTTATATGTTTTGAATTGTAGAAACTTGGTAAAAAAAAATGTAGTTAGGCGGGGTTGAGTGGTGCTTCTGTTTTCAGGCCCTGGGACCTGAATTGTGAATAATTTTAGCAAGAATGGGAATTTCATCTTCTTTATTGTCACAAAAAAAAAAAAATGGGGAAGGCAAGAAATGAAAGAGAAGGATAGAGGTTTGTGCTTCAAGTTTTGATTATTGCAATTCTTAATATGCAAGCAGCTAGAGGAGGTATTTTAAAAGTTGTAGTTATTCTTTTTATTCTTATTACTTTCCAGATAGACAAACAGAATTAAGACTTGTGATAGTTATTGTTGCCTCATACTTGGGTTGTTATTCGGCTGTAATTCTTGGTTTTTAATAAAAAAGAGCCAGATGATCCAGAGTTTTCAGACGGATTTTGGAGATAATACTCTGAATAGTGTTGGTTTTGGTTTACTTAGAGAAACGTTTATTGGTTTGTTAATGTTCAACGGATATCCTTGTATACATTTGTCGATCACTCGCAGAAACTTCCTTTGATGTGGATGTCTTTTAACTATTGATGCTCTTGTAATGTTGTGCTTTAGGAGCTTACCTCTTTTTTTTTTTCCTTTTTTTCTTCTTTTAATGAATATGCTTATACACTTATTAATTGCCTTACTGATAGTGGTGAGCACATCTTTTTATTTGATAGGTTGAACAGATTCCAAGTGATTTTCCTTTCGAAATTGTGGATAATCCAGGACTTCAAACTCTAACACTGAAAAGAACTTATCAAGGTGAAGAGATAGAAGTTGAAGTTCACAGGCCCGACCTAGTTACTGGTGAAAATGATGATGATCCTGATGGGGATAATAGGGAAAAGGCTAGTCTATCTAGCTTGCCACTGGTTGTTAGTGTCTCTAAGAAGGATGGACCTAGTCTAGAGTTTAGTTGCATTTCTTACCCTGATGAAATTGAGATTGACAGCTTGGCAGCTAAACGTCCAGAAATTTCTGATGAGGAGATTGCCTATAAGGGCCCTAGCTTCGTGTAAGAATTTATCGTTCTTACTTTTATATCATCAATTCAATATCATGGTATATGTATTTATATATATAATTTATGAGTGTCTTCACGTTTTCTTTTCCAGTGATTTGGATGAGGACCTGCAGAAGGCTTTGAAGAGGTATTTAAATATAAGAGGAATCAAGCCCAGCACAATTAATTTCTTGCATGAGTACATGATCAACAAGAACTGTAAAGAAGAATTGATTTGGATGAAGAAACTTAAGAAGTTTGTTGAAGCCTGAACTTTTGCCCAATACAGCAACTTTGGTAGAAGAGAACTCAAGGACCAAGTTTTGTTATTGTATTTTCTTCTGCATAGAGATATACATTGCTGCAATTTATTTAGAGAGGCTTTTATGCAAGGCCTATGATAGTTACACTTGGTCATTAACAAATAGCTGTGTTAGGTGAGGTCTTTTATTAAGTAGTTGGTTAAGTTGATTTTGATATAGAATGAATGTGTTGTTTCAATTAGAATTTAGAAGCAGCTATGATTGAATGGATCTGTTTATAACTCCTGAAGTGTTTCATTAGGAAGTCTAGTACCTAATATAAAGTGTGCAAATTGTAACAGGTGTAAAATAATTAAATTAGATTATCATAATCCAGACCATTAACCATATTTCCCATTCTACATGTACGAGGTGCTATTCTAATATAGAAATTATCATATTTTCTAACATGAAATTTTGAAATGATAGAATGTACCATACCGTTCTTCCTTAAATTCATCTTCTTTTTGCTTTTTTTGACAAATGAAATGTATTTGCACTCTCATTTAAAATCAAATCTCATTATAAACAATAACTGCAAAATCTTCTTACATATGATAAAGATAAACTGTAGAGTACGCCATGGGTAGCGAGGCATCAATCAAGGGGGTGTGTACAGCTTTGGAGTATTTCTACTAGAATCGTTCCTAGGAAAGAGACCAATCGATGAAATACTTAAAGATGATCTCAATCTCCACAATTTTGTTAATATAGTATTGTCGGGATGGACTTGCCCAAGTTGTAGACCAAACCCTTCACATTAAAGAAGTTGAAGAAATGCCATTGCCAGCAGCAACAGTGGCAGCTAGAGAAGATAATAATGAGAATGAAATTGAAGCAGACGAAGAAACTCAGGGTATTGTGAACATTTGTCAATTGGAAGCCAATGTGTATAAGTGCATAGTCTTGGTCCTTGGGATTGGACTTGCATGTAGCGTGGAGTAACCAAAAGAAAGAATGCTTTTCTTGGTTCTTGGATCTGAAGACTTAGTAGAATCCAAGTTGAGGTACTTCTACCTTTCAAATTTGAATTCACTCCAGTAAAATTGCACTTGACAATTATCTCATAAAATGGTTGAAGATGTCCCAACTGAAATATACTGGCCATGAAGGGGTTTTTTTTCTTTTTCTATTTTCATAAACGCTAGTGTGGAGTCAATCAATTTTTAACCTTTTTAACCTCTTTTTTTTTTTTTTTTTTTGCAGATGATCTTGATTGTACAACTAAATTTGCTGTATAAAAATGTTGGAGTAACAACTTTGGCCAAAATACATTTTTCATCCATAAAATTTACACATTAAACACCTTTTGTCCCTAATGTCTTAAATAAGTGTGCATTTGATGATGGATTAAAAACTAGTTTTTTGCTTAAATTATTCACTATTTCCTAAATTACCTTTTGTCTCAAACTTTCAGGCAATCTCAGCTTTATTTCACATAATCTAACTTTCAGTTTTTAAAAAATAAGCTAACTTTTAGCTTTGTCTCATATTATATAAATAAGCAACTAGAAATAAGTAATTCTCAAATGAACACTAAAGTTTAACAGACGAATGCAATTAATCTCTCTAAGTAGGTTAATTTTTCTTGTATATATGACTAACAAAGCAATGAGGTGACTTTGTTTAGTGATGTGAACATTGTGGTGTTGAATTTTTATTAAATAGAAAGTACCCCAAAAAAATTTTTATAAAACTTTTGTAAGTTCAAATATGTGTATAAACACCCTTGAACGTTTAGACCCCCAATTTACAAATTAACCAATTCAAGCTTTATGTCAAACAACTAGTGTGCGGAAAATGAACATAAGCTATACTATAGAATTGGATAAACTATCTAAGCCAATTAAAATCACAACCCACAACAGATAATAAAAGGCAAATATAAAAGGGAAGGAAGATGCAAACACAAAGACAACACGCGATGTGTTATCGAAGAGGAAACCGAAGCCCTCGGCGTAAAACCTCTTCACTGCCCTCCAAGCGGTAAACAATCCACTAGAAAATGTAGTTGGGATACAAGGACAGCAATAGACCCTCCAAGCCTAATCTACCCAGTGCATCTAAGCCCTCCAAGCTTCTTGCTCCAATGAGGTTGCACCGAACCTTTTTCTTTTCTAGCTTCCCGGATTCCGCTACTAGACCATAGCATCAACCAATGTAGATTGGTTTCTTCCTAACTGCTTCCCAGAAAACCAAACAGCCCTTTCACAGTGATGAATATGGTGAGAACAAGGTTTTGGTAAAATGCCTCTCAAGGATTTGACAATGGAGAGGAAGAGAGTTGTGGAATATGAAGAGACTCTAATGTATAGATTGTTGGTGAATCAATCTTGTTTTTCTTTAGGGTTTCTCTCTCAAAATTCTCTCTGGAAGCTCTCTTTCATTTGTGGGTATAAGGGGTATTTATACTGGTGTGAGAGAAGAATGTGAAATGTCAGGATTCACAAAACAGGGGTGGCTCGCGACTTGACCTCGCGACTTGACTGAGTCGCGAGATCCAGTCGCGACATAACCGTATGGCCAGTTGTATTGTTTTTTCTAGTAATGCTCCAGCTAGCATGACTGTTCACCTTCTGGCATGCTTGGCACGTGTGCTGCGTCTAGCGGCTTGAAGCCACGAGCCACCCGCAAGAACAAGCCGTGAATCTCTGTTTTCTTGCACACTCTTAAGCAATCAACACTCTATCTCACTCACTACCCTTACAACAAACCCACTTAAATACAGGGTTGCTAAATGCTGAAATACAAGCAAATTTGGTACGGAATAAAGCCAATAAAATGGTTTGAAAGTTCAAAAACGTGTACAAAAACACCTTTGAACGTTTAGACCCCCAAATTACAACTTAATCAATTCAAGCAATATGTCAAACAACTAGTGTGCGGAAACTTAACATATGCTATCATACGAAATTGATTAAATACTATCTAAGCCATAACAGATTAAAATCCACAGCAGATAAATAAAAGGCAAAGATAGAGAGGAAGGAAGATGCAAACACAAAGACAACACGCGATGTGTTATCGAAGAGGAAACCGAAGCCCTCGGCGAAAAACCTCTCCGCTGCCCTCCAAGCGGTAATCAATCCACTAGAAAATATAGTTGGGATACAAGGACAGCAATAGACCCTCCAAGCCTAATCTACCCAGTGCACCTAAGCCCTCCAAGCTTCTTGCTCCAACGAGGTTGCGCCGAACCTTTTTCTTTTCTAGCTTACCGGATTCCGCTACTAGACCGTAGCATCAACCAATGTAGATTGGCTCCTTCCTAACTGCTTCCCAGAAATCCAAACAGCAGTCTCACAATGATGATGATGGTGAGAACCTGGTTTGGTATAATGCCTCTCAAGGATTTAACAATGGAGAGGAAGAGAGTTGAGGAATTTGAAGAGTCTCTAAGGTATAGATTGTGTGTGAATCAATCTAGTTTTTCTTTAGGGTTTCTCTCTCAAAATTCTCTCTGGAAGCTCTCTTTCAATCGTGGGTAATAGGGGTATTTATACTGGAGTGGAGAGGAATGTGAAACGTCAGGTTTTTACAAAACAGGGGTGGCTCGCGGCTTGACCTCGCGGCTTGACTAAGTCGCGAGATCCAGTCGCGAGATAACCGTATGGCCAGTTGTCCTGTTTTGTCCTGTAGTGCTCCAGCTAGCATGACTGTTCATCTTCCAGCATGCTTGGCACGTGTGCAGCTTCTGGCGGCTTGCAGCCGCGAGTCACCCGCGAGTCCCAGCCGCGACTCTCTGTTTTCTTGCACACTCTTGAGCAAACTTCACTCTATCTCACTCACTACCCTTACATCAAACCCACCTAAATACAGGGTTACTAAATGCTGAATTACAAGCAAATTTGGCACGGAATAAAGCCAATTAGATGGTTGAATAAATTCAACCTTACAATCTCCCCCTTTGGCTATTCCGTGACAAAACCCTAAAACAGACTCTAGACTTAGCATGTGAGTTGGGAACAATTGAACAAAACTCACTCACACCTAACTCTAGAAGCTGTGAAGCACTTGAATCATATGAACATAATACTCCTGAAACACAACAATACACCATGATCATTGTAAGCAGAAAATTATATAATGCATATGAAACAGGCAATATATGATCAAGCAAAGATGGAGTTATGAAACAAACCATGACTTGATCAACCAAGTGAACACCACAAGGTAGTGATCACAGTGCTCATTCACACTTGGAATGAACACAAGGACATACAAGTTAACAAGCACAAGGCAAGACACTTGTATGCTCAACACTCAACCAATGCATATCACACAAGGCATATGCATCTAGGAACAATCCTACAAGGGCACAAGAGTGACAGTACATAAACCAAAATGCATACCATTTAGATTAAAGTACTGATTTCAACATAGCATAAAGGCTGCATTAAGCAAGGTACATACCATAAAGCATACAAACTATGCAAAAGACATAAACCCTAAAAGCTTACACAAGCACATGGGTACACAACACAAACATCCTGAATAACAGTTTACAAAACACAATATCAACTTAAAGAGAAGAAGAATGTAAAAACACTCCCCCTTAGATAAAGACACTCCCCCTTTGATCATGCCTATCTCTCCCCCTTTTTGTCATGGAATAGGCTAGTCATCCTCTTCCAGCTTTCTCTGAATTTGATCCAGTTGAGTTTGAAGAGAAGTAAACTTCATATCCCACCGAGTGTTTTGATGGTGTAGAGAAGCTGTGAGTCCAGACATCTTTGTATTCAACTCGTGGACAGATGAGACAATGCGATCAAGTTTCTCATCCAGGGAGAGAGTGCTAAACTGAGAGTCATTGTGAGATGCAGAAGTTTCTGGTTTGGCTCTCTTCCGACTATGTCCAATGCTTGCATTGAATGTACGCATGTTGATTGGACTTGGTTTGGACATAGGGGATTCATCAGCCATTGGATAAATTCCCTTGAGCTTCAAGATCCGGGAAATGAGACTGCAAAAAGGAACGCATATCCGAGACTCATTTCGAAGAACCGTTTTGCGCAGAACATGAAAGATATGAGCACAGATGTCTATTTCCACATCAGAGATTAGATCATGAAGAAACAAAGCCCGTCCAAGGTTCATATAGCCAGTGCTTGACAAAGGGTACAAATTGTGAAACATTACAATTGTAAGCACTCTCAGCTTTGGAGAGAGAGAGGAAACACTGATGGATTTGCCATTGGGAGAGAACTCCAAATCTTGACCAAGACTTTCTTTAAGAAGCTCCTCATCAGGACAGAGATCATCGTAAACCAGCGAATGTCGGAAAATGGGTCTGTTGATGTGAAGAATTTCTGCCAGATATGCAGGAGAGACAGAAAAGCTCTTTTTCCGAACCCAGCACTTAAGTTCATCTCCTTCCACAATTGCGTTGGCATAAAATTCTTTTACCAACTCTTCATACGCGTCATCCGGATCAGAGAGAAGGTAATTCCAATCCTTGTGAGCAAACCATTTCGGAATGTCAATGTCATGAAGTGATGGCTGATCCAAAGCTCTCTCTAGTAATGGTTTGGCATGAAGAAAGAAATTCTCATAAGACTGATAGGCTGCATATGATCTGAACCTGTCGGGATCGAATCTCTTCGATGAAGAGCGAGTCCCTTTTGGTTGAGGTGAGAAATCATCAACATCTATTACTGGTTCCTTCCCTTTGGAACTACCTCCTTTTACAGCAGCCTTTTTGAATGGTGACATGACCAGTCTGCATTATGAACAAGGGAAATGACAGAACACAATCCAACAAACTTTATTAGCAGTGGGTTAGTGGAAATATAGGGACAATGAAGAAACCCTAATAACTGGATGGAAATGGATAGAAAATAGCAATGAGGGACACAAATGGCTCAAATTGAACTACACGGAAGAGGGAGTCCAAATAGAACCACATAATCAGCTGAAAAAGGACCCACAATCAACAACACATCAACAGGATACCACACAGGATCATAGTGGAACACGACATCAACAGCAGATCAGACAAAAATTAGCTAACCCTAGCTAAGCACATGATGAAGAACAAAACCACCCAAAATAAACTAGCTCAAAAACAGAAACACAAGCTTCCAAAGGCTAAACATGGACAAAGAGTAAAAGTTGAGCTAAAAACCCATCACAAAATCACAATCAATTGTGAAAAATCCAGAGGGAAAACCATAACAACAAGAAAAATAGAGTTCAAGACAGAAAAACCCATACCTGTTAGTCGACGATTTTGAGCTGAAAAGAGGCAAACAATGGAGATCGCAAATGGAGGCACGGTGTGAATGGGTAAGAGCAAATGAGAAAGACAATGAACAGTCACAAAAAGATCGAGGGAAAAACAAAAAGTTTAAAAACTGCCCCTGTATGTCCAAAACACGCGATTTTCGCAACTGAGACGAGTCGCCAAAAAGTCGCCAGATCAAGCCGCCAAAACACCCTAGGACGAAAATGTGAAAATTTTTCTAAGTGTTTTTCGCGACTGGAAGGTCTACCCGCGAGTAAGTCGCGAGCTGAGCCGCGAAAATCTCTGAGTGAACCTCGCGACTGGACCTTCCACTCGCGAACAAGTCGCCAAAAATGACCAGCGAAGATGCGACTGAGGCTCGCGACTTGACATACCCGCGACTGAGCCGCCAAAACAGGGCAAAACTGGATTTTTGAAATTTTCAGATTTTTCAAACAAAATACTTTCCAAAAACACCTAAAACACTCAAAAATCTTTTTGTGCTTGAATTAACAAAGATTGAGCATGTGAAAACACATTTTATCAAGTACAATCACACAAATGAATATGGCATTTATTGAACATAAACTTGTGTGTTGTGTGTGGATATCAACAATGAGATAGTCCTTCGTCTAATGTGAAGCTTCAATGATCAATTCAACCAAGGCATACACAATTAGCACTAGATCATGTGACCCATCTCAATTATAGAAGTATGTATATATGACCTCCCACAAAACTTGATAACATGATTTGAAGCTTTACATTTGACTCCACTTTTAATCATAACAATTGATCTTTTTGATCTTTTGAGTCAATCACCTCTCATTGTGAGAGTGATATATGATATTTCACTTTAATGAATAAGCCTTTGGCTTTTTGAATGAACATGTACTTCAATATAAGGTCGCTTACCCTTTTTCCTAGTCAAATACTAGAATGTGCGACAGGCTTTTACAGCTCAATATCTCTTTTCATTTGGAGATTTACATTTGGTGAGCTCTTTTTAGCAAAACAAAAATAAAGAGTGGGAAGATATATAGACACAAGTCTATGCAAGTCTCAAGATCAACAAAACCATTCACTAATCATCCATGACAAGTTTGAAGATCTATTTACAACAATCACAAAGATTTCAAGATTTTTCCCACAGTGATATAAGTGCATGAAAACAAGCGATGCTTGAAAATGCACAAAGCCATTAGCACAAAGGTACAAGGCAAAACAGGTTTTGAGACAAAAGCTCTACAAAGTCAATCAAGCCTTTTGATTTTCTATTTTTTATGTGATTTTTGGATTTTTGACTTAAAAGAAGAAAAATGATTGAACAATCAAAGAAAGAACCAAAAGAATTAACAGAAGGACAAACAAACAATAAACATATTGCACAAAGGGCTAACAAAGAAGTGTGTGCCACATCACAAGCAAATATATCAAATTATAAATATGTGAAGCACACAACACACAAGAGAATCAAGGAATTGTACCGACACCAATGGTCTTACGGAGTGATTCAAACCGTGGACCATCGAGAGGCTTGGTGAAGATGTCCGCCTTTTGATTGTCGGTGTGTATGAACTCAAGACACATAACTCTTTCCTCTACCAAATCCCGAATGAAATGGTAGCGTATCTCTATGTGTTTAGACTTAGAATGCTGAACAGGATTCTTGGAAAGATTGATGGCACTGGTGTTGTCACAGAAGACACACATCGTTTCTTGAGGAATTCCATAGTCATGAAGTAATTTCTTCATCCAAAGAAGCTGAGTGCAGCAACTCCCAGCAGCGATGTATTCTGCTTCTGCAGTAGATAGAGATACTGAATTCTGCTTCTTGCTCATCCATGAGACAAGATTGTTACCAAGATAAAAACAGCCGCCTGAAGTGCTTTTCCGATCGTCTACACTGCCAGCCCAGTCAGCATCTGAATACCTAGCAAGACAATCATTTGAGTCTTTTGAATACCACAGACCATAGTTTGCAGTACCATTCACATATCGAATGATTCGCTTAGCAGCAGTCAGATGAGATTCCTTCGGATTAGCTTGGTACCTGGCACAAACGCCCACACTGAAAGCAATGTCCGGTCTACTGGCTGTAAGGTAGAGCAAACTTCCTATGATGCTCCTATACAATGTAGGACTTACTTCAACTCCCGACGAATCCACATTCAGTTTAGTGGAAGAGCTCATGGGGGTGGAGGCATGTTTTTTGGATTCTAGACCAAACTTCTTGACAATGTTTCTGGCATACTTTTCTTGAGATACAAAAATACCCTCCTTCTGTTGTTTGACTTGAAGACCCAAGAAAAATGTGAGCTCCCCCACCATACTCATCTCAAACTCCTTCTTCATCTCTTCAGAAAATTCAGTAGCACGATCTTCGATGGTTGCCCCAAACACTATGTCATCAACATAGACTTGTGCCACAAGGAGATAACCTTCATCATTTTTGACAAACAGAGTTCGATCTGCATACCCTCTCTTGAAACCTCTGTCTAGAAGATAATGTGTAAGACGATCGTACCAGGCTCTAGGCGCTTGTTTTAAGCCATAAAGGGCTTTCTTCAATCTTAGTACATGATCTGGAAATTGAGGATCTTCAAATCCTTTTGGTTGCTCAACAAATACTTCTTCATTTAGATGTCCATTCAGAAACGCGCACTTTACATCCATTTGATAAAGTTTGAAATTCAAGGTGCACGCAATGGACATGAGGATACGAATGGATTCGAGTCTTGCCACCGGAGCAAAAGATTCATCAAAATCCACTCCTTCAACTTGAGTGTATCCTTGGGCTACTAACCGAGATTTGTTTCGAATTATTTCTCCATCTTCATCAGTTTTGTTTTTAAAAATCCACTTTGTGCCTATAACATGAATGTTCTCGGGCCGTGGAGCAAGTTCCCACACATCATTCCTTACAAACTGATTCAGCTCTTCATGCATTGACTCAACCCAATTCTCATCTTGAAGAGCCTCTTCAATCCTTTTTGGTTCAAATTGTGCAAGATAACAGTGATATGTTACATGATTGGCTAGCAGAACATTTCCTTTCCTGAGGCGAAGACCGTCATCAAGAGATCCTATGATATTACTTTCCGGATGATTCTTGATAACTCTTGAAGATGGCCTTTTTGAAGTGGAAACTTCATCACTACGAGAGATAGGAGGATGGACTTCCGGAGGAGTAAGAGGGCTTGATGTTCTAGACATCGATCTCGTTTCCATTCTTGGGTTGATGGGAGTCGATTCTACTTCTGGTATAGGTTCTTCACCTTCTATATCCAAAGCTTCTACCTCAACATCGGCCTCTTTGGTGCTCGGCCCTTCTACATCATCAATCATTTCCACCTTAGGTAAGGCATCATCAATCTTGACATTTATGGACTCCATCACAGTTTTTGTTCTCTTGTTAAACACTCTATACGCTCGACTTGTAGTAGAGTAGCCAAGAAAAATACCCTCATCACTTCTCGCATCAAACTTCCCAAGATTCTCTCGATCATTTAGGATATAGCATTTACTTCCAAACACCCGGAAATACTTCACTTTTGGCTTCTTCCCATTCCATATCTCATAGGCAGTCTTCTTTGTACCAACTCGAAAGAAAATCCTATTGCCAATGTGACACGAGGTGTTGATAGCTTCTCTCCAAAATTTTTGAGATATTTGCTTGTTAAGCAACATGACTCTTGCCATCTCCTGAATCACACGATTTTTTCTCTCTACCACTCCGTTTTGTTGTGGAGTTTTGGGAGCTGAAAATTCTCTTTTAATTCCATTCTTCTCACAGAAGGACTCGAATCTTGCATTCTCAAATTCCCTCCCATGATCACTTCTAACTTTGGCTATCGGAATCCCTTTTTCGTTTTGTAGTTTCTTGCACAGAATCTCCAACCTCTCACAAGCCTCTGATTTTTCTCTAAGGAAATCAACCCAAGTGTATCTTGAGAAGTCGTCCACAATAACCATAATGTATCTCTTCCCCCCTAGGCTTTCTGTTCTGGTAGGCCCCATTAGATCAACATGAAGTAACTCCAAACACCGAGAGGTGGCTATCACACTCACCTTGTGATGACTTGCCTTAGTTTGTTTCCCCATTTGACACGCACCACAAACGGTCTTCTTCACTTTTCCAAACTTAGGAAGTCCCTCGACTGCTTCAAGTTTTGAAACTTTCGCTACTTGTTTGAAGTTGGCATGCCCAAATCTGTGATGCCACAACTCCAACGTATCCACACGAGCACTTCTACACGATATGGGTGCCGTGGGAACAATTCCATAACAGTTATCAGTAGTCCGATTTCCTTCCAAAACCTGAATCCCCTCTTCATTGATGATCAAACATCCCTTCTTAGAGAATTGTACCAGAAAATCATCATCACAAATTTGAGTGATGCTCAGCAAATTCGCCTTCAGCCCTTTTATGTACAGCACATCTTTCAACAGCGGCAAACCAGGTATCTCAATGGTTCCTTTGCCTAGGACTTGAGCATGACTTCCATCACCAAAGGTCACATAGTCACCGACCTTTTCTTTGAGTGTCTTGAACAGAGACTTATCCCCTGTCATATGGCGAGAACACCCACTGTCAAGATACCACAAACATGCATTAAACACCTTCAATGAGGTATGCACAAATAGGTTCACATGTGATAGACATTCTTGCCCTTCAAACACAAACTCATCATCTGTTTTCATGCTTCTTTCAGTTTGATTCTTCATTTTCAGATTCTCAATCATCTCACACAACATTCTATTATTTCTTTTATATTTCTTAATCAATGATTTAGATTCAGATATGCTACTGTGTAAGACATAATTCTGATTTTCAATACATTCCAGCATGTGAACAAATTCTCTAACATGTTTCTTAGTTTTTAACAACTCTACAAACACATCAGTAAGACACCTTTCAGACATATGCATAGAGTCATTTTCACAAACACTTAAGCTACAATTCAGCATGGTATATTCCAAAACAATCAATCACAACACAGGGGTCTAGGATCACACTTAGGTAATAAAACCACAACAAGTGTACCAGCTCTGATACCAATTGAAAGTTCAAAAACGTGTACAAAAACACCTTTGAACGTTTAGACCCCCAAATTACAACTTAATCAATTCAAGCAATATGTCAAACAACTAGTGTGCGGAAACTTAATATATGCTATCATACGAAATTGATTAAATACTATCTAAGCCATAACAGATTAAAATCCACAGCAGATAAATAAAAGGCAAAGATAGAGAGGAAGGAAGATGCAAACACAAAGACAACACGCGATGTGTTATCGAAGAGGAAACCGAAGCCCTCGGCGAAAAACCTCTCCGCCGCCCTCCAAGCGGTAATCAATCCACTAGAAAATATAGTTGGGATACAAGGACAGCAATAGACCCTCCAAACCTAATCTACCCAGTGCACCTAAGCCCTCCAAGCTTCTTGCTCCAACGAGGTTGCGCCGAACCTTTTTCTTTTCTAGCTTACCGGATTCCGCTACTAGACCGTAGCATCAACCAATGTAGATTGGCTCCTTCCTAACTGCTTCCCAGAAATCCAAACAGCAGTCTCACAATGATGATGATGGTGAGAACCTGGTTTGGTATAATGCCTCTCAAGGATTTAACAATGGAGAGGAAGAGAGTTGAGGAATTTGAAGAGTCTCTAAGGTATAGATTGTGTGTGAATCAATCTAGTTTTTCTTTAGGGTTTCTCTCTCAAAATTCTCTCTGGAAGCTCTCTTTCAATCGTGGGTAATAGGGGTATTTATACTGGAGTGGAGAGGAATGTGAAACGTCAGGTTTTTACAAAACAGGGGTGGCTCGCGGCTTGACCTCGCGGCTTGACTAAGTCGCGAGATCCAGTCGCGAGATAACCGTATGGCCAGTTGTCCTGTTTTGTCCTGTAATGCTCCAGCTAGCATGACTGTTCATCTTCCAGCATGCTTGGCACGTGTGCAACTTCTGGCGGCTTGCAGCCGCGAGTCACCCGCGAGTCCCAGCCGCGACTCTCTGTTTTCTTGCACACTCTTGAGCAAACTTCACTCTATCTCACTCACTACCCTTACATCAAACCCACCTAAATACAGAGTTACTAAATGCTGAATTACAAGCAAATTTGGCACGGAATAAAGCCAATTAGATGGTTGAATAAATTCAACCTTACATGGTTGATTAAATTCAACCTTACAATCTCCCCCTTTGGCTATTCCGTGACGAAACCCTAAAACAGACTCTAGACTTAACATGTGAGTTGGGAACAGTTGAACAAAACTCACTCACACCTAACTCTAGAAGCTGTGTAGCACTTGAATCATAAGATCATGAAACTCCTAAAACACAATAATATACCATGATCATTGTATGCAGAAAAGCATGAAATGCATATGAAACAAGCTTAAGGTGATCAAGCAAAGATGAAGTGAAGATGCTTGATCAACCAAGTAATCACCACAAGGTAATGATCACAGTGCTCATTCACACTTGGAATGAACACTTGAACATACAAGTTAACAAGAACAAAGCAAGATACTTGTATGCTCAACACTCAACCAATGCATAATACACTAAGTATAAGCATCTAGGAATAATCCTACAAGGGCACAAGAGTGACAGTACTTAAAACAAAATGCAAGACAATTAGATAGAAGTACTGATTTAAACAAAGCATAAAAGGCTGCATTAAGCAAGGTACAAACCATGAAGCCTACAAAATATGCATAAAAACATTAACCCTAAAAGCTTACAAAAGCAACATGGGTACAAAACACAATATGTCCTGAATAACATCAACAATATATGCAAAGAGTAAACCAAGTATATGAGATAAGAGTTAGAAACAAAAATACACCAAAAACCACAGTGTATCAAACCCATGAAAACACTAAATACCCAAAACATAAACACATATAAACAAAGTCTGATTTTGAAAACTCCCCCTCAACACATTTGTAAGGTTGAATTTATTCAACCATCTAATTGGCTTTATTCCGTGCCAAATTTGCTTGTAATTCAGCAATTAGTAACCCTGTATTTAGGTGGGTTTGATGTTAGGGTAGTGAGTGAGATAGAGTGAAGATTGCTCAAGAGTGTGCAAGAAAACAGAGACTCGCGGGTGACTCGCGGCTACAAGCCGCCAGACGCAGCACACGTACCAAGCATGCTGGAAGGTGAACAGTCATGCAAGCTGGAGCACTACAGGACAAAACAGGACAACTGACCATACGGTTATCTCGCGACTGGATCTCGCGACTTAGTCAAGCCGCGAGGTCAAACCGCAAGCCACCCCTGTTTTGTAAAACCTGACGTTTCACATTCCTCTCCCATTCCAGTATAAATACTCCTTTTACCCACGATTGTAAGAGAGCTTCCAAAGAGAATTTTGAGAGAGAAACCCTAAAGAAAAACAAGATTGATTCATCCACAATCTATACATTAGAGTCTCTTCAAATTCCTCAACTCTCTTCCTCTCCATTGTCAAATCCTTGAGAGGCATTATACCAAACCTGATTCTCACCATTATCATTACTGTGAGAGAGCTGTTTGGATTTCTGGGAAGCAGTTAGGAAGGAACCAATCTTCATTGGTTGATGCTACGGTCTAGTAGCGGAATCCTGGAAGTTAGAAAAGAAAAAGGTTTGGCGCAACCTCGTTGGAGCAAGAAGCTTGGAGGGCTTAGGTGCACTGGGTAGATTAGGCTTGGAGGGTCTATTGCTGTCCATGTATCCCAACTGTATTTTCTAGTGGATTGTTTACCGCTTGGAGGGCGGTGGAGAGGTTTTACGCCGAGGGCTTCGGTTTCCTCTTCGATAACACATCGCGTGTTGTCTTTGTGTTTGCATCTTCCTTCCTCTCTATCTTTGCCTTTTTATTATCTGCTGTGGATTGTGTTTTGTTTCGGCTTAGATAGTTTTTACCAATTCCATATTATAGCTTATGTTAAGTTTCCGCACACTAGTTGTTTGACATATTGCTTGAATTGGTTAAGTTGTAATTTGGGGGTCTAAACGTTCAAAGGTGTTTATACACGTTTTTGAACTTTCAATTGGTATCAGAGCGGGTACACTGTTATTGGTTTCATTACTATTGTGTGATCCTTGACTCCCTTTTTTTGAGATGGATTGGTCTCAATCCCTAAATGCACCTCTATATTTTGATGGTAGTAATTGTGCTTTTTGGAAGGTTCGCATGAGAGCTTTTCTGTGTTCTATTGATGAATCTATTTGGGATGCTGTTGAGATTGGTTGGACCAGACCTGAGGCAGCCAAATCCACATGGGATAAGGCAGCACTTGCTGCACTAATGCTAACAGTAAAGCACTCAATGCTATTTTCTGTGGTGTGTCTCCAGATGAATTTCACAGGATTTCTCACATTACCGTTGCCAAAGAAGCATGGGAGATTTTGGAAACCACCTATGAAGGCACGAAGAAAGTGAAAGACACCAAGTTGCAAATGCTGACCACTCGGTTTGAGGAGCTCAAAATGAGTGAAGATGAGTCTTTTGACTCTTTCTATGGGAAGCTAAATGAGGTGGTTGTCAGTAAGTTCAACTTGGGGGAGAAAACGGAGGATTCAAAAATTGTAAGGAAGATCCTTCAATCATTGCCGGAAAGTTTTCATGCTAAAGTGACAGCGATTGAAGAGAGCAAGGACCTTGATGACATCAAAGTACAGGAGCTGGTTGGTTCTCTGCAGACTTATGAGATGTCACTGTCCAATCAACGGAAGAGTAAATCTCTTGCTCTTAAGACCATTAATGAGAAAGTGGAAGATCAAGACTCATCGGGAGAAGATGTGGTTGACAAAGATGTTGCATACCTTGTCAAAAATTTTCAGAAAGTTCTTGAAATTCAAAAATAATGGCAAATTTGATGATAAAAGAAAATTCCAAAGTTCTGGAAGGGAGAAAAGGGAATTCAAAAAGAAAGATGGAAAAGAATCCCAACCTACACAAGGTGTCACTTGCTTCGAATGTAACAGGCATGGACACTTTAAGAAGGAATGTCCGAATTATTTGAAATCGAAAGACAAAGTGTATGCCACGACATTGAGTGACTCGGATTCATCTGCCTCAGAATCTGAAGAAAGCTGTGATGGAGAGGGGAACTATTCAGCTTTTATAACTATTGCTCATGTTGAGTCTTCAGATGAGTTGAATCTGCTTGTACGAGACCTTGGAGAACATAGTAATGATGAATCACTGGGAATTGTTGAAGAATCAGATGCTGAAGAAGATGAAAGCACAGCAAATCTTCAAGAGAATTATAACTCACTCTTGGAGAAATCGGGTGAGTACACAAGGGTGGCCAAGGCTGCTGTGAGAAAAATAAAAAAGGCAGAGGAGGACTACAAAAGTCTCCTAATCCGATATAGGGAGGCCAAATGTGAGATAGAAACACTGAATGGTGAGCTGTCCGAAACTTACACAAAAGTGAGATTTCTTGAGCATGAGATTGTGCAAGCAAATGCTAAAATAGAGAGGGTCACCACCAAGAAGCTAGATGATGTTATTTCATCTCAAAAGAGCTTTTCAAACAAATCAGGATTGGGATATACTGGAGGAAGTAGCTCATCTGGAAATGTCACTAAAGAAGTGAAGTTTGTAAAGGCCAAAGATCCAGTTGTAGTTGACCTTAATGAAGAGAAGCTCAAGATGGAGGAGAAGAAGAATGTGGTGAACCAACGGATGTTGAATCCCCGTAATCAATCTGTGGGCAGGTCTGAATCTCATGCCAAGTCACGCCCACGACCACAAAGAGGTCCTAGAGTAACTTATGTGTGTCATTATTGCGGACTTCAAGGGCATACTCGACCAAATTGCCAAAAGCTGAGAGCAAAGAATAGTGCAACTCCTCAAAGGTCAGGAGGACCTAGAAATGATAGAAGAAATTGGGCAGGTGATCAATCTAGAGATCAGAATGGTGATCCCGGAATGATGAACGTGATGAAGATGATTGGTGCATTCACCAACTGCTTGGAAAGCTTCTCACGAAGGTTTGAAAGCCCTAACTCCCGTACCCAATCCTATAAGGAAATCACCCCAAACACAAGTGACGTGTGGGTGAAAAAGGGTACTCATGCATAAACATTACAACATGTCCATGCATTAATACTTCCTATGCTTTGTAACGATGTTTGTTTGTTTGCTTGCTGTTTTTGCTGTTGGTTGTTTGCTTGTCTACTTGAGCATATTTTTAATTTTGTTTTATCAATCTTTTTGCTTTTATGTCAAAAATCCAAAAATCACATAAAAATTAGAAAATCAAAAAGTTTGATTGACATTGTTGAGTTTTTGTTTCAAAACTTGTTTTGCCTTGTACCTTTGTGCTAATGGCTTTGTGCATTTTCGAGCATTGCTTGTTTCTTTTCACTCATATCACTGTGGGAAAAATCTTGAAATCTATGTGATTGTTGTAAATAGATCTTCAAATTTGTCATGAATGATTAGTGAATAGTTATGTTGATCTTGAGACATGCATAGACTTGTGTCTATATATCTTCCCACTATTTATTTATGTTTTTGCTAAAAAGAGCTCACCAAATGTAAATCTCCAAATGAAAAGAGATATTGAGCTGCAAAAGCCTGTCGCACATTCTAGTATTCGACTAGAAAAAAGGGTAAGCGACTTTATATTAAAAAAAATGTTTATTCAAAAAGTCAAAGGCTTGTTCATTAAAGTGAAATATCAAATATCACTCTCACAATGAGAGGTGATTGCCTCAAAAGATCAAAAAGATCAAATGTTATGATTAAAAGTGGAGTCAAATGTAAAGCTCCAAGTTATGTTATCAACTTTTTGTGGGAGGTCATATATACATATTTCTATAATTGAGATGGGTCACATGATCTAGTGCTAATTGTGTATGTCTTGGTTGAATTGATCATTGAAGTTTCACATTAGACTAAGGACTATCTCATTGTTGATATCCACACACAACACACAAGTTTATGTTCAATAAATGTCATATTCATTTGTGTGATTGTACTTGATGAAATGTGTTTTCACATGCTCAATCTTTGTTAATTCAAGCACAAAAAGATTTTTGAGTGTTTTAGGTGTTTTTGGAAAGTATTTTGTTTGAAAAATCTGAAAATTTCAAAAATCCAGTTTTGCCCTGTTTTGGCGGCTCAGTCGCGGGTATGTCAAGTCGCGAGCCTCAGTCGCGTCTTCGCGGGTCATTTTTGGCGACCTGTTTGCGAGTGGAAGGTCCAGTCGCGAGGGTTACTCAGAGATTTTCGCGGCTCATCTCACGACTCACTCGCGGGTAGACCTTCCAGTCGCGAAAAACACTTAGAAAAATTTTCAAACTTTTGTCCTTGAGTGTTTTGGCGGCTTGATCTGGCGACTTTTTGGCGACCCATTTCAGTCGCGAAAAACGCGTGTTTGGCAGAAATAGGGGCAGTTTTTAAATCTTTTTCAGTTTTCCCTCGAACATTTGTGACTGTTCATCTTCTCTCTAAACTATCTCCTTCCCAAACACTCCGAGTATCCATTTTCAAATCTCATTGGTGCTTCATTTCTTATCCAAATCATCAAGAAAAGGTATGGGTCCTGTTTTCTCAATCTCATTTTTCCTATTTCATGGATATTTATATTACCGTTTGGATTGATATTGTGGTCGAAACATTTCTCTCTTTGTGTGATGGGTATGGCTTGTTTTGATTGTTGTTGTTTTCATCCGCTTTCATGTTGAGTGGTCACAATGTGCTTTTTCATTGTTCTGATATTTGCCTGTTGTTGAGTCTGAAAATCTTTTGTTAAATGGGTTTGGTATTTATTTGACTTGCTCATTTCACTTGCTTGAGTGTTGATGTTGGATTTCGGTATTGGGTTACTGAGTTTTTATGATAACATAATGTGTGTCTTGTAACCATGTGCTTTAGTTTTGATGCTTTGTTACTTCATTTTGAAATATTTTTCCATGTTCATATCTTTTGTGGAATGTTTTATGATATTCTTAATGTTCGAATGCTGTATCTGTTTGCATATCATGGTTATGGTAACCTGTCTCATTGACAGTTCTGTTAGTTTTTGTCTCTCTATGCCTTTGTGCGCTATCACCATTTTGTTGCACCTGTCATTTTGTGCTCCTTAGTATTATTGGAAGTTTGGTTGGGTCTGCACTATCTTCAGTTTGTATTTATGTATTGAATTTTTTTTACTTCTATTAGCACTGAATCATGTTGACATTTATCTTGTGTGGTACTGTTGTTGGTTCTTTGCTGTGGGCCTGTTCTCTTGCAGATGTCTCGTTGATCTTCCAGGGGTAAAGACATTGTTGCTGACGATCTAGCAACACCCAGTTGCTAAAAGGACTCGACTATCATCACAGGCATCTCAAGACCCCAATGAGGATAGGTTCAGAACTCCGCTTACCTCACACGTCTACTCAAACATTTTTGACAAGTCAACTCCTATAGTGGAACGGATGGTGGAGTTTAACACCTTAGGGACCACTTTTATCCCTCGAATCTTTGAGAAACGAGATTGGGCAAACTTGTTCGGGAACTTTGATGATCCAATGGATGAGCTGGTCAAAGAATGCTTCTCCAATGCAACTGATCTTGGAGTTCAACTCATTTTCTGGGTCAGAGGAAAAGAGTTTGGCATTTCCTCAGACTCCATCGCAGATCTTCTCGGCATCACCAAACCTCAAAATGTGGATCTAACTCTTTACGATGAACGAACTCCAGAGGTTGAAGAAATTCTACAAATCCTAGGATCTGATCATGAAGTATCCAGTGCAGGAACATCCATCAGCACCACAAAGTTTGCACCAGAGTTGACCACACTGAAGTTGATCATGTTTACCAATCTCTACCCACTGTCCAACACTACATTCATCAATCTTGGGAGAGCTTTATTCCTTTGTGATCTTATTACAGGAGCCCCCATTGATATATGTGCTCACATCTACTACACCTTGAGGAAGACCGCGGTTCGAACTGCAGCTCGAGGAATTATTCCATTTTGCAGTCTCATCATGAAGCTCATTCTTCGTGAAGGAATTGTTCCTCCTACAGATGGAAAAATGTTGACCCGTCAGCGTCCTATTTCCATGTTCACTCTTCAAGCTAGCAGAAGTCACTCCTCTAAAACACCAAGGAGTGCTCACATCTCTCCGGTTACTCCATCTGCCCCTGAATCAGAGACATCTGCACATACCACATCTACTTCGCGTGCTGTTCCTAAAGCTTCACAAGCTAGTATTCCGCAAGCACAGACTGCTCCTCATACTGATAGAGTGGGCAGTTTACTTGAGCATATTCAGAAACGCATTGATGAGATTGTGGCACTTCTCTACTCCACAAACAACCATGTCCAAATGCGTCTCGAGACTATGGAGAATCAGCTAGATGCTATTCAACAAAAGTTGGACGAGAGCCTTTAACTATTCGTGCCAAAAAGGGGGAGAGCATTCAGTAAAGGGGAGAAAGTTCAAAGGGAAGTGTGCATAGTGATAGGGGGAGTACACACATACTTTTGACATACTTTTGTTTTAAGTCTTATCCTCTAAACTTATAGGTTTATGTTTGTTGGACTTTTAGTGTTTTTATGGGTTAGATACACTGTGTTTTTGGTGTATAGTTGTTTTTAACTCATAACTTATACTCTTGGTTTAATCTTTTATATATTTTGATGATGTTATTCAGGATGTTTTGTGGTTTGTACCCATGTGCTTTTGTAAGCTTTTAGGGTTAATGTTTTATGCATAGTTTGTAGGCTTTATGGTATGTACCTTGCTTAATGCAGCCTTTATGCTTTGTTGAAATCAGTACTTTAATCTAAATGTCTTGCATTTTGATTTATGTACTGTCTCTCTTGTGCCCTTGTAGGATTGTTCCTAGATGCATATACCTTGTGTATTATGCATTGGTTGAGTGTTGAGCATACAAGTATCTTGCCTTGTGCTTGTTAACTTGTATGTCCTTGTGTTCATTCCAAGTGTGAATGAGCACTGTGATCATTACCTTGTGGTGTTCACTTGGTTGATCAAGCCATGGTTTGTTTCTGAACTCCATCTTTGCTTGATCACATATTGCCTGTTTCATATGCATTTTATGATTTTCTACTTACAATGATCATGGTGTATTGTTGTGTTTCAGGAGTATTATGTACATATGATTCAAGTGCTTCACAGCTTCTAGAGTTAGGTGTGAGTGAGTTTTGTTCAACTGTTCCCAACTCACATGTTAAGTCTAGAGTCTGTTTTAGGGTTTTGTCACGGAATAGCCAAAGGGAGAGATTGTAAGGTTGAATTTATTCAACCATCTAATTGGCTTTATTCCGTGCCAAATTTGCTTGTAATTCAGCAATTAGTAACCCTGTATTTAGGTGGGTTTGATGTAAAGGTAATGAGTGAGATAGAGTGAAGATTGCTCAAGAGTGTGCAAGAAAACAGTGACTCGCGGCTGCAAGCCGCCAGACGCAGCACACGTGCCAAGCATGCTGGAAGGTGAACAGTCATGCAAGCTAGAGCACTACAGGAAAAAACAGGACAACTGGCCATACGGTTATCTCACGACTGGATCTCACGACTTAGTCAAGCCGCGAGGTCAAGTCGCGAGCCACCCCTATTTTGTAAAACCTGACGTTTCACATTCCTCTCCCACTCTAGTATAAATACCCTTTTTACCCACGATTGTAAGAGAGCTTCCAGAGAGAATTTTGAGAGAGAAACCCTAAAGAAAAACAAGATTGATTCACCCACAATCTATACATTAGAGTCCCTTCAAATTCCTCAACTCTCTTCCTCTCCATTGTCAAATCCTTGAGAGGCATTATACCAAACCTGATTCTCACCATTATCATTACTGTGACAGAGCTGTTTGGATTTCTGGGAAACAGTTAGGAAGGAACCAATCTTCATTAGTTAATGCTACGGTCTAGTAGCGGAATCCGGGAAGCTAGAAAAGAAAAAGGTTCAGCGCAACCTCGTTGGAGCAAGAAGCTTGGAGGGCTTAGGTGCACTGGGTAGATTAGGCTTGGAGGGTCTATTGCTGTCCATGTATCCCAACTGTATTTTCTAGTGGATTGTTTACCGCTTGGAGGGCGGCGGAGAGGTTTTACGCCGAGGGCTTCGGTTTCCTCTTCGATAACACATCGCGTGTTGTCTTTGTGTTTGCATCTTCCTTCCTCTCTATCTTTGCCTTTTTATTATCTGCTGTGGATTGTGTTTTGTTTCGGCTTAGATAGTTTTTACCAATTCCATATTATAGCTTATGTTAAGTTTCCGCACACTAGTTGTTTGACATATTGCTTGAATTAGTTAAGTTGTAATTTGGGGGTCTAAACGTTCAAAGGTGTTTATACACGTTTTTGAACTTTCAACATTACTCCCCCTTACGAGCTGCTTTTCTGCTTCTCATCAACAATCTCATCAACAACAGAAATAATATCTCCCCCTTTTTGACCGGAATGGCCAGAGGGTCACTGTCCATGCAGGGTGGTGAAGCTGTCAAGTTTTGCAGACAAAATATCAATCTGGTCCTGCATGGCTCTCATCCTCTCAGAGTGCTCGGTCTAGACCCCTTTGATTCCATCAAGTCGTTCCAGAATGACTTGAAAAGCATCTGGAGGTGTATCTAATGAAGTTGATGCTCTAGTCCTTTTGCCACTCTTCCTGGGTGTTGAGGTTGATGCATGCCCTGCTGCCTCTGCCTTAGTCTCCATTGGGATACCCTATCCTTCATCACCTTCATCTTCTTCACCTGGAAGCTGAACATTTATCCTTTTGAAGGTAAGCTTGTTAATTGCAGAGGGTGTGGATATGGGACTGATGTCTCGAGGGATTGGAACGCCCTTCTTTCTAAAGATCCTCATCAACAAACTAGGGAAGATCAGTTTTAGCCTAGAAGTGGTTCTAGTCTCATCCACAATAGTGTCATATATGTGGGAACTGATGTCAATGAATGCCTTTTCTTTGAGATCCATCAAAAAAATTGCTCTTGCACAGTTGATTGTAGTCAACTTCTTTATAGGATATAGGTTAAACATCATGATTATAGTTAGACACCTCATGTCCACTGGAAAAGCTATGGTATTCAGACATTTCCCTTCTCTCTGTCCACCTATCCTCTGTTGAATAGTTTCAATAGACACAATCCTATCTTTGTAATTGACAAACTCCTGATCTTCTAATCCTTCAAGACCTAGCACATCATCAATGTCATGTGCATCCAAAGTGAACTCTTTACCTCTAACCCAGCAGTTTAAATCATCCTCCCTTATCACAGCATTTGAATAAAACTCCCTAATCAGGAGTTCACACACAACAGGAAGATCACTCAGAAGCTTTTCCCATCCTCTTCCTTCAAAACAGCTGGGAATAAAAGTGTTCCTTAAATCCTCCAAATCCACAAACCTTTCTTGAATAATTCCTGCTTTTAAGAAGAAGTCCTTATATCTCTCAAAGTGGGAAACAGACCTGAACAAGTTAGGGTCCATTTTCATTCTCTTATCTGCCTTCTTTGCAGGTGTTTTCTTCTTTGGGGATGACGGTGCCATCTGTGAACAATCAGAGGAGGCCACAATAACATAGAGCAATACATGTGCAGAACCAATCAGTACTATGTAATTAACAAAAAAATGCAACCACACAGATGAACTTAAACACTTAAACCTTATGCTACTTAGATCAACCACATGGATGAACAAGCCTAAAAGAGGAAACACAAGAACAACAGGGAGAATGCAGGGGAATATTAAAGCAACAGAGATAGAAAATATCCTAAAGACAGATATATGTCAATGAGACATAGAATGTGATGAGAATGACATGACTCATAATCAGCATAGTAAAACTCACAGATGTTCCCAATAGATGCACATAATAGAACTGGCACATTCAGCACAGTAAACCCACATCCATAAAAGGAACATTTTGAATCAACTCATCAGCATAAGATCAGATAAAATAAGTAACCAATAAATAATACACCCTAGCTAAGCACAAGATAAAGACCAAAATCAACAACTTAATTAATTTCAAACTCAAGCAATAGCATCCAAAAGCTAAGCATGAACATAGAGCAACAGTTGAAACATAAACCCATCTCAAAAACATAAACAAATGCGAATAATCAAGAGGGAAAAACACAAAATCAAATAAAAGGAGTTCAAGAATGAAAACCCATACCTGTTACCTGAAGATTTTGAGCAGAAATTAAGCAACAATGGAGTTTGAAAATGGGTGCACGGAGTGTTTGGGAAGGAGATAGTTGAGGAAGAAGATGAACAATCACAAAAGTTCGAGGGAAAACTGAAAAAGATTTAAAAGCTGCCCCTATTTTTGTTAAACACGCGTTTTTCGCAACTGAAGTGAGTCGCCACCAAGTCGCCAGTTCAAGCTGCCAAAACACTCAAAGACAAAAATTTGAAAAAATTTTCTAAGTGTTTTTCGCGACTGGAAGGTCTACCCGCTAGTGAGACGCGAACTAAGCCGCGAAAATCTCTGAGTAACCCTCGCGACTGGACCTTCCACTCGCGAACAAGTCGCCAAAACAGACCCATGAACAGGCGACTGAGGCTCGTGACTTGACGAACAGGCGACTGAAACCACTAGAAGTGTACCTGCTCTAATACCAATTGTAAGTTCAAATATGTGTATAAACACCCTTGAACATTTAGACCCCCAATTTACAAATTAACCAATTCAAGCTTTATGTCAAACAACTAGTGTGCGGAAAATGAACATAAGTTATACTATAGAATTGGATAAACTATCTAAGCCAATTAAAATGACAACCCACAGCAGATAATAAAAGGCAAAGATAAAAGGGAAGGAAGATGCAAACACAAAGACAACATGCGATGTGTTATCGAAGAAGAAATCAAAACCCTCGGCGTAAAACCTCTCTGCCGCCCTCCAAGCGGTAAACAATCCACTAGAAAATGTAGTTGGGATACAAGGACAACAATAGACCCTCCAAGCCTAATCTACCCAGTGCACCTAAGCTCTCCAAGCTTCTTGCTTCAACGAGGTTGCGCAGAACCTTTTTCTTTTCTAGCTTCCCGGATTCCGCTACTAGATCATAGCATCAACCAATGTAGATTGGTTCCTTCCTAACTGCTTCCTAGAAAACCAAACAGCCCTCTCACAGTGATGAATATGGTGAGAATAAGGTTTTGGTAAAATGCCTCTCAAGGATTTGACAATGGAGAGGAAGAGAGTTGAGGAATATGAAGAGACTCTAATGTATAGATTGTTGGTGAATCAATATTTTTTTTCTTTAGGGTTTCTCTCTCAAAATTCTCTCTAGAAGCTCTCTTTCATTTGTGGGTATAAGGGGTATTTATACTGGAGTGAGAGAAGAATGTAAAACGTCAAGATTCACAAAACAGGGGTGGCTCGCGACTTGACCTCGTGACTTGACTGAGTCGCGAGATCCAGTCGTGAGATAACCGTATGGCCAGTTGTACTGTTTTGTCCTGTAGTGCTCCAGCTAGCATGACTATTCACCTTCTGGCATGCTTGGCACGTGTGCTGCGTTTGGCGGCTTGAAGCCGCGAGCCACCCGCGAGAACAAGCCGCGAGTCTCTGTTTTCTTGCACACTCTTGAGCAATCAACACTCTATGTCACTCACTACCCTTACAACAAACCCACCTAAATACAAAGTTGCTAAATGCTGAAATACAAGCAAATTTGGCACGGAATAAAGCTAATAAAATGGTTGATTAAATTCAACCTTACAACTTTTTTATTTTAATTTTCAATTTTCTTACTGGCCCTTAAGTTTTGAAATTTTCATTTTTATGAAAGGCAAATAAAGAACTGAATCAAAAAAATAAAAATTTTAAAACGTAAAACGTTAATATAATTTCAATAAAAAATTTGAAACTTAAAAGCTAAAATAAAAAATAAATCCAAAACCCAAAACCCTAAAAGCCTAAACCCCTTTTCAATATACTCTCTCTCTGAAAGCTATACTTTTTAGGTGGCTTAGAATCTTGTATATTATGACTGCCAAGAAATGGAATGGGATTTCAAATAGAATAATTGTAATTACCTTTAAGTAATGCACTTTATTGGGTTATTGTTTAGTAACAATTGATATGGACAATATTTTAGGGTTCTACACACTATTTTTGTAAGAAAGGGGGAGGATGATGATTATGAAATACTACCAAATTCAGAAAGTTAACTTGGCTTGTCAATGGAGAAATATATTGATTAGTTTTTAAAAAAATTTTAACCATTAAAGAGTTTCCAAAATGATGTACTAAATCTGAAATCTTAAATAATATTTTCGTAATCAATACATTTTTTGTTTATTGGTAATGGATGATTTTCTATTGGCATGCATTGTACTTGATAGATTTTGTCACACAAACAGTGAACCCACTGAATTGTTCATTGGTAATGGTTGTGGGTTTAAGAGTAAAACCCACTGAATTTGTGTAACTTATCAGTTATCAATAAAATTAAAAGTTGTCATCTTTTTTATTTCATTAATACATTATGCTCAGTTTGAATGGTATGCTTGTACTATGGTTCATCATTTGCACACGAAAGAGTTTGTACAAAGTTATGTACAGCCAATAGGCCTTTTTTTTTTTAATGAAAATGGAGAAATGTAGAAGGCTTAATTAATTTAGCTCATACTGAGTTTTTGGCAGCATATTGAGTTTTTTATATGTATCTTTATTCCCTGTGGTTGATTGTCATACTTATCGTTTGTGCAAGAAATTAGGCTATACATTGATATTACTCTTGACCCCCTAAACTTTGTGCAGTATGGCTGCCGTTGCTACTGAGACCCCTGATGAGTTCGGTCCTAGTCCCATGGAGGGTTCGGTGTTAAAGTTTCTAAAAGAACATCGATCATGCACCGTTTGGGAAGGCGAGGTAAAATTAAACCAGTCACCTGTTGAATATTCTCTTCTTATCCTTTTACATTATGTTGATAAGATTTAAAGAGGTTTGAATGTTTCAATCTTTTAGCATTGGACTAAGATAACCAAATTGAATTGTGAAAGCTAGAGAGAATCAAATTTTGATGTATGTATTCGTTGTAAACATGGTGAGTAATGGGTTTGATTGCTATTATGGCGATGTTTACACTAGCATGCACGGCATAAGTAGTAGGATAAACGGGTAAAAAAAAAATGTATCAAGTGCATTGCATTAGTGACAAATTTATAACTCTCAATCAACATCAATTACAAAACATTGCGTATTAAATGCCAACAATACTAACCTCAACCAAATTTGCATATACTCACCTCAGGTCACATACAAAAATAGTCAGTACCAATTTCATATTCTTTTAAAATTCCAAATCATTCTAGGGGCATGACTTTCAAAACCCATTCAAATAAGTTATGATGAACAAAAATATTATACCAACCAGTTATCCATTGAAATCTCTATTACAAATCTTAAACAAATATATCTTGAAATAATTTATGGTAAAAAGACTACAAATACTATCTTAGGTATCAAACTCATAATCCATTTCATACCCATGATAAAGACCTAAAGTACTAAATATTCCTAACAATTTATCACAATATTTAGTACTAAATATTCCCAATAATTAATCACAATATATATATTTTTTTTAAACTTAGCATATTATTAATCACAATATTTACACTAACAAAAAAAAAAAAACAAAAACAAAAAAAAACAAATATTCCCATATGTTGTAATAACATAATTAATCACAATATTTGGTACTAAATATTCCCAATAATCACAATATTAATTTTTTTTTAAAAAAAAAAACTTAGCCAATAATTTAATTACAATATTTACACTAACAAAAATATATATATATATATATATATATATATATATATATATATATATATTCCCAATATGTTGTAATAACATTAATCACAATATTTAGTACTAAATATTCCCAATAATTAATCATAATATTAATTTTTTTAAAAAAAAACTAGCAAATAATCACAATAGACTAACAAATAAATTAATCACAATATAGTAACAAATAAATTAATCACAATATACTAACAAAATAAATTAATCACTCCTCACAAATAAATTAATCACTACTAACAAATAAATTAATCATAATATTTACACTAACAAAAAAAAAAACAAAAATTTTCCTAATATGTTCTAATTTTTTCTTTAAAAAAAAAACCTAGCAAATAATCACAATATTGTAAAAACATTACTTGTGAGATGAGTGTTGTGTGAGAGCTGAAGGTGTGAGGGCTGAAGAGAATAATACTAAGAGCTGAAGGTGTGAGAGCTAAAGAGACTAAGTGAGATGGGTAAGGAGGAAAATAGGTCCTAGTTGGGACCCACATGCAACATGTGGAGGGCTGGGGACCATTCATGAAAATCGAGTCCAGTAGGCTCAATTTCCAGCTCAGTTATCCTCGTGACCAGCGCGTGTTCATGCAATGGGATGAGACTAGTAACTCGAGTCCAGTAGACTCGATTTCCATGAACAAAAATTGAGTCCAATAGGCTCGATTTCTATGAACAAAAACTGATTCCAGTACACTTGATTTCCATGTACAAAAACCGAGTCCAATGAACTTGATTTCCAGGCCTACATGGACAGCTTGTCCAGCTCAACTGTTGTCGCATTGGGAAAACTGAGTGCAATATACTCGATTTATAACCCCAAAATTGAGTTCTCTAGATTCGATTTGTTAGAAACCAAATTTGTTTCAAACATTGGCTAACTAATAATATAATTTGGATTTTATAATTATTTTAAAAAAAAAAAAAATCCTCCTTGGCTAGAGAAATTAGCGTCGTGCCCTCTTCACTGCCAAAACCCACTCCAATCTCTCTCACAGTCACAGGCTCTCATTTCTGAGCCCATTGGTTCCAAACCTTCGCTATTCTTCTGCTTCAAAGAAGCCCAGCTCTGATGAAACCCTTTTTCTACAGTAGGAGACTGATGGTCACAATGCTTGCAGGAGACTGATGATCATGTAGTTTGTTTTTTAATAAATATTTTGAGGTTTAGGGGCTGTTTGGTTGCTGAGAATGTGCGGGAAAATGAAAAGAAAATGGAACTTATAGGGTATTTTTTTTTATTTTTTTGGGAGAAGATGAAAAGCCCACCTCAATGTCGTCGAATGGTTGTGTTTGGGCATGGAAAAAATCATTAATTTGATATCTAGGATTTTAATTTCTTGAATTTTTACCATCTTTCTAGGCAATAGAAGGCACATGCTGATGCTGCTCGGTTTGCTTGTGGGGGTAAAGGTTGTCTTTTTAATATATAAAAAAATAAAAAATAAAAAGTAAGGTGAATTTAGTTGCTCCAAGAGGAATGTAATGGAAGGAAATGAAGCTTTAAATAATTAAATGTTATGACTTAATATGTTCTGAATTGCAGAAACTCGGTTAAAAAAAAAAAAAAAAATGTAGTTAGGCAGGGTTGAGCTTGAGCGGTCACACACACACACACACACAAAAGGATAGAGGTTTGTGCTTCAAGTTTTGATTAATGCAATTCTTAGTATGCAAGCAGCAATAGGAGGTTTTTTAATAGTTGTAGTTATTCTTTTGATTCTTCTGACTTTTTAAATAGATAAACAGAATTAAGACTTGTGATAGTTATGAACTTATGATGATAGTTATTGTTGCCTCATACTTGGGTTTTTTATTCAGCTGCACTTCTTGGTTTTAATAAAAAAGAGCCCGATGATCCAGAGTTTTCGGATGGATTTTGGAGATAATACTCTGAATAGTGTTGGTTTTGCATTACTCAGAGAAACATTTATTGGTTTGTTAATGTTGAACGAATATCCCTGTATACATTTGTCGATCAATCGTGGAAACTTCCTTTGATGTGGATGTCTTTTAACTATTGATACTGGTAAAGTATTGCTTTAGGATCTTACCATGTCTTTTTCTTTTTTTTCTTCTTTTGATGAGTATGCTTATACACTTACTTATTGCCTTACTGATGATAGTGATGATCGCATTTTTTTATTTAATAGGTTGAACAGATTCCAAGTGATTTTCCTTTCAAAATAGTGGATAATCCAGGACTTCAAACTCTAACACTGAAAAGAACTTATCAAGGTGAAGAGACAGAAGTTGAAGTTCACATGCCCGATCTAGTTACTGGTGAAAATGATGATGATCCTGATGGGGATGATAGTGAAAAGGCTAGTCTATCTAGCTTGCCACTGGTTGTTAGTGTCTCTAAGAAGAATAGACGTAGTTTAGAGTTTAGTTGCATTTCTTACCCTGATCAAATTGAGATTGACAGATTGGCAGTTAAACGTATAGGAATTTCTGAGGATGAGATTACCTATAAAGGCCCTAGCTTCAAGTAAGAATTTATTGTTCATACTTGTATATCATCTATTCAATATCATGGTATAAATATATACATACATATATATATATATATATATTAATAAATATCTATAATTTATGAATGCCTTCACATTTTCTTTTCCAGTGATTTGCCTCACCTGCAGAAGCCTTTCAAGAGGTACTTAAAACTAAGAGGAATCAAGCCCAGCACATTTAAGTTCTTGCGTGAGTACATGATCAATAAGAACAGTAAAAAAAAATTGATATGGATGAAGAAACTTACGAAGTTCATTGAAGCCTGAACTTTTTCCCAGTACAGCTACTTTGGTAGTAAAGTACTCATGGACCAAGTTTTGATATTGTATATTTTCTTCTGCATAGAGATAAACTGTTGCTACAATTTATTTACAGAGCCTTTTATGTAAACCTATGATAATTACACTTGGTCTTTAGCAACTAGTCGTGTTGGCCCTGTTGGGTGTCTTTTATTGAGAACTTAGTTAGGTTGCTTTTGATATAGAATGGAAGTGTTGTTTCAATTAGAATTTAGAACCAACTATGATCGAATGGATCTGTTTATAAATCCTAAGTGTTCCATAACCTTTTTTAATGTTCTGATGAAGATCCATATCAATCTCAAATAATTTGGTGAAAAGGGTCATATGAGCTTATAGTAGCTTCAAGCAGAGCCGTGATGTTGCTTCATTGTTGTATAGGGGTGGCACTTTTTATTTAAACCTATTAATCCATCCATTATCCACCTAATTTGGTTAAACCTTAATCCAGCCTAATTAAACATTTGGATTAAATGGGTAAAGACATATTGAGTAATTCAATTAAATGAGTTTTAATGGGTAAACCCACTTGATACCAAGTGATACCCATCTAAAATTTTTAATACATTAAAAAAAATAATAATAATTATAAGGTTGAATTTAATCAACCATCTTGTTGGCTTTATTCCGTACCAAGTTTGCTTGTATTTCAGCAATTAGTAATCCTGTATTTAGGTGGAATTGTTGTAAGGGTAGTGAGTGAGATAGAGTGTTGAAATGTTCAAGAGTGTGCAAGAAAACAGAAACTCGCGGCTAGATCTCGCCGGTGACTCGCGGCTGCAAGGCACCAGAAGACGCACACGTGCCAGGCATGCCAGAAGTTGAAGCGTCATGCTAGCTGGAGCACTACAGGACAAAATAGGACAACTGGCCGTTCTGTTATCTCGCGGCTGGATCTCGCGACTCAGTTAAGCCGCGAGACCAAGCCATGAGCCAGCCCTGTTTTGAAAAACCTGACTCTTCACATTCCATTCTTACCCCAGTATAAATACCCCTTATACCACCGAAAGAAAGAGAGTTTCCAGAGAGAATTTTGAGAGGGAAACCCTAGAGTAAAACAAGATTGATTCATCCACAATCTTTACATAAGAGACTCTTCAAATTCCTTAACTCTCTTCCTCTCCATTGTTAAACCCTTGAGTGGTCTTTTACCAAAACCTTTTCTCACCATATCCATTACTGTGAAAGGGCTGTTTGGTGTCTTGGGAAGCAGTTAGGAAGGAACCGATATACATTGGTTGATGCTATGGTCAAGTAGCGGAATCCGGGAAGTTAGAAAAGAAATAGGTTCGGCGCAACCTCGTTGGAGCAAGAAGCTTGGAGGGCTTAGGTACATTGGGTAGATTAGGCTTGGAAGGTCTATTGTTGTTCATGTATCCCAACTACATTTTCTAGTGGATTGCTTACCGCTTGGAGGGCGGCGGAGAGGTTTTACGCCGAGGGCTTCGGTTTCCTCTTCAATAACACATCATGCGTTGTCCTTGAGTTTGCATCTTCTTTGCCTTAATATTTGTCTTTTATTTTCTGCTGTGGATGTGATTTTAATTGGTTTAGATTGATTACCAATTCTGTTTATAGCTTTTGTTCATTTTCCGCACACTTGTTGTTTGTCATAAAGCTTGAATTGGTTATTTTGTTATTGGGGGTCTAAACGTTCAAGGGTGCTCATACATTGTTTGAACTTTCAATTATACCCTAAGCCTAACTTAGCTTCTCTACACAACCGCAGGACCCAATCTCCCTCACCTTCTTCCCGTTGACTTTCTTGCCTTTTCCTTCACATTTTCTTAGCTACCAAATGTATTCTCTACCCCTCTCTATCTCTTGCTCAATTTTCCAACCAAGAACTTTCAATATCTCCAAGCCCTTGGAGTTCCTTGTCTAAGTGTCTATTTGAGAACAACTTATTTAGTTGAAACTGAAGACTTTTTGCTAAAAGTACTGTAGATAAAGCTAAAAAGTAGCTGAAATAGTATAGTGGGACTCATGAATAATACCAAAAAGTGCAATGGGACCAATAAATAGTAATAAAAATAAGCTGATTTAAAAAAAAAAAAAAAAAAATTGACTTTTTAAGCCAATGTCAAACACACTAAATTTCTTGAAAAATTTTTGATTTCCTTTCAATTCGATTGGGAAAAAACAAAAATATTTTGATGTTGTAGTTCATGAAATCTACGAATCTTAGGTGAAGCTTGAAACAACAATGAAGAAATCGTCTTAAATCGATGAAAATTTTTCAATTTATGTTGATTTTTTTTTGTAAATTATATTTTCTCGAGAAAATTTCAGTGTTAAAGTTTTCTTGGGAAACAAACGGTGTTTGGAGTGGTGTACTATACAATCATAGTTTGTTATTTCGTTTGATTTGGTATTAATATGATGTTGTTATGCATATAGGTGTTTTCCTTTTTAATTGAATTCTTGGTGATTTTGTGATTTTGTGAATCTAACTCAAATTTGATCTAAATTTATTTTGCTTATTTGAGTAACTTTTACTCTTAAAATTAGAATTGTATGTAAAATCATAGTCAAAAGTGAATATTCATTTTGTTTGATTCTCAATTTTCTAAGAAACCAAATGGTGGGTAAATCAATTTCTCGGATACCAAACACTAGTCAGGTTATCTTAGAAGCTAAAAGGGGTATTTTTGTAATTTTGTATATTTTGGGGTATTTTGGTATTTTTGGAGGTCAAGAGGATATTTGGGTCATTTTGGTTTAAATGGGCGGATCACTATATTAAATGGGTTTGGTGGGTAATGGATATTTAATTTATATTTAAACAAGTAATAAATGGGTAATTATATACCCATCCTATTTATGACCCAACTCACCCCACCCATTTGCCACAAAATATAGTATCATGCATAAATGATCTTTTTTGGTGGGAACATTTAGGCCATTTATGAAAGTTTAACCCTTATAGCTCAACTAATTGGCACATTTTGGTATTTCTAAAAGAGAAAAACATGTGAGATTCAAATTGACATGATAAATGCTTTTTGTCCTTAATTTTTTAAACAAGTGTCTTTAATCCCTAAAGTTTAGCAAAAAAGACTATTGGTCTCTCTAATTCTATTAATTTTCTTGTATACATGGCTAATGAATGAAGCAATGAGGTGATCTAATAATTTTTTTGTTAAGTGTCAAGTTGAATTTTTATTTAAATAATTACACAATGTAGAACTTAATAAAATTTTCAAACAAAAAATTGAATCAAACATAAAAATGAAAATTTTGAAACTGAAAGAGCAAAAATGAAAATGAAATCAAAAGGCTAAAATAAAAATATTGAAACATAAAAACTAAAGTAAAAACAATTCTAAAACTCGGTGGAGAGTGGGAGATGGGAAATTAATTCATATATGGGAAGACAAGTGGTTGCCAACCCTATCTACGTACAAGGTTATTTCTCCACCAAATGATATGCCCCAATTCCCAATGGTCTCTTCTCTCATTGACCCAGTGAAAAATGGTGGAGAGTAGACATGGTAAGAGCAACTTTCCTTCCTTTTGAAGCTGACTTAATCCTGAGGATACCATTAAGCCACAACCTTTCTGGAAGACAAAATTATCTGGATAGGGAATAACCGGGGAGACTCCACAGTCAAAATTGCTTACCATATAGCCCATAACTTGCTAGAATCAAGGGAGAAAGAAGAATGCTCAAATGGAGACCCTTGCAAGCTGGTTTGGAGGAAATTGTGGCACCTTAATCTCCCAGCAAAAATTAAAATTTTCACTTGGAGAGCTTGTGTCAATGGACTCCCTACAATGGAAGCCATTTGTCGCCGTGGGATTACTCAAACTAAGGGCTGCCCTGTTTGTGGTAGTGAACTTGAAAGTCTTGACCATGCCCTTCTTCGTTGTGCCCTTTCAGCATCGGTTTGGTGTCTTTGGTCAGACAATCCTCTTCACACTCATGGCATCAACAAATCCTTTTTTGATTCCACAATATTCATTCTCTCCCATGCAACTCTTCAAGACTTGGAGATTTTCTTTGCCATTGCGTGGGCTATATGGATTAACAGAAATAAGATTGTGCATAAGGATTCTAGTCTACTTCCTCTTCAAGTGTGGCAATTGGCAAAAAATATTTCTGAGGATTTTGTTAGTTTGGCATCTTGGGATTTTGGCCAACCTAGAACCACCCCATCCAACTGGGTTCCTCCTCCCTTAGGATTCCACAAGATAAATGTTGATGGGGCCTTTTCTAAGCTTAACAGTTTCTCTAGTGTTGGAGTTGTCATTAGAGACTGCAAAGGTGATGTTGTGGCTGCTCTGTGTAAACCCCTTCAGACTTGCTTCTCTACTGAACTAACATAGGTTTTTGCTTTGGAGCATGGTATTCTATTAGCTCAAGAGCTTCATCTGGCACGGGTCATTGTAGAATCTGACTCCCTAAATGTCATCCAAGTAATCAATGAAGGTGCCACAGGGAGTAGCATGGGACATATCATTCAAGGAATTCTCTAGGTGAGTGTTTCTTTTGAGTCCTGCCTTTTCAAGCACATCAATAGAAGCTTCAACACTATGGCTCATGAGCTTGCTCAACATGCTCGAAGATCTAGTCTCCACCACCTCTGGAAAGGAGTTGCTCCCCAATGCATTTCTTCCTTCCTGCAATCTCATTTGAATGTAAACGGCTTGTAATTTTATTGTTTCTAGCCTGCTTATGCAGGAACCTTTATGTGCTTTGCCTTTTGGTTTTAATACCAGTATATAAAAAAAAAAAAAAAACTATTCTGAAACTTCAAACGTGCTATTTAGTCAAAACCCTTAAAACCCTTCAAGTCCGAGAGCCCAAAATCCTTGTACCCTTGTGACTCTAAAACCCTGAAGGGCTTCTTTGCAAGTCGGAGAAATGGCTTTCACTTCCATTCTTCACAAGTCAGCTTCTTCTTTGACCACACTCGCAAGTCAATTCGCTCGTGGCCATAGAAATTACCACTGTGCCCTATTTACAGCCATAACCCACTCCTCTTTGAGCACTTTGGTTCCCAACCTTCACTACTCTTCTGTTTCGAATAAGCATAGTTCTGATGAGACCCTTCTACCTGTGATTCAATCTAAGATTCAATGCTTGCAGGAGACTGATGGTCATGATCGGTAAGTCTTTTTTTTTTTTTTTTGGGGGGGGGGGGGGTTATGGGCTGTTTAGTTGCTGAGAAAGTGTGGGAAAATGAAAAGAAAGTGAAACTTATATGGGTTTTTTTTTTTTTTTTGGTAGTTTTTTGGGGAGAAGATGAAAACCCACCTCAATTTCATCGAATGGTTGTGTTTAGGCACAGAACAATCAATAACTTGATATCTAGGATTCTATTTCCTTGAATGTTTGCTACATGCTGCTCTGTATGCCTATGTAGTAAAGGTTTTCTTTCTCAAAAAGGGCAAAATTGGCCAAATACCACCTTTTTTGAAATTTTTAGCAAAAAAACACTGTTTCGGAAATAAATGGCGATCTACCACTTTTCTAGAACTCGAGTTTTTGAAACTCAAGTTCCTCATCAATTTTGCCACAGTGGCACTGCTGAGGTGGAAATTGGGCAATTAAAAAAAATTATGTGTTACTCAAGCATGGTAAACTCGAGTACCATGCAACTCAATACTCAAGTATACCAGGCTCGAGTACCATTTTATAATAAAATGCTTTTTCTTTTCCTATAGTACTCAAGCTTGGTGAGCTCGAGTACCATGTAAACTTTTTTTTTTTTTTGGGATTATCAAAAAATAAACATAAACATAAAATGGTGTTTTTTTGTTTTTTCTACAGTACTCGGGCATGGTAAGCTCGAGTACCTTGTAAATTTTTTTTTTTTTTGGGATTATCGAAAAAAAAACCATAAACATAAAATGGTGTTTTTTTTTTTTTTTTTTCTGCAGTACTCAAGCTTGGTGAGCTCGAGTATCTTGTAAACTTTTTTTTTTTTTTTGGGATTATCAAAAAATAAACATAAACATAAAAATAAGTAGCTTTTTTACGTTTTTATTTATTTAAATAGAAGCATTGTAAAATATAGAGATTTTAATTTCAAAATATGAATTTAATTTCTACATTAAGTAAAACTGTTCACTGTTTTCTCACAAAAATTGTTCACTATTTTCTGCATAAACTATTTCTAGCATTTTGCATAAAATTATTTTCTGTTCAGCATTATTTAAAAAAGTGTTCACTCTCTTTTCTGTGAAAATTATTTTCTGTTCACTATTTAAAAAATCGTTCACAATTTCCTCATAAAACACCTAGTGAAATCGTTTTTTCTAAATCTAAATGCTTTTTCATGTTTGAATTTCACAATAATCGAATTTGTTTTTCTGCATTAATAAAATTTGTTTCTACATTAATAAAATTTGCATTCTGCCCATCATGTTTACTGTATATTCGAATCTACTTACTGCATTCAAAAAATCTGTTTTTTGCATTAAATAAAACTGTTCACTGTTTTTTGCATAAACTATTACTAGCATTTTGCAGAAAATTATTTTCTGTTCAGCATTATTTACAAAATTGTTCACTCTCTTTTCTGCATAAATTATTTTCTGTTCACTATTTAAAAAATTGTTCCCTGTTTTCTCATAAAACACCTATTGAAATCGTTTTTTCTAAATCTAAATGTCAAATCTGAATGCTTTTTCATGTTTGAATTTCACAATAATCGAATCTATTTTTCTGCATTGATAAAATTTGTTTCTACATTAATAAAATTTGCACTCTGCCCATCATGTTTATTGTATATTCGAATCTAGTTACTGCATTCATAAAATCTGTTTTTGCATTAATTAAAACTATTCATTGTTTTCTCATAAAAATTATTCATTGTTTTCTTTATAAACTGTTTCTAGCATTGGCGCGTACCAAATCGAGGGAAAATCAATGAACGTACCAAATCGTGAAGGTCTACATAAGATGTACAGATAGTCTAGACTTGTTGAGAAATTTGACTTCGTTGAAAGTACAAAATAATGAAAATTCAATGGAAAAGTATGTACGTTAGATGTACAGATCGTATGAATTTGTTTAAAAATTTGAATTCGTTGAATGTACAAAACCGTGAAAACTCAAGGAAAAATAGTGTACATTATATAAGTGTTATGGAAACATGACTTTGCAAGAGAGATTCTATGGCAAGACTATTCATGAATGTATATAAGTTTTAAAATTTTGATAGGGAGGTGGGTTACGGAATAGTAACGGAGTGAAACACAAGTGGGTTAAGTGTCAAAAATGAAACCATGGGTGAGTAAGTTAAATTTGAGACAAATCATAGGTGGGTAAAGTGTAATTCCCAACTGGTATACAGGAGATACTTATTTACCACTTGATGATCTGGATGCTCTGGCTCAAGAATGGTCTAATTACATGAGTAATAAGATTTATGAGATATAGAAAGAATTAGACAGAGGCTTCTACTTATATAGATACATTCAACTTTTGCAAATCTAAAGATTAACTGTTCAGTAATTTTTGCTAAGTTTATATGAAATCACTTGCTCATTTTTTCCCTGCTGTTCTTTGTTGCTACATATGATTCTTGTGCTTTGGTTGGATAATGTCCTCTGCTTTGTAATGTAGGAAACACCTTAGGAAGTGAAATGCCTCCAGTTAGATATGTTGATGTTTCCAATATTCTGTTTGTGTAATTTGAAATGTTACACACATAACACTTATCACCCAAATTAGATTTATTGTATATTACTTGTTGAGCCCTAACCAGAAGTACCCATGTGCAATTACTTCTAACCAGTAGTCATAGATTATGGAAAGAGCATTTCGACTAGCATCCTTGAAAATGACCAAAGATAGTAAAAGTTCTACATGTGCTGCTCAACAGCTCGGCACTGTTGAGCCTTGACCAGAAGTACCCATCCACACTCACGTGAATACACAGATATGCAACCCTTTGTAATGCACCGTTTTCAAGGATGCAGAGCATCCCTAGAAAGTTTATGCATCAATTTTGGGGGTGAGCTGCCCACCATTGCTACATTGATGTTCGCAGTGCTGCATGTGCTACTCAACGATTTGGTAGGTTCTTTGATTTTCCATTGAGTTTACACGATTTTGTTCATTCAACAATTTTGAAATTTTCGTCAAATTAGAATGATTAGTACATTAGTACACAGCTTTAAATTGAATTTTCACAATTTTGTACATTTGATGACTTCAAATTTGGAAACAAATTTGGACGATCTGTACATCTAATGTAATTAATTTTCCACTGAGTTTACTCAATTTGGTATGTTCTTCAATTTTCATTTGAATTTTCGCGATTTTACTCACTCAATGAATTCGAATTTTTCAACAAATTCATACTATCTGTACATCTAATGTACACTATTTTTCCTAGAGTTTTCACGGTTTTGTACATTCAATGAATTCAAATTTTTAAACAAATTCATACGATCTGTACATCTAACGTACATACTTTTCCATTGAATTTTCATTATTTTGTACTTTCAACGAAGTCAAATTTCTCAACAAGTCTAGACTATCTGTACATCTTATGTAGACCTTCATGATTTGGTACGTTCATTGATTTTCCATCAATTTTTCCCAAATTTCTACATTCAACTAATTCGAACATTTTTACAAATTCAAAGTATTCGAGGCATTTACCATTAGGTGATTTATAAGAATCATTCATTTTTCTTTCATGGAGTTTGTCCATTATTCATATGGTCACATATTTAAAAAAACACAAAAACCATTTAAGTGCAATAACTGCGCCAATGCTAAAAACAGTTTATGTAGAAAACAATGAACAATTTTTATGAGAAAACAGTGAACAATTTTAATTAATGCAAAAAATAGATTTTATGAATGCAGTAAGCAGATTCGAATATATAGTAAACATGATGGGCAGAGTGCAAATTTTATTAATGTAGAAATAGATTTTATCAATGCAGAAAAATAAGTTCGATTATTGTGAAATTCAAACATGAAAAAGCATTCAGATTTGGCATTTAGATTTAGAAAAAACGATTTCACTAGGTGTTTTACGAGAAAACAGGGAACAATTTTTTAAATAGTGAACAGAAAATAATTTACGCAGCAAAGAGAGTGAACAATTTTGTAAATAATGCTGAACAGAAAATAATTTTATGCAAAATGCTAAAAATAGTTTATGCAGAAAACAGTGAACAATTTTTATGAGAAAACAGTGAATAGTTTTATTTAATGCAAAAAACAAATTTTATGAATGCAGTAAGCAAATTTGGATTTACAGTAAACATGATGGGCAAATTGCAAATTTTATTAATGTAGAAACAGATTTATCAATGTAGAAAAATAGGTTCAATTATTGTGAAATTCAAACATGAAAAAGAATTCCGATTTTGAAAAAGAATTCCGATTTGGCGTTTAGATTTAGAAAAAACGATTTCACTGGGTGTTTTACAAGAAATCATGGAACAATTTTTTAAATAGTGAATAGAAAATAATTTACACAGAAAAGAGACTGAACAATTTTGTAAATAATGCTGAACAGAAAATAATTTTATGCAAAATGCTGGAAATAGTTTATGCAGAAAATAGTGAACAATTTTTATGAGAAAACAGTGAACAGTTTTATTTAATGCAAAAAACAGATTTTATGAATGCAGTAAGCAGATTCGAATATATAGTAAACATGATGGGCAGAGTGCAAATTTTATTAATGTAGAAATAGATTTTATCAATGCAGAAAAATAGGTTCGATTATTGTGAAATTCAAACATGAAAAAGCATTCCGATTTGGCGTTTAGATTTAAAAAATACGATTTCAGTGGGTGTTTTACGAGAAAACAGGGAACAATTTTTTAAATAGTGAACAGAAAATAATTTACGCAGAAAAGAGAGTGAACAATTTTGTAAATAATGCTGAACAGAAAATAATTTTATGCAAAATGCTAGAAATAGTTTATGCAAAAAACAGTGAACAATTTTTATGAGAAAATAGTGAACAGTTTTACTTAATGCAAAAAACAGATCTTTTGAATGTAGTAGGTAGATTCGAATATACAGTAAACATGGTGGGCAAAATGCAAATTTTATAAATATAGAAACAGATTTTATCAATGCAGAAAAATAGATTCGATTATTGTGAAATTCAAACATGAAAAAGCATTCCGATTTGGCGTTTAGATTTAAAAAAAACGATTTCACTAGGTGTTGTATGAGAAAACAGTGAACGATTTTTTAAATAGTGAACAGAAAATAATTTACGCAGAAAAGAGAGTGAACAATTTCTTAAATAATGCTGAACAGAAAATAATTTTATGCAAAATGCTAGAAATAGTTTTTGCAGAAAACAGTGAACAATTTTTGTGAGAAAACAGTGAACAATTTTACTTAATGTAGAATTTAAATTCATATTTTGAAATTAAAATCTCTATATTTTACAATGTTTCTATTTAAATAAATAAGAACGTAAAAAAGCTACTTATTTTTATGTTTATGTTTATTTGTCGATAATCCCAAAAAAAAAAAAAAAAGTTACTAGGTACTCGAGCTTGTGAGCTCAAGTACTCTAGAAATAAAACAAACACCATTTTATTTTTATGACTCGAGTTCACCAAGCTCAAGTACTGTAGGAAAAAAAAAAGCATTTTATTGTAAAATGGTACTCGAGCCTGGTATACTCGAGTATTGTGTTGCATGGTACTCGAGTTTACCATGGTCGAGTACCACATAAGTTTTTTTAATTGCCCAATTTCCACCTCAGCAGTGCCACGGTGGCAAAACTTATGAGGAACTCGAATTCTAGAAAAGTGGTAGATTACCATTTATTTCCGAAACAGTGTTTTTTTGCTAAAAATTTCAAAAAAAAGGTGGTATTCGGCCAATTTTGCCGACAAATACAGAGGCTAAGTGGGACTTCAAAAGCAAAGCAAAGTTGAAAGGCTAAAGCATCTTTGCGCTTGGGGCAATGACGCAGCTAGTGAGGTTCTAACCGAGGCGCGTCTATTGCTGGTTGAAAACTATTTCCAAACCCCCTCTTAGGCCTGGGTCAAGCCCAGGCCTTCGAGAATTTCTGGATGGGCTTCCAATTGGGTAAAGCTCTACAATATTTAGTTCAAACTTTGCCTCTGAGGTATATTAGGTCCAAATTAGGTAATTTATCAATATAGTTAGCGGACCTTAAATTACATGTATTGCTTTTAATTTAAGAGCGGCGAATAATCTTCTCTAAAAATAAAAAAAAAATAAAAAAAAAGGTGTGAATACACATATATTTTTGGAATTAATGAAATATGTAAAATTAGTGCTGTGAAAGTAATCTCTATATTCAAATTTGGTCATTTTTTTTTTAAATTATAAAATTAGGTAAACTATATATTTAGTCCTTATCTTTAACACCATATAATTTTAATTTTGGTCCTTAACCTTTCATGTCAATTTGGTCTCTAACCTCTTAATGTTATGTTAATTTAGTCTAAAATAAAATTTTAGTGTATTATCATATCAATGAAAACTAAAATTTTATTTTAGCCATTAGACGCGTCATCAATTTACATCTAAAAAATAACAGTAGGAAATAAATTGACATGGTACTGAAAGGTTAGGGACCAAATTAATACAATTGAAAGGTTATGGACCAAATTAAAATACAGTGTATAGATATGGACCAAATATGTAGTTTACCGTAGAAAATATTTATTTATAAGGAAAATTAATGAAATTATTTTAAAACAATAAAATATTGAGGGGGTGTTTGGTACATGTACTTAAAAACATGTGTTGTGTCGTTTGAAAACATATGTAGAAATACATGTAGGTGAAAAAGTGTGTGGAAATACATGTAATCAATATATATATATATATAATTCATTCTCAAAAAAAAAAATATATATATATATATATATAACCGAAGCTTTTGAAGCTCCCACAAATTTCCATATCAGCACAATATTAAAAAAAAAAAACATAAAAAAAAAAAACGTAATAAAAGACACCCTTTCACGCCGCTTATCCACAAAACAAAAAAACAAAAAAAATGCAGACCCTAAAACCCAAATCATATTTCCCAATCAAAATTCAGACTTAAACTTGCGATTCTTCGCTGCACCTTCATATACACATAGATCAAAATAGAGAGTAGGGATGGCAATTTTGCCCCACCCCGCTTTGACCCGCCCCGCCCCACCCCATCCTGCATGGGTTTTCCCCGCCCCGCAAAGGTGGTGGGGCGGGGATGGGGCAATATTTTGTCCCCACACCCCGGGGCGGGGCAGGGATGGATTTAGTATTTTTATCCTCACCCCGCCCCGTCCCCGCCTTGCACTAATAAGGACTATAATTGTAAATTTAGTAAACCCTAAATCACTAATATTTAAAGTGAAACACAAGACATTAAATAAAATATTTTTTATTCTAAACCTACTACTATTGCTGCTGACCCTTCTCCCTTCTCTATAGCCTATACACGTTTTTCAATTTTAAGCCAAACTCCACTCTAAGTCTCCAAGTCCAAGACGTTGCTTTTTACTTTTTAGGTTCATCTCATTCCTTTTGTTTTAGTCTTTCTTAAATCTGTTTTTTCCAGTTTGAATTTTGGTTCTTTTTTTCTATCTAAAATTAGTATTTTTGTTTGTAGCTATTAAAGGAGCACAGTTGAAAGGAAAAAAAAGGCTGGTCACTTATCCTTGATGATTTTGTTCATGCAAAGACAATGTTTATTTTGTTATAAGAAATTTTGAATTATGTTGTTACGTATTAGACTATTTAAGTACTTGGTTTATTTAAATGCTTGGATTTTAAAACATTTTGTTTTGTTGTGATTTATATTATTGTAGCAAAAAATTTATTTATATATATAAAATTGTATTAGAGGTGAGGCGAGGCAGGTCCCCACGGGGCTCTAAGGGGCGGGGATGGGGCAAGGAAGTATGCCCCGCACCCAGGGGTGGGGCGGGGATGGGGAAGAGCAACCATGCGGGACGGGGACGAAGATCCCATCCTTTGGCCCCGCCCTGCCCCACCCCATTGCCATCCCTAATAGAGAGGCGATGAGGAAATGAGGAAAAAAGCAGAGAAAGAAAGATAGAAATACGATACACACAGAGATGGAAATAGATGAGGCCTGGGACACGGAGAGAGAAACAGAGAAGAGAAAGAGGCAAAACACGATTATTGTCAGATTTTCTGCCACCATCCGTCCCTCGCCAGACTCAGAACACCGAAACCGCAGGCACACACAGGAATTGAGATTGAGGAAGAGAAATCTAAGTGCCATTAACTCTGTTCAGGCCATTTACCTGCCATCATTAGATTGTCGAAACTGCCACCGGTTATTTTTTTTCCCCTTTCTTATATCTGGGTATTTAATATGACTTAGTTTTTGGGTATTTTGGTTGGATAGGTATAGATTTAGATATTTGCTTAGATGTTTTGGGATTTTCTGTTATGATTTATAGATTTCAGATTTTGATATTGTTTGTTTGGTTCTTTCCTTCTTGCCCTAACTCACTTTTTCTCTCTTGGTTTCCATCTCTATTTCTTTCCCAAGAAAGCTGTGATTATATATGCTTTTTTATTTGTTATTTTTCTTTAAAGAGTATAACTCAAGGGATTATTTAGTTTGCGTAATTAGAAACAATGAGGTTTTTGATTTGTTGTTGAGAAAATGGAGGATTAAGTGGGGGAATGATGAGGGAAATTAGAATTTGTTTTTGGTTCAATTGGGGACTAATTGAATGAGCAAAGTTTGAGTTTTTGGTTTTGTTAGAAACTAAACAGTAAAAAATGTGTGAAAGGTCATTAATTTCATGCTGCATTTGTTGCTGGAATTGTACTGGAAAAGAAATAAATGTGAACAATTTTAAGGCTTTTACTGTTGTTCTTATTTTAAATTTTATGCTTGGTATTTGATGCGACCTTTTTTTTTTTTTTTTATAATTCAAATACTTATCTTAGGAATGCTAATCTATCCCCCCCCCCCCCCCTCCAAAAAAAAAAAGGAATGCTAATCTTAGCAATTAAAGAAAGTTTACATTTTTTTTCACACATATATAAAAATGATAATCTTCTCTGTTGCCTATGACATTCACATCAAATGGTATTTCCTCACCCATCTATCATCAACTTCTCTCATCTATATATCCAGTCACGCTTCACTGCTCCTCTAATTTTCTCTCTCTCTTTTTTTTTTTTTTTTTTTTTGCAAATCAAGCATAGATTGTTTCATTAGCTTCGAAATTCCTATCCACAATCCATCTTTTCTGAGTGAGTTATTTTCTTAAAACATTGCTTACTCCTAAATCAATTTTATATATGCTCATGATTATTGATATGCAGATTATTTACAGCTTTAAGTTAAAAAAAACCCGCACAATACATCGTTTCAGTAATCTTAAAATTTTAACTTTTACTGCTACAACACTGTTTGAAAGCCTCTCACTATAAATAAAAAAAATAAATTGCTTAAATTACAATCAAATGCTTGCTGAACATTGAATTTACATTTTAAACCAATTTAGTCTTGGTCCTATGAGCATTCGACATTACAAGCTTTTTTTTTTTTTTTTTTTTGCTTCTCACCAAATTCTGCACATGCATGTTTTTGCTGCATTTTTCAAAATTTTAAAAAGTGAAAGATACAGAGTTGTAGATATAAAGGGAAGGAACCAAATTGATTCAATAATGCCCCCCCTGTTATAATACTAACAGTTAAGCTGATGGTTTATTAAAATGTTTCATGTTATACCACGTAGGATAAATACCCACTTAAATTTATACCTCATGTACAGTTAAAAAAGAAAAAACATGTTATTCCGCTTAATGTAATAGTAAGTTAACAGGTATTTCCTATTTCCTATTTCATTGCAATGTGGCAATTGTGGAATGACAATGTTTAAACACACATGCAAATGTGGATTTAACCCTATAGATTTTTTTTTTCTTTTTTAAATGCTTGATGCAATTATTTCCCACCCCCTTATTTATTATGCTTTGATATTGAGTATTTTTTCCTGTTATCTGTTATTAATTTTTCAATATGCCTAGATAGCAAAGAGTAGATGAGAGAATCAAAAGCGTGTCCAACAAAAGTTACTAGAAGATCTAGGAAGCAAAAAACTCATTCCAAGTTTGCTGTATTGGACAAGGGAACCGAAATCTGTTCTAATTTAAAAGAGACCAGTGACTCAAATATGTTGGTGCCACACCAAATCCGAGATAAGGTTCTGAAGGATGGCTACAAGAAGAATGAGAAGACTATATCTAGGTAATACCAACCGTCATGCTCACATCTGAATTGGTTATGAATAAAGTTTAGAAGAAGCTATAATTTTTGTATATATTAATAATTTTTTTTAATAAACCTAAGTGGTTCTATCATCTGTTACTTAGACTTGGAAACTTGATCCTATTGATACAGTTTACTGAATACATTTGACTACATTTGTTTCTCCTAAGTGGTTCTGTTTGAAAATGAATGAAGGATTTGTCACTTTGTTAAAACTGTGAAATTTGAAAGTATAATGTTATTTACTTTTACGTTTTGATAGAGATTTATTTCTTAAAATATTTTTAACTGTTGATTTGATTGTTTACAATGCTCGATTTTATAGTTTTTTTAAAGTTGTATTTCATTCTTAAAATTAGATTGGCAATCTGGTTGGTGCTAAGAATTAAAAAGTAAAACAAAGGTAACCAATTCTCAAGTTCGTTTCATCGTACCCTTTTGTCATTTACTTTATTTTTTGTTTTCTTTCAGATTATGAGAGATTTAATATTCTATATTTAGGTTATGGTTTATAATTGTTGGAGGATTTGTTTTAGTTTATTTATACCATATTTTTCATTAAATTTTCAGTTTTGTCATAGGATATTCCGAGTATCCTAAGACTTATTAAATAAAATTAACAAGTCCAACTTAAACTCAAACTCGTCATTTTTTTTAAACAAAATTATTTTTGTTTAATCCAAACTTAACAAGAAGTAAAACTCTATCTCTCTAACAAGTTCAACTTAAACTCAAACTCAAACATTGATGTTATTATTATTATTATTATGATTATTATTATCTCTCTACTTCACTAATGTTATATTTTATGATAGGGTGCAAACCTATAGCCATGGATTATTCTTTTAAATGTAACCCAATCTTTTTCTTATATTTTTCTATTTTTTAGTCGTATATATTTTGTTTTGTTTCAATAATTTCTAAGCAGTGAATCACTTGATTCTTTAATATTTTTTGGTCTTTCAGAAGTTTTAATATTTGAATTTTTGAGTTATTTTTTGCTGTATCTGAAATTGTTTGACAAATTTTTTATAAGCCATTGCATGTTCAGGTAATGGTTTCTTCATCAAATTGTAACACAAATTGAAATCATAGAAGAATAAATCATGTAATGGTGTAGTTTCTTAATCAATTTAAGGCTTTATAAAATTATTTTAGTCTACCTCACAAATAGGTAAGTTCCCGTGCATAGCATGGGTTAGCAACTAGTGTTGTTTAAAAACTGAAAATATGTGTTTGAGTGGGTGTACGAAACGGGGCCTGAATTTTATTAAATATGTTTTTTTTTTTTTTTGTATAATATTTTTTGTCAATGATTGTGTCAGGTTTTACTACGATTAGTGCCAAAGAGTCAGAATTGAAAGATTTTCTTTTTGGTTTAAAAAGGATTGCTATGTCTTGGGACAAAGCCTGTTTGGCAATCATCCACAGAGAGAAGAAACAAACAACATCATTCGAATGGTTTTCGTGCTCACCTTAGTCCACTTTAACTTCTCCGACCTTGTTAGCAAGCAAAGATTTCATTGTTCTTTAGTTTTAAGACCCATGGTATAACATAATTCTCATTATTAATAAAATATGTTGGGAGTTTATGTAAAACACTTGATTTAAGAGGGAAGATATATTCAATCAATATACTTTCTCTTGTGAGGCATCAATACAAGCTGACTCATTCTCATGCGTTTGGCCCAATACAAGAAGTAGGTTGAAGTTGCGGCTTTCACATTCATTTAATGATCTACACACCCAAATGTCTCAATTCAATGTTGCCATCAACTTTCTACGCTTTAATCAAAGAGCTATGCATGCTCCTGCAGTATTGATTTTTTTTTTTTTTTTATACCAAATAAAACATCATTCATGATGGAAAAATTTTGTTAAAAATAGTGTATGACATTGCAGGGCCTATGTTTGCATGATGGAATGTAGCAATGTGGCGGATTTATGGTTTGGTTATTTTTTTAATGTAAAAAAAAAGGGGTTAAATTATGTATTTTGTCCATTTACATCATATTTTAATTTGGTTTTAACTTTTCAGTGCCATGTTAATTTAATCTATGCTGTTATCTTTTAGACTTAAATTGTTGGCATGGAAAAAAAAAAAAAAAAAAAAAACTATTGCCACATCAACGAAAATTAATTTTTTTATTTTGGCCATTTTTTATGTCAGCAGTTTCTATTTAAGAGATAACCGCAAAAACTAAATTGACAAAATTGAAAGATTAAGGTTCAAATTAAAATAGTGTAAAGAATAGGGGTCAAATACGCAATTTACCCAAACAAAAAAAATTATCTAATCGTTGATAAAGAGACCTTATGTGAAACTCTATTTGTAGAGAAACGGTATGGTTGAAGTGTGGGTTTTCAATTTTTTTAATTTTTTATTTCATTTTTTGTGGATTCTTTAAAAAGAATGAATGAATCAAGAAATTGAATTGAAATCCCCTTTTATGTTTTGGTAGAACAATCACTCTTTGAAAGTTTGTATATCTTTGTATAATTTCTATTTTGCTTATTCATTTTCTAATATAAATATTATTTTAATAATATCGATTTATAAACTATCCAATTATTCTAACATTTATTTTACTTTTTATATAATTTTACTATTGCTATTTGTAATTAATTATAAATTAAATTTTAATGTTATTTTAATTAAAAATAATATAAAATTCTTTTTTATTTAATATAATTTTGAATAGATGATTCATGAATAAAATCCGACAAAAAAGATTCTATGTGATTATGAAAGATGGAAAGATCTTTCATATTCAGTCATATAATTAATTGAAAATTAACCTTTAAAAACTACTCATACTACAGGAATGGACTTAAAATTTCAACCTAGAAGGGACCGGAGTATAAGAAAAAAAATTCTAAATAGGCATCCATATGGTATTAACAAATTATAAATACACAAAATTATTGATTCTTAATACATTAAAATGCAATAATCTACCAACAAAGACCACCAAAAAAAAAAAAAAAGAAATAACAAACAAACAAAACAAAACAAAATAATGCTTTTTTTTTTTTTTTAATACTAAGCGAGCTAGGATTTTTTTTTTTTTTTTTTTTTTTTTTTTGAAGTTAAAGCATTCATAGTAGTGGTCTAAAAAATTTAGCTTATAACACCTCAAATGGTTAATTTATCTATTTTACCACCCCACTTTACAATACACCCAACATTAAATGTTCTTTTTTTATCACTTCATTTAAAATAATATAAACAACTCATTAAAATAATAAAGAAATAGAGAAAATTTGAGTTTTTAATTGAATGTAGAGAATTTGAGTTTTTTACTATAGTTGCAAAAAATATAGTTTTAGCTTCTCCAATAACACATGGTTTTTTGGTTCTTTGGTGGTAAAATAGTTTTTTTTTTTTTTTGGCTAAAATACAATTACCATTGTGAATGTTTTTATTTGTTTTGTTAAGTTTTTGAGTTAAATAGTTGCTGATTAGAAGAAGCCTAAGGTTTTGAAATGGGGGCAGCTACAAAAATGATGTATATAATTTATAAAAAAAAAAATTGAACTGGGGGGCACAGGCCTCCACCTGGGTCCATCCCTATCATACTATGAACATAATATGATTGTGAATTAGTGATCACATAAGTATGCCCTTTATTTATACCTAATTTTTTTTATAAAAAAAAATCCCTTTAGAAAAAAAAAAAAAGAAAAAAAAAAAGAGGAATTTTGATCAAATTGATAGATGAAAGGTCAAAGTATCAATCAAAACTTCTTGGTTTCCTTTTGGAAACATTGTTGTTGGGACTTTGGAGTGCTCATCACTTGGAAACTAGGTGCCAATCGAATCTTGATGAAGTGTCAATTGGTAATTTGACATTGTGCAAATTGACAGTTGCACTTGAATGCTTTGTTTGTTTGTTTGTTTGTTTTTTTTTTTTTTTTTTGGCTTTTGTATTTTCAAGTTTGATTAATTATATATATATATATATATATATATATATATATATATATAAAGATGAGTTAGGTTCAAGTTACACTTAGTGTAATACACCCAATATTTTTTAATTGGATATGAATTTTGATAAATCCACTGCTGGATTATATCTTTGTCTATTCTTCATTCTTACAAAATTTAAAGATGATAAAAAATCATTAACCATGTCATCAATCAATTGTTTAAATTCAAATTTTTGTAGTTTAAAATAATGTATAAAAGATGAGTTTTTGGATCAATTGATAAATTACATCCGATTGGCATGAAAATTGGCATGCATGTTAAGAATATATAAAACATGTAATTCAACGGTTAGATTTTCAACTATGAATTCAATAACAAGCTATAGAACATGCTTAGAATTACACCAAGTGTAACTTGAATTCAAATTATAAAAGATTAAGTTAAAAGCTTTTCTAATCAAATTTGACTTCCATTTTTTTGGGGCTACAATCCAAGTCGGATTAATCTCTTTGGTAGAGTATTCTTTTGTATTATTTATTTATTTAAAAAATGGATATTTATTAGGATAATCATATTTTTATATCTTATTTTGTAGGAAAAGCTCTATGATAAGCAAACATAGTGTTCAATGAGTGCGGACAATTTTAGCATTATCGATCTACAAGCCTATGAGATTAATTTTAATGATCCTAGTATGATCTCCTGTGATTTTTTTTTAGAAGAAACAATTGATTAAATAAATCTCTGTTAGGACATATATGGAACTTGTTAGAGACATATGTCATTTAGAATTGACTAATCCTTTGACAAAACACACTTTGCTTGTAATTGGATAGATCTAAGATGTGTTTAATACTTCAAGGAACAAGAGTTCAAGTTTAGTATTGAAGCCATGCAAATTTGTTCAAGAAACAAGTGAAGAAGTGTTGTTCATTAAAACTCGACAGATAGCTCAACAAATATATCTATCGAGGTCTCAACAAAAGCTCAACAGAAATATCTATCGAGATCTATGAAATCAAAATTTCTAGATCTAATTTTCAGCTCATGCTGACATGTATGTATAGGATTTCTTTTCTCACAACCCTAGACATATATAAGGCTTATTTTAAAGGCCGTCACACATGAGAATACAAGGAGAACATATGCAAAAAGTAACCAAGTCCCTTATTCTCTTTGAAAGAAGCTACTATGTCTTTGTGCTTTAGGATTTTGTAACCAAGTGCTTCTTGATCTTCATTGTTGATGAAGTAAAGAACTTTGCAACCAACAACATCTTCAAGTTGGTGAGTTAGTCATGTACTGAGAGTTGTGCATCTTTGGTTAGTCATGTACTGGGATCTGTGCAAAAAATGGTGGCGTTCATATATTGAAGAGTTTAGAGATTCTGAAGCGGTAAAAGGTTTCTACTGTAAGTTCATCTACGGGGATTGTAGAATCTAGGGACAAAGGTTTTGTACTAAATCTGAAACTTCTCTTTACTATAGTAAATTGCTTTTAGGGAAGGTTTCCCCCCAGGTTTTTTACTTGGTTTCCCTAGGTCATCATTTTTGTCTTATTTACTTTTTCGTTGTGTATGATATTGACATAATATTGATGTTAGTTTGTTTTAATAAGGTTTGTTCATAATAAATCTAATTAACAATTTGGGTTTAAAACTTGTTAATTCTATCAACTAAGGTTTAAATTTCCCAACAATCTCCTCTGATTAAGGGTCAATGAGTTGTTATTTTTATTTTTTTACCAGCCAATAATATTTCATATTAGCCTTAAAAATAATATCATGAATCTTAACTCATTATAAGACAATATTTAGACCAATAAAGACTAGTAATTTCAATTTCCAACATTTTTGTGGGTTTGTTGTCATTGACAATTTCACATTAGTCCATTCCTTTTTCTTTTTTCTTTTCTCAAATAAACTAAAATCAATAACTCTTGCAGCAAAATATTGATTGATCTTCTAAACATCATATGATGTATTTTTGCCAGATGGAAAACTATAAGAATATTTTAGGTGAAACCTTATCATTAAAAGTTGGGTAAATTTGCAAATTACACCTCTAAAATTTGGGGATGTTTGGATTTTACACCCTAAAGTTTCAGAATTTGAAATTTACCCCCTAAAACTTAAGAGTGTTTGGATTTTACCTCTTAAAGTTTAGAGGTATTTGAATTTTACACCTTCGAATTCTAAAACTTTAGGGTGTAAAATCCAAATATCCCCAAACTTTAGAGAGTAAAATCCAAACACCCTAAGATTTAGGAGGTAACATAAAAAAATTTGAAATGTTAGAGTGTAAAATCCAAACACCCCCAAACTTCAAGGGTAAAATTCATATTCTGAAATTTCATAGTGTAAAATCCAAATACTCCCAAACTTTTAGAGTATAATTTGCAATTTGCCCTTCAAAGTATAAGAAAGTGAAAATGCTATTTCAATTAAAATTTTATTATCAAAAGTTTGAAGAAATTAAAAAAAAAAATTGTTAATTTTTAATTCTAGCATTTGATTAGAGATTTCTAGCATAACCTTTTAGGTTAGATAAGAATTTCAATCTTAGAAAATATAGGGCCTGTTTGATTAGAGATTTCTAGTATCGTTATTTAAGTGTTGTGGAAATATGTGTGAGTTGAAAAGTATGATGGAAATACATGTTTCAGCGTTTAAACACTAAAAACTGTTGTTTAAAATCTAATACCATACAACCCCATACTTTTTCTATTCAATGTAACTTATAGTGTGTTTGGATGAAATATTAGGTGAGGGGAATAGCTTGAAAGGGGGATATGTTAGATTTTTGTGGAAGGGGGAAGAAGGGTTTCAAGAACTTGGAGGGGTAAGATAGCACTCCAAAATCTTTATTTTTAATTTCTCATAATTGGGGGAATTTGTAGAGGAGAGGTTCCGCTTTTATATATATAAATATAAATAAATAAAATATATATAACGTAAAACATACGTATTGTATAATAAATATAATAATACTTTAAAATAGTTTTTTTTTAGGTTAAAATTTGTAATTTTATTTGAATCTAACATGTTATTAGACTTTTTTTTAACACAAAATTATTAGCTTACTTAATTTAGCCTAATTTATCCATAAGCCTAAGGTCTCTCCCTCTCTCCTACGAAATTTGGACTACACAGACACTTCAATTTCATATTTTCAAATTTCTTTTCTACTATGAGAGTAATAAAAAACCTAGAATAGAAAATAACAAAGTGTAAACCAGGTTTGTCATTTTCTAAACCATCATTATCACTTTAAATAAGTCCACCCGGCATTATTGTATTCGTCAAATGCCCAAACTGCAGCATAAATCACCGGACGAAAAGCCCTTTTCCTCACCCTCATCCAGGCGACTTCCCTCTCCATCCAATCGCTAAACTAAACGAAACACACACAGTGACACTCCCTCTCTCCCTCTCTCTCAAGTCTCAACCTCTCAGATCCCAAACTCTACACTTGCCCCCAATTCTTCTGTCTCACTCTCTCTTAATCTTACAGCACCAATCCCCTGCTTCGATGGCCACAGTACTCGACACCCTCAGCGCCCCACGCGCTGCTTCTGCTCTCTCTCTCCCTACTCGCTCTCACATCGCACCAGCTGTCTCTTCTTCCCTTTCACGTATATCATTTCCTCTCTTCAAAGGCCTCAAAGTCGGACCCACTTTCACCGCTCGCTCTCTTGGCCCCCTCACCGTCACCTCGCGACGTGCCACGACCGCCGGACCCGTCGTGTGCGAGGTTCAGGGCACCGCGGTTGAAGGTCAGGACTCAGGACTCAAGATCGATATTATCGGTTTTTTTTTTTTTTTTTTTTCCAAATAGTAATAAAGACTTTTAATTGTCTCTCCTTTTCCTTATTGTATTATTATAATATATTTTGTTTGTGGAATGACTGTTAGAGATTGATTATAGATCTTTATTTTTCTGTAAAGTAAGAAAAAGGATCTCACTTTTTAAGTACAGTACAAAAATTAATAAAAGGTGTTGCCTACTTTGGAGAGGTGGAGAGTGCCATTTACTTTACCTTGTGGTTGGTTGAGCTGTATTTATTTTATCAGATATTTGTAGTGTTTCTTTTAGGTTGTGATTTGTATGGTGGTGCTGTAGAGTGGTGGTGTGTTAGGAGTTAGGACTTGGACTTGAGATGTCAGTTACTTCAACTTCCCTAAGTTTAGCGTTGGCTTGTATAAGGTTTTATGTCATGGCATGTTGGAAAAATAGCTCTTGTACTTCTTGTTCAGAAAACTATGTTTAACTGAATGAACTTATTATTATTAGTAGGCTAAAATGTGATCCTCTCCTGAATTCATTTCAGTTCTCTAATTTTCAAGTTTATTCAATTAAGATATCTCCATCAAATTTCTTTAAATGTTGTGGTTAATTGTCCAAAATTTTAATTTTTTTCTTCAAAATTTTTAAATTAAAAAAAAAAAAATCCAATTAATGATTGAAAAATATTTTTCATTAATTTAAAAAAATTTGAAGAAAAAAAATAATTAAAAATTTGACCTGAAACTTTAATGGAAGTTAAATGGAAAGGCCTTAATTGAATAAACTTGAAACTTAGAGGATTGAAATGAACGAATGTAAAGTTAGAGGATTGAAATGACTTCTGGTGAAACTTAGAGGGTGTGTTTTGCATTTTAGTCTTATTATTATTATTATATTGGATAAGTAAGTTTAATTGAAGATGAAAAACTAATGATTAAAACAACCACCAAATATAAGAACTTGAACTTAAACAACTAAGGAAACATAACTAGAAATGTGGAATTGTAGCTTTGGAGAATCTTTCCCTTACTTTCACTTTTTAGTACCACATAAGATACTTTCAATTTTGATTGGTTGAGGAATATTGGGAATCTCTGTTGTCTTCTCTTTTAGAATTCATCTGTTTTTTTTTTTTCCTCTCGTAATTTTAGCTCTTAATTTGTTGTGTTTGCTCGTGTTCTTACCGTGTACTCAGGCTTTGTCCTTTTTCATTTCAATAAAACTGATTACTTTTATGAATAAAAGACTATTATTTATATTCTAAATTATCTTTTCTCCATTTTATATGAGTTTTTTCAAATTTAAAATTCCTTTCTTTCTATTAGTCATTAAAAAAAAAAAAAAAAAAAAAACTTTACTTCTATCTCTAACTTTTTTTATTTCCTAAGTGTACCTTTTTTTCATGCATTCCTTGCATTGTAACAGATAGTTGGAAATATGATAATTCGAGGTGTTAGTCTTGATTACCTCCCAAAATATGGAGATGAATTTACTAATAAAACTGCACAATATACTGTGTTATTTCTGTCTCACACTCCCTAGACCTGTGCTTTATTTAAAGCACCTTGTAGATGAAACTATTATTTGATTTTGAAAAGAAGGCACAGCTGTACCATGTGCTCTGGAAGTTTGAGAATTTTAGCAAATTATAATAAATACTTTATGTTGATGGTAGGATGTTTTGCAGTAGTTCCCATTGTTTCATTTACTACAAATACCCCAGTCATTAAAAAATTGTAACCATGACAAAGGATACAGATTTCATAATATGAAAGAAGCCATGGTTGGTGGAAGAGGGGGATTGTTAATGCTTCTATTTTTTTTTAATGCATTTGTTTTAAGCATGTTTCCACAATCTCCAATTGATTCTATTTTCAATCTGAGGTTTGGCTAAATTTGATGATTCAAGGTTGGCTGTACACAGATTACAGGCCTGGGAAATTGATCATTTGAACATTATGTAATTGGTATTGTGAGGCCTGGTAACAGACTGGGTCTTTTGGTGAATACTTTATTGACTAAACAAATTCAATTAGGGGACAACAGCTCATCGTCGGATTCTTACTTTGGATAATCTCATGATTAGGGGTCTCTCTTTTGCGAATTGGTGTTGTATGTGCTGTTGCAATGGGAAATTTGTGGACCATCTCCTTCTTCATTGTCCTGTAGCACATTCTTTATGGGTGCATATGCTTCAGGTTTTTGGTATTCAATGGTATTCAATGGGTCATGCTAGGCTTTATGGCGGGTTTGTTATTTTGTTGGAGATAGTTTGTTATTTTGTTGGAGAATGTAGACACTGGCTTGGGAACCATAATTCATATATTTAGAATAGTGCTGTTCATGGGTCAATCTGGGTCGGGTTTGGACTCAACCTGGACTCGACCCACTCAGGTTGGGTGGAAGAAGATCAGACCCACAACTTACTGCTGATCACCAAGGGTTGAGTTGGACGGATTCTAGAAAATGATCAGTCAGTTTGGTTGAAACTGATGAAGGGCGGCCGTGGGTGGAGGAGAGCAAATCTTGGCCAAGTCTGAGCGGAGGAGAACGAAACATTGCCAGGTCTGAGTGAAGGAGAGTGAAATTTTGCTAAATTTGAGTTTAAACATTGCCGGATCTAAGGCAAAGTCACCCAATCTAAGAGAATTTGAGAAAAATTTCGCCAGATCTGAGCCAAAAGTCACCGGATCTAAGTAGATCTGAGAAAAATAAAACCGAATCTAAGTGGAGGAGGGCTGATTGTCGCCAGATCTGAGTGGAGGAGGGCTAATCTGAATTGGTGGTTGGTCGGGTTGGGTGGCTCGGGTTTTAGAGGAGTAAACTCGCCACTCGACCCGCTAGACTTGGGTTTTGAAGGCTGAGACCCGCCGCCAACGACCAAAGTCATCGGATTGGGCAACGAATGAGTAAGTTTGGGCGGGTTTGTCGGTTTGATCAGGTGTCCAGGTTGCTTGGACACCCCTAATTTGGAATTTGGTTCCAGGCTGTTTGATGTGGATTGTTTGGATGGAACTGAATCGTTGCTTCTTTGGGGATATTGAGAAATCGTTGGTTGAGTTTAAAAATTTGTGCCAGCGTGGACTTTTTGATTGGTCTCACTGTTGGGGTTTCACAGATAGTTCTTCTCTTATAGAGTTCCTTTCTTCTTTTAGAATAGTCTCTTGATTTCTTTTTTCTATCTTTTATTATTATTTTATCCATGTTCATCGTGAACACACTGTATTCTTCTTTCTTTATCTTTGATCAATAATATTACTCTTATTACATATAAAAAAAAAAAAAAAAATCAATTAATTAGTAGATGCTGTGTCGAAGAGTGGAATTTTTTATTTTGTTTTGTTTTGTTTTGTTTTGTGTGTGTGTGTGTGTGTTGTGGTTTAATTGGAAGGAGTGTAATTCTAGGATGTTCAATCAGATGGAATCCTCATTGCTTCAATTGAAATTCCTGCATTTGAGGTATTTATTTGATTGGTTGTGGGCAATTGTAGGCGTCGATTGTTACTTATCAAAGAAGAAAGAGTGGGGGTTTTTTTTTTTTTTTGGGGGGGGGTGGGGGGGAGTGGGGGGGCGATTTTTTCTCTTTGCCTGAATGTTTAGATCATTGTAGTCTTTGTCCTTTCTTTTAATAAAAATATATATATATATATTGAAAAGGTTGTACTTAGTGCACAAAGCTCCCACTTCTGTGGGGTTTGTGAGACGACTGCAAGGTGATTGGTAGGCAGACTTACTAGATTGGTTGCCTGCATCAAGTAAAACTTAATTAAAAGTATTTCTTACTTTGTGGATGCAATGGCTGAGTATATGCTACAATATGTTGTACGAGGAATTCAATCTATATTTTCTATCTTCTCTGGTTGCTTTTACATATGGGACAGGGTGTATCAATAAGGTTATTTAGAAAAATAGTATTTGGATTTTGATATGGTTGATGTGTGAATAACTTTGGAACCCTATTTTTGGAAATAGTGAAAATTTTGCTTCTCTGTTGGTGTTGGCTGTTTTAAACTGTATATGTTATTCTTTTATATTTTCGTTTAGTTCTTGTAGTTAGGATCTATTTTTGGTCAGTGTCTCTTTTGTCAGTTTGAGGAAACTTTTAATAAAATTAAACAGTGTATTCTTTGGAAAATTGCAGTTCCTGCTATTACAGATGCAAATTGGCAGTCACTTGTTCTTGAATCTGAATCCCCTGTTCTGGTTGAATTTTGGGCCCCGTGGTGCGGGCCATGCCGTATGATCCATCCTGTTATTGATGAACTGGCAAAGCAATATGCTGGAAAGATCAAATGCTACAAAGTTAATACTGATGAGAGCTCTTCAATTGCAACCCGTTATGGGATTAGAAGCATCCCAACTGTCATAATCTTCAAGAACGGTGAGAAAAAAGACACGGTTATAGGTGCCGTTCCCAAATCCACCTTGACTACCAGCATAGAGAAATTCTTGTAGACGTGGTAAATAAAGAACACCTTTACAGTAATAAGCTATTTCTGGTGCTCGTTTCTTTTCTTTTTAGCTTCTGATGTCCTAAGTTTGGACAACTGCTCCCATAACAAAATGATATTCCTCCTGTACAGTTATCTGATGCAGCTATATGTTTAGTCATCCTTAGAAAATGTACTGACTGATATACTTGTTATATGAATGTCTATTTTACAATGTCTTCTGTATATGATTAAATATGGGCATTATTGGCTTATGTTTCTTTGTATTATTATTGAAGACCATTATAAGTGGCCGTGTGAGTCTGTGGCCGTATGTAATTGTCTACATTGAATTGGTAGATATTAGTTCTAGGAAAGCTATACCCTTTCTCGGCGTTTCAGCTAAGAGCAAGTGTAGGTCTAGGGAAGGCCAGAAGCAAGCTAAAGAGAGATTATTTGTTGGGGAGATCATTGGATAAACTGTCCTTCAGTCACTGTTTTGCTTAGGGAGACAGGTTAGGTTAGAAGTCACCAAGAAAGAGATGTGAGTAGTAATGAATACCGTCAGATGACTTAGAAAAACCAAGAAATATTCCTGGTGAGAAACGAGAACATATGACTACTGTCGATCCAAATGCCAAAGGCTCTTTTCTACTTTTCTTTAGTTTTTAGATTCTTCATTTAGTAGTCCTCCGTGTCTCTGGGTACATTTACCCTGTATTTGAGCCTTCTACCTCTTGGCCCTTTTCTTAGTATTGCCGTATTCTGGTAGAACGGGAATTTAAAAGGTACAAAAACAGTGTGGAGAGATAATCACAAGAGCGGGGTCAGACGATTAATCAAATGACTTGTATGATGATAGTTTAGGAAGTGAATCAATAGTTATTTCTCAATCAATGGTGATTTCTCATATACAGATGATACTCTTATTTTTTTAAAACCCTCAACCTTCATTATTTAAAAGACTCTGAACCAGTTACATGGGAAGGTCAATTCAATAGAAGTAAAGCTTGACAAATTCTCCGCCACGAAAGGAACTTTGGATGGGCTCAGTAGTCCATCTTGGCAAATTTTCAGTTAGAATCCACCGTTGATCAAGTCTCCGAATCCTCTAAATCAGGCCGTAGTGTAGCCACTATGCTTCCCTCAGATCCAATGCATTTTTCTTCCATAAATTCCTACGGACTAAGCACTGGTTAAATGCTCCCACAACAAACACAATCCACAATTGTCTTCACGCATCAAGGTGCTGGTTTTATGGAAAAGAATCAACCTTATCGTCCATCATTGGTCTGTTATTTACTAATGCAAATAGAGGTGTGTTAAAATGGAAGTTAATGACTTTTATGGTGAGGGCAATATTGGTTGCATTGAATAAAAAGCTTTTTTTAGATGGTATAGCTTAAGCAAAGAGCGATCTTAATTTTTATTTTTTTTAACTCGAGAGGGATAGCTATAATATTGTGGGAAAAGTATAAACAAAAACTCACCAAGTAGTCATTCAATATTGGGAGGACGTGCGAAGTATTATGACTCATTACTTTATACTCCCTAATTACAAGCTACGAGCTCTTACTTTATACTACCTAATTACAAGCTACGAGCTCTTACTTTATACTACCTAATTACAAGCTACGAGCTCGCTTGCAATTTCCACAGGTGGTGCAAGGAGATCTTCTATTGAGGAGTACACCAACAGTTCTATTGCTTGGCTATGAGATTGGAATTCCCATGGAATGAAGATGTGAAGATTTCTATCCATTGCCAAGTCTTAATCTTAATATTTAATTTCTTTGAGTTAGGCTGCAACAAGGCTTAATACTATGGCGGATGCAATTCAAGTTGCATATCAAATGTGTTGGGTTAAAGAATTGAGCCTAGTGAATTAACCAATAACCCAAATTGATTGATTAATTCAATTACATGCAATAATCAATTAAGGAACAATGATATTGTATCAACTAAGTATAGCAGAAGATAAATTAACAAAACGATATGGTCATGATGGGGAAACCCTCATAGGCAAAACCCCATGGGGTGATTACATAAGTAGCCTTGATAGATAGGTTGCTATCAAGACTTTTGTCGAGACAGCAATTGTAACACTAATTTGAGCAGTTATTGAGCTTGCTTTGATTGTCTTTAATCTATACCACTTGAACTTTATTGAATAATCTAGACTAAGACTCAAATACATCAAAAATGTGTTTTTACTTGGATATGCCAATGTTAGGCTTGTCTATGGGTTGGGTCGAGTTGGTTTTGGACTGAACCAAGACTCGACCCATCGGCATTGGGTGGAAGACAAAGGGACCTAAAACTGACCGTTGACATCAATTGGTCGAGTCGGTTTTGGGTTTGGTTGGTGGTGAAGATCGCTGAAATCTGCAAAGATTTGCTGGATTCTACAAAAATTCTCCAAAATTTTCTGGGATTTGGTTAAATCTCCCTAAAACAAAGCTTGATCTTGCTAGATTTGATTGGATTTTTTTATATAGCATTGGTCTGGTCGGGTCAAGTGGCTTGGATTTTCGAGAAGAAAACCCGCCACTTGACTAGTAGGCGTCGGTTCTTTAAGTTGGATACCTGTTGTCAACCAACCGAAGCTTCGATTCGACTGGAATCATGTAGGCGTTGGACGGTTTGGTCGGGTTTTCAGGTGGTGGTTGGCTTTGGACACCCTTAGCCAACATATATGACCCTAACAAAATGGAATAGGAGACTAAAAAGAAAGTCTTAATAAAAGCAAAAATGGCAAACAATACTTGAAGTGGGAAAAAAGTTGTGGGATTTAGGCTTTGTTTGTTGTTATTGTTGTTAAACAAAATGCTAATTAAGAGAAGTTTGTTGATAAGTCTTGTGGGGGCCGGTTAATCAATAATTATTAAAACCGTGTTAACTGGGTCTGTGGCTCATTCGAGGACGTAAAATTGTTCGAGGAGGCCCATATCAGGTTATAAGGGTAACCAAATGAAAAGAAGAGTAAATATCACATGAGGTGAGTTTAGTATTTGTCTGAGGACAAAATCCTTCTCGGCAATATGTGTCCGAGGACGACCTGAATGCCATATTGTTACAAACACACTTCAGAGCTACATTACCACTAAAGGTGGGACATGGGACCAAGGGTAAGAAAGAAAAGGTAAACAAATATCTTGAACAACTGCTGCCTCCGCATTAATTGCCTCTCAACCAACTCTCTGGCCGCATTAATGTGAAGGTGATACCTGAACAGTGATGAAGCAGCCTTACAACTGCAGGTTAAAGGATCCAGGAAGTGTTGGATTGGACAAGAGGGGATTCCCCGAATCCAACCTACACGTGTGTGGTAAAGATGACACCAATAGGGTAGTATATAACATAGAAGAATGCATTGAGAAAGGGGGATGAGAAATTCTAAACAAGTGACACTTAGAGGAAAGCCTTATGAAATAGGAGCTTAGCTTGCTTAAAGAAGGAATTGATTGTAATATTTGTGTTAGCCCATCTAAGAGATGTTACGTTTAATCGTTTTTCTTTTGAAGTTAATCTAGTTCTTTCATACCCACGCTCTACAAATTTATTGTTTGGGCCTTCAGCGTTCGAATCCAATACGAGTTTGGGGATCGTTACAAATTGAGTCCCTACAAGTCTCAAAATAATTTGATCCCAAATAAGATGTTCGTTTTAGTACATTTTCATCATAAGGAAATAGTAGTTCTAATTATAGAATAAATATCATACTTGTCAAGGATTTTCTATTTTTTTTCTCTCTTTTCTTTTTTGGTTGCTGGTGGGAAAAGAAGGAAAATATTAGGACTACAACTTTTGCCACAACATTTTCCACAACTTGCTCATGTAGCAAGTCATGAGTGGTGGAGTAAAAGTGGTGGGTTTACAACTCCACCACTCATGACTTGTCACGTGAACAAGTTGTGGCAAAATTTATGATCTTAGCATTACTCAAAAAAGAAAGATTTTGATGGAGGAATGAGAATTATAAAGGATAATGTGATAGGTGAAGAGAGGGAATTTTTTGAAACTGTGAGTCCTGATGTTGTTGGGTATTTTTATGGGTTTTTTTGTAGGGTTCGTAAAGGATTTTTTTTTTTTTTTTTTTTTAATATATTGTTTCCAGGATTTTTTTCCTTGCCAGTTTTCCATAAATAGAAACCCTCACCTCACTATATGGGGCGGCCTTCACAATCTAACAAATTCCCCCTGTAGACACTCGATTTTGCATCCATAATTTAATCTTGGAAGATGACTAGAGTGACCATTCATATACCCAAAATTTAGAGTTGCATTACATGGATTAATTCATTCATTGCATATCATAAAAATGATCTTGAGGTTCTAACAGTCGCAACGGTATGTCTGATTTCTAAATTGGACCGTCGGCTTCAAAGATATCACATGATCAAGTTTGGACAATCTGCATGCATTTTGTTTGGGTACAATCGACCACACACGATTAATTTAAATTAATTCTGATTGGTTAATCAATTAAAATTAATTTAAATAATTTTGAGATTGGTTATTAGTTAGTGTCAAAAATACTAAAATAGACTTATTTGCATGAGAATAAAGTGGATAAACAGATAACAAAGAAGTTGTGGATAATCAAGCCTTTTTAGAATATTTATTTACAAGATAATTATCACTTTAAAGACCTAAATATCTAGAAAAGGGGATTAATTTTTAAAATACAAATTAAAAATGCATCTAAGTGCAATTCCTAGCTCAAAAATCCTCAAAAAAGAAGTCCAAATTGGACCAAAATTCAAACACGAGCTCGGCAGTCTTGGAGTGTTGATCAACACATGAACAGTGTCAATCGGCACTTTCCAAGTGCCGATTCACACAAAATCGTGGTTCGGCTCAAGGACTACTGGATTGAGATGGCCTTACCCTTTTCGTTTTTTTAGATATAAGGATGCGTCTCAATTTGTATTTGGTCATATAGGTAATTTTTCATAGCATTCCAACCTCTATAAATAGGGGATGCCTCTCAAAATTCAAAATTCATCACACTTTCTAATCCCCTCTTTCTGGCTCTTCTCTTTCGAATTTTCAGTTTCCCTTACGTTAAAGACGTTCTGTAGGCTTTTGCTTTAGGAACTTCTTTTTTGTAAGAAAAGTATTTTAGGCTTCAAAGAGGTGAACAAACTTCTTTGAATTCTAAAATATTCTTTCATTAGAAGAGCGCGCTCATGCAAGAGGTATTCAATAATTTTGCTTCTTTCTTTTCTTTCTCCAATAATTTTTATTGTTTGATGCATGATTGTGTTTGACATGATTTATCACGTTTTGTTCTTAGTATATAATCATCATGCTTTGCTAGAATTTTCTTTAACATGTTCTTAGATGATTGTTTATTGCAATCCTTTTTTCTTAAGTTTCAAAATTTGCTCATGACTATCAAAGACTACTTTTTACAAAAACTGATATGTATTTTTCAAATCTAATTTTTTTTAATTCCAAAACTAATCTATATTTTTCAGATCTGATTTTTTTTTAACATAAAATTGATCTGTATTTTTATTAAATACAGATCTGATTTTTTTCAAATTCAAAACTGATCTGTATTTTCATTGAATATAGATCTAATTTTTTTTCAAAATTAAAAACTGATTTGTATTTTTATTAAATACAGATTTGATTTTTTTTTAATACACAAAACTTATTTGTATTTTCATTAAATACAAATTCGATTTTTTCAAGACTTAAAATTGATCTATATTTTCATTAAATATAGATCTGATTTTTGTTACAAAATTGCAAATTTGGAAATTTAAAAGAATGTATTAAAAATTAGGTTGAAGTCTTCTCTTAATATGTGATGCATGCATAATGAATTTATCTCATAAATATGAATCCTCTTTCAGAAGTTTTATTTATTTATTTATTTTTATTTTTTATTATATTTGTTTACACAAAACAGATCTGATTTTTTTATACAAAACATTTTTTTTGTTTTTTTTTTTGTTTAGCTTTTCAAAACAGATCTAATTCTTTTAACAAAATCCCCCTTTTTTTTTCCTTTTACAAAAGATAGATATGATTTTAACAAATTAGACATTTTTTTTTTTTTTAAACTTTACACAAAAACAGATCTGATTTTTTTTAACAAAATCTTTCTTTTTATCCTTTATAAAAAATGATCTATTTTTTTCATTTTTTAACAAACAAAGTTTTTCTAATTTTTAAAACAGATATGATTTTTCTTTTAAAAGAAGACATATTCATGAGGCAAATTTATTTAGATTAATTCTTGTCAAGTGTTTGTCATGTGAATTCAACATCTCATCCAACATCATGCAAAAAAGGGTATATTGGTCATTAGAGTCTAGAAGACCAAACTCTGTCAGGACAAAATAGGTGCCTAACACCTTCCCATTCCGTAACCTAGCCCCGAGCTTAGGATTTTTGGATAGGTAGATTAGTGTCTTTTTTCTTTTTTTTTTTTTAAATAAATTTTAATAGATTGTAACTAGGACAAAAGTTTTGTATTCTTTTGCATATATTGTAACTAGGACCCAAAGTCTTGTAAGGTTTAATTTACCAAAATTGTACTCTTATTTATTCAATCAATGACATTCAAAGTATTCTGAATATGTATTTTGTATTTAGTTTTTTTTTTTTTTTTTGGGTATAAAAAATAAGTGGCGACTCCCCACACTACCCAAAAGAGAGTTGCCCTTAAAAGCACCCAAATGTCTTTTTGAGAGTACCCCTTCCTTTTTAAAAGAGGCACGGTCTCTCACATGCCCCCCCCCCCCCCCCCCCCCCAAAAACATGGTTAGGTAGAGAACAACAGTGCCTACCTCATCCTCTCCCTTCATCACTCTCTTTCTAACATTTTCCTCTCTTAACACCTAAAATCCCTCTGACAACCTCAATTTTATCTACAATGCTAAAATCTGAATCCATTTGTTATGATGTCAATAGTGTTCAAATAAAGAGTACAAGGAAAGCACCATAGAAATACCTAAATTGGATTTTCAATTTTGTGCTACGTATTCATCTAATTTGTTTTTGTTTACTTAAGTGAGTATTGGGTTCAAAATTTGATGAGATTATCCATAGCTTTGATCTACAATCCCTAGAAACCTCCAAAATCTCTCTCTCTCTCTCATACCTGTTGATCTCTAAAGGTTTTTTTTTTTTTTTTTTTTTTTTTTTTTTTTTTTTTTTTTTTCTTGTGCTTATCTATAAAGTTTATCCATCTTCCCATTAACACAAACACCTAATATTTCTCCCTTTCTTACATCTTTTAAGTGCCAAAGGTCTATAAAACACTAAATTTCTACTCCATACACGTTACTACTACTAATAGAATAAGAAATAGTCCTCCAAAACCCAAAATACGATTCAAATCATTTACAATAAGAAGACGTAGACTTAGGGACAAAGCCAAAACTTGAAGTTAGGGAAGGCGACGCTGTTACTAGCTACGTGTCTTTTTTTTCTTTTTCATTTTTAAGTCTTTAATGTGTGCATTTGCTGCTAGGTAAACACAAAATTATTTTGTGTAAAATTTTTTAAAGGGCAAATTGTTTTTTGTTTTTTTGAGTAAAATTGGTTAATTGTGCTTAATTTTTTTTTTTTTTTTTTTATAAAAAGTTTTGTTATTGGTATTTTTGTTGTTGAGCTAATTTTGTTGGGCTTGTATATTTTGCTTTGAATTTTAAATATATAATTTTTTTATGGCCTATAAAATAAGGAAAATGCTAGAATTACAAATTGATGATATGCTAATATGGTCAGTGGTTAGTGATAAGTAAAAAAAAATGATGTAAGTGGTGGGCCCAAATGCGAACCAATAAGAATGTGTATATCAATAGTTTGTAAAAATGTTATAGATGAGTCTGAGAATTGTTTTGCAATTAAAACCAAAATGCTAACAATTTTATTAGTTAGCATTGTTTCAAAACTATTTAAAAAACAAAACATCTTGAGTCTCTTAGACATGATTTCACTATAGCAACTCTAGTCTCAGGGACTTGAGTTTTATGTACTGGCAGTGTTGAGGTGGAAAATTTTTCCCTGTGGAACTCGAGTTCCATAAAGAAATATTGAACAAGGATGAGAGATCAACAACGAAGGCGGCAGATCAACAAAGAAGAAGAAGGCAAATCAACAAAGAAGGCAACAAACCAGAGAGGTCAAACAAAAACAACGAAGCAACAAACTAGTTAGATAGTAAAAAAATAAAAAAATAAAAAAAAATCTAGAGATCAAAAACAGAAGCTATGCCTTTCTCAGACCTCCCTAACCCAAATCCCCATAAACCCAAAATCTCCCTAACCCAAAACCTTCGGTTCTGATCTTCCTAACCAAACCCTTTGGCTTGGACTAAACCTAGGCGGCGGCGGTGGTGAAGGCTCTAGGTGAGGGAAGTTGGCTTAAATTGAACCTAGGTGGCAAAGGCTCTAGTCAGCGGTAGCGAAGGCTCCAAGCAAAGGTTTCGTTTTCCTCTATTATTATTATTATTATTATTATTTTTACCCTTCTTCTTCTTTGTATTGCATGAATTGGATTTGTGCAAAGGTTTTCTTCTTCCTCAGGCAAAGGTTTTGTTTTCCTGTAATTTTTTTTTTTGGTGCAGAGCAAGAACTCAAGTCTCTAATACTCGAACTCCACCTGGATTCTGTCAGCACATGGAACTTGAGTCTTTAAGACTCAATTTGCTACAATGAACTTGAGTCTAAGAGACTCGAGATGTTAGTATCCTAACTAGTTTGGAAACAATGCTAACTAATGAAATTATTAGCATTTTGGTGTTAAATTGAAAAAAATCTGTAAGTTTGTAGCTGTAACTTTACTTTTAAAAGATTCAATGATTGTTAAGAGGAGTAAAGTTTAATTTTATAGAACAAAATTACTAAAATTAATACATATAATTGTGTGTGTGTATATATATATATATATATGTTAGGACATATGTAATTCACTTGTTAGGAATATATGTCACTATTTTATGTAATTGACTAATCTTTTGACAAAACGCACTTTACTTGTATTTGGGTAGATTTAGGATGTGTTTAATACTTCAAGAAATTTTGTTTCAAGATCAAGTGTTGAAGCTATGCAAATCTATGAGCTTGAAGAGCTGTTCAGTCCCGTGGCTCGACAGCAGCTCGACAGATAGGGTATCTGTTGAGGTTTATGAAAAACAGAATTTCAATTTTGTTTTGACTCTAATCCGTGATTATATGTTTGGGCTTTTTTTTTTTTTTTTTTTCTCACAACCCTAGACATATAAAAGGAATATTTTAAGGGTCGTCAAAGAGAACACAAGTTGCACAAGTGTTGAGCAAAGTTTGTTCAAACAATTTGTGATCGGAGACATAGTTTACCCTAGTTCATCATTCTTATGAAGAAGTTGCTGTGTTTGTGCACCATAGGGTTTCGTGACTAAACATCTTCTTTATCTTCATCGTTGGGACGAGCTGAAAAACTTTGTAGCCAACAACCTTCTCTAGTTGATGATTGAAGTCACGTACTGGGATTCGCGCAATTAGTTAGTTACATACTGACTGCCGTGCATCAAAAAGAGAAATTGTCACTACAGAACAAGTTTAATTGGGTATTGAGGTAAGGGTTCAACTATAGGTTGATATAAGGTACTGAGATTCATTTACTTGTAATCGCTTACTGTGATAATAGTGGAATTTCGAGAGTGGTGACCTTAAAATCACTCGGTGGGGGGTTTTTTGTCGTGTAGGTTTTCCTCATTTGTTGTGTCAATTTATTTTTCACTGTATACTTAGTTTATTGGTGATTTTTTTTATGCTACCACGTGTTTGCATGTTAATTTGATTAATTAATAAACTTGGCTAATTAATCAATTAATCTATCACGAGAGGTCAATTCATTTTTGGCCTATCAATATTATAAAAGGAGGGAGGTGGCATTGTCCTTCAAAATTCAATGTATGGTTCTATATCTCTATGCAGACTAAACTACTTCAATTTGACGTATTTCATCTTTCTTTCTTTTCTTTTCTTTTTATTTTTTATTTTTATTTTTATTTTATTATATCGAAAACTAATATTAATAACATTTGACAAATTCCATACATTGCATGAGTTACATGCTAGTACTAGTAATGCAGTGGAACATTACTATTTGAAAATGCTGATGGGATCCAGGAGATAAGATATGGATAAATCGCTGTTGGCCGTTAAACAAGTTCTGAGATATAAGTGTTGCCAATTTGCCATAATAATAATTGGGACAGTGAGACAAAGCGGGGATGCCAAAGTTCTGGTTGGTATAGTAGCTGCGTTGGTTTGTAATTTTATTTACTTTTTGGTTTAAAGCATTGACATTTGAGATGCTGATGCCTCAGCCTTACCCTCTGCCTGTGTCTCCGCCTTACCCTCTGCCTGTGTCTCCGCCTGCACATGTGTATCTGATTTTTTACTTTTTATATTCAAAATAGAGATTTATTAATCTCGGTGGCCTATATTGTTGACCTGAGTTATTGTGATGAACTTTGATGTTTGAATTTTTTGCACATATTGTTGTGTGTTACAAATATCGCCAACAGCCTTTTGCTCCTTTGTTTGCTAGTTGCTACCTGTAGTTCGAAATCTGAGTTGTGTTCCTATCTGGGATATATCCGTAATAGGGTCATCAACCCAAAATACCATCTCAAAGAGGCAAATACAGTAGCACCAATGGCTCCAGATTCTATTTCATGCTAGTTGAACAATAAATTCATTTCTTTTAAGCCTCTGACGCTAGCTTTGCTAAACAAATAAGCAAGAAAAGCAGGGTAGAACCAGTATATTTACTTAGGGCCAAACTCTACTGTCAAAACATAATTCACACATAATATACGCCAACCTCATCACAAGCACAAACGTGCTTTTTTTTTTTTTGATTATTGTTATAATTTCTCATTATTTCAATTGGAGATTTACACTTATTTTTCCACAAAAATTGCATGTTTAGAACCACTAATATGGCCAAAGTATTATAAGGCTAACTCTAAAAAATAACACCAAAATAGCATTGAAATTTGTTTAGTTATTATTATTATTATTAATTTTTTGATGTGATATGTGCCATTTTATTATTATTATTATAAAAATCGAACGGTGGTTTTTAAATTTTTTTTTTATATGGAAGGTGGAATGAATTTTTTAGGAGAAGGTGGGGATTGTAGAGAGTTTTTATTTTTTTCACTTTTTTTTGTTATTAATTTTTGTTGATTTACGGTTTTAACCATATTTCTTATTTTTTTGGAGTAAGGACAAGTTAATTAAATTAAATTTAAGGGTATTTCTGTAAGTTAAAAAGACAATAACTAACTTTCTGAATCCTCTTAATATATAGAGATACATTTATATATATACATATTTATGCATGTGCAAGGTTGTGTGAGATAGAATGTGTAGTAAAAACCAACGTTAAAAATATCATTTTGAACTCCGTTTTAGTTTGTTTATTGAAATAAAATATTTCTATACTTATAAATACCAATTTACTTTTTGAAGATATATATATATATATATATATTCTAGGTCAAACACATATTTTAATTGTCATGAATCTTAAAATTATAAGTCCCTAATTCACCTAATATTCCAATCTCATATCCAATATTAATAGTTATTATTATAACTAGTCGCTAACCCGTGCGATGCACGGGATAGTTAAATAAAATTAAGTTAAAAATGAAGGAAAATAAAGAATCTAGTTCAAAATATAAAGGTTCAACTAAAAAATTGGTCAAAAATACAATTAGTTTTTACTTTCTTTGAAATTGAACCTACAAACAGAACCGTACATATGTGAGGACAATGAAAATGATATCAAAGACATTAAATTCACAACTACATTAAATTTAAAGAACAAAGACATTTGTTTCACAGCATTATATTAAATGATTAAAGCCTTTAAAATGAGTGAGGAAGAACAAACTTTTGCAGACCAAGAACATAGAGTAATTTGCTAAAATTGTAAAGTAACACTTTCTTTCATATGCAAAAATATCATCCAAAGTATAAAGTTTCTAATGGAACCATAGAACGTGAAAATATGTGCTCACTAAGATACAAATAGCTTAATTAAATTTATAACTAATCAACAACAGAATGGTGTGGAAATTGTTTACCAAAAAAAAGGAGCATCTAACGATCAAACATATGTATCTAACAATTCTAACCATAAAGCAAGTACAACATGAGAATTTGGTTCAAAGTATTAAAACAATAACTAAATTTACAAAATGCCCTTTATATATATTTGTAGTGATGGTGTTCTTTCAGGAAGAGATGAACAAATGAAAATCAATAAACTTACTATTATGTATTGAACACTATTTTACAGCTAAAATCTCATACTACTCTTAATATGATTCTTCTTTGTTTTTTTTCCTTGAATGCTTAGGCTCTCCAAGTGGCATCAGTAGTTGGAAGAATTGGAGCTTGAGCTTCATAGCTTTGGTGATATAAAAGCTTTTGCCAAATCAAACAAATGTTAGACATGTTGGTGAGAATCTATAATTCCATTTAGTTTTGGTGAGAATTTGTATCTTCCCAAGCAACATTGTAACAGTTGAAAAATATGACTCTACACTATATCCCAAAGGATCTCTCTTGGATTGCTTCATTCTTCTATCAAGCACTACAACTAAAGCTCCCCCATCATAACTTTCCTGCCTTGCAAAACTTCACAAACAAAAGCAGAATTCCATAATTTTCATTTCCTACTTTTGCAGCCCCCAATCAGACTAACTAATAGATAATTTGAAATTGCTATCAAACATTGACCATGATACTTGATAATAAACAAAGGCTGGGAAGTAAGAGATCAACATATCTGATAATAGCAATCAACACTTACCAATTATAATTCACCAGCACCAATATCACAGGACACACAAAACTAATATGAAATTCATGACAATTGAAGATAAGCCAAAGACAACAGATACAGAAACCACTACTATGAATAACAGTTTTGAACCTTCCGCACTAACCAAACACTGCCACCAACAAAGCGAAGGGAAATTATCAGAATCCTTTTGGTCTAGAAATTATTTTGGAAAAAAATCATGCTCTCAAAACCTTTAGGTACCTAGAATATTAATCACTTCAAGAATATGGAAATAACAATTAGGCACTTACTTGGAGTAACTGAGTCATGTTCAACCTTTTATATGTAGTTGTCCGCTTCAAATGCTCAAGAGCATTTGCAACTAAAAAAACCCCAACAACAATTGTAGCTTTTTCCCATTTCATATATAAATTCAGTGTGATTGATTTGATTAGTGAAAAACACACCTGAGTACTTCCTGTTATGCACTTCACCAAGCACCTTATTTGCATCCCTCTTCCTTAAAAAGAAAAGAAAAAAAAAAAAAAAAAAAACAACATGAAAAACATTCTCTACTGTGGGTTTCAATTACAAAATCTCATCAAGATTTTAAATCTCACACATTATTTCAGCTTACTTAAGCATAACTCTTAATTTCTCACAAACCAAAAACACAATAAGTAAATAAAGTAAGATCTGTATTTTCTTATTTACACGACATTCAAAGCAACCTTAAAAATGGTTTGCAGACAACTATCTGAAAAAAAATCCCCTAAAACTCCTTTGACATATTCTTAGAAATTAAAATTACACAGCAAAGGATCTCATCAATTGTCATGCTATTTCCAAGTAAAGCAGAATAGATTCACAACGATGGAATTTCCCTCCAAAGCAATTCATTTTTATTTCTAATTGAAGAGACAAATACACAAACCATAATAAGAAATGAATGTGCTGCTAAAAAAAAAAAGCAACCGGAAATATTGGACTATAATGATGTAATTGAAGAAGCTGATCACCAAATATGCTACTGCATATTAAATTAACAACATAGTAAAGAATACAGTGTGTTTGGAGGCAGATTTAACTATACATTTGAACCTAAAATTTAAATCTTTATCAAATTTAAATAAGTCTATAATCATTTCTATTAAAGATGAAGAATAATTGATTGATAGCTGCTATCATAGGCCGTCTGCCAGTTGAGGAAATTGCTGCAAAAGCCAAGAAGTCTGAGTTTTTTTTTTTTTCAAAAATATAACAACTCTAGAACTGTGCAAAACTTCATTGTATAAAGTTAAAAGTTATATATTCTATAGAATCTACAGTCAAGAAAATGAATAAACTTGACATCTACACTGTTTAAAGAACAGAAAAGCAAGGTTGTGGCTTAATTTATTTTTTGATACACTCATCATTTGCTAATCATAAAGGAAAAGTTATATATTCTATAGAATCTACAGTCAAGAAAATGAATAAACTTGACATCTACACTGTTTAAAGAACAGAAAAGCAAGGTTGTGGCTTAATTTATTTTTTGATACACTCATCATTTGCTAATCATAAAGGCAAAAAAAATTAAGTTTCCATATCATTTGCATCTTTTTTAAAAAAAATAAATAGCTTCAGCAATGCAATCGACTGTTGAATTTATTTCTAATCTTCATTTGCTGTTCGGTTTTATTTCTACTTGAATTTAAGATATAGATGAGACTTACAGAGTCCATATCCGTATCAATTTTCCAGGGCTTTTCTCTCTCTCTCAATTAATCAATTATATCTCTGTCAAAGACCCAAACTCTCAGACCAATAATAAAGATTCAATTTTGAATGTGTGTTTGTCTTCCTTATAATCTCAGAAACTAAGTTGTGTGTTCAAAACTGAGCAGCAAACCATTACTACCAATCCATATAACAAAATGTAATAAGGGAAACAAAAATCATCAAGCAAAAGAATGGAGAGATACCTCAACCGAAGCAGCCACGTTCTGTGAGGAGAGGAAGACAGGAAGGAAGGAACTCAGATAGGCAAGGAAGGAAGGAACTCAGATACACTGTGAGAAAGAGAAAGGCTCTTCTTCGATCCAGAGAGTTTGCGGTTGTTGTGGGTGGTGCTGCTGCTGCTGCCGCCTGCTGTCTTATGGTGGTTGTGGGTGAAACGGGAAAGGAGAAGGGGTTAGGAGAAATAGGGTTTGTGGGTTTAGCGTGAAAAGGTTTTGCGTTTATTGACTGAGTGGGTATTGCGTTTAAAGAGTAAGGGTCCGTTTGGATACAGCTGAAAACTGAAAACTGAAACTGAAAACTGAAAAACACTGTAGTGAAATAATTTTTAAATGTGTGAATAGTATCGTGGGACCCATTTTTAATGAAAAAGTTGCTAAAAAGTGAAATTTGTGGGTCCGTGAACAGTACACGATGTGCTGTGATTGGTCCAAAAAAAATTTGAAAAGTCAAAGTTTGCGGCTACTGTTCATTGAACAGTGCATGAACAGTAGCCGCAACACCCAAAACGCTCCAAAACGCGTGAAAAAAAAAAAAAAAAAAACGTTTTGGAAAAACACAAACGCAGGATTGGGCAGAAAACGCCCACTCCAAACGCACTCTAAAAGAAAAGTTTTATGGTGCGTGAAAAGGTTTTTTTTTTTCTTTTTTAGTTTATATATATATATATATATTTTTTTTTAAATATTGTGCTGATGTGAAAAATTGTGGAAATTTCAAAAGTTTCGGTTATATATATATATATATATATATAGATAAATTTATAACCATAACAACTTTTTTAGAATATAATAACAATAATATTTATTTATTTAAAAAAGTAAGTAACACGTGGAGGGGCTGAAGAAGACACAAAGGCAGCAAGCTTTTACCTCTCCTTTTAAATTACAATGCTAGTCACCTAGAGTGGTTCACAAAATTAAAAATTGGGGCACAAAAGTCAAAATACCAAAGCTGGAGGGTAAAAGAAAGAGGACGGGCAACAGTAAAAGTTAAAAAGGAGAGTACAGAATGTAGAATAAAAGAAGGGGGCATGCTGTTGTGGCTACCGATGAAGTGGGTGACTTGCGATGGTGGCTTTCTTCAGGTAACACTTTCTAAAAGTTGAAAATGTTAAAGTTGTATGCATTTATCAATACCAGCCGAAATGCACCTAAGCAGGCCGGAGTGAACAGAAATTTGGTACAAGGTGGAGCAAGAGGGTGATTCGTACTTGTTTAAGGTCTGGTATGAAATTTTTCGGCTGTTCTAGTTGAAATGGAATGGTATTAATAATAATGATAAAAACCACCTGTTATATTAACTACTTATTTTTTTCATTAGTATTTAACGTGTGACTTTTCACTTATTAACCAATCACACTACGTACTCACACAATTACATGAATATTTTAATTTTTTTTTTATAATTTTTATTGTCTTCTTCTCTCATTGTATCACATGGAAAATTCAGCCTAATGCATTTAGAGGTACTGGCATTAGCAATTTCAAATAGTCTCAACATCTTGTGCATGTTTCGTTCCAAACACCTCAAGATGTAGAAGTGAATGGTTTTATCCACTAGTATTTTTTTTTTTTTTTTTTTTTGGAGAGAATTTCAACCTATGACGTCCACTTCTAATGATAGTTTTTTATTATCAGACTAAAACATTAATAATTTTTTAGTATAGGTGGGGATTGAACCCCAGATCTCTTATATGACCTCAGAAATTTTACCAGTTGAGCTAATGGAAATCCACATCCAACAGTAAATTAAATTAGCATTTTCATAATAATAATTAGAACAGAGAGGTAAAGATATAAAAGAGATTTTTTTTTTTTCAAGCATTGACATTTGAGATGCCTTAACCTCAGCCTCCGCCTTTGCTGGTGGATCAACAATAAAGATATAAACCTATTTATATTTATGGCATAATATTGTTGACCCGAGTAATTATTCTGATGAACTTGAATAATATACTCAATTACATGTTTGAATTTTTTTGCACATACTGTGTATCAGTATTACCATTATCGTCAAGAGCTTGTCGCTCCTCTTTTCGCTAGTTGCTACCTAAAGTTCGAAATCCAAACTGGTTCCTTTATGAGAGATCCGTAATATGGCCATCACCACGATATATATATATATATATATGTCAATTCAAATAGGCAAATACAGCAGCACTATTGGCCTCAGATTTCATTTCTTTCAAGTTGAACAACAAGCATCTTTCTTTTAAGCTTCTGACGCTTTGCTAGACAAATAAGCAAGGTAAAAGGGGTAAGAACCAACATTTTCAACTTAGGGCCAAACTCTACTATCAATAAATAATTCACACACATAATACATACATGATACATTTGTACATATAGACGTGTTTGCATGTGTTCGTTTTGAAAAGTAAAAGCTCTTAAATCCAGCTAGTTTGGCAGCAGATTTCAAGTATTGTTGTTCAAAATGATGTGAAAATTGTAGTTTGAAAAGTGTTGTGAAAACACGTTAAAGTACTCATAATGCAAAAATGTGTTTAGTGTTAAATTACTGATTGTCCCAAAACTTCCCCTTAGTAAGTGGGGGTCCAACAAGTGGGAATTTAACATTTTAAATGGAAGGTAGAGTGAAGACAAGGATCGAACTCAATATCTCTTGCTTTGATACTATGTTAAATTATCGATTGTCCCAAAAGCTTAAGTTGTTATGAAATGGTGAGTTTAATCACTTAATCATAATTCTAACATTTAGTACCATATTTCTAGTAACATATTTTTAAAAAGTGAAAAAACATAATTGTGTGATTGGTATGCGTAGATTTTTTTTAGAAAAAATGTAACTTTTCTGACACGAACAGTAAAATTTATTTATTTGTTTATTTATTCTCTTTCTTTGCTCTTCGTCCCATCTCTCTCATCCGCAAGTCCAAGCTTGAACAATTCACTGAATCAATGCAAACCCAACTGAATCAAAGCCAAATTGCTAAATTTTTTAGTTTAGGCAAAAATTGTATTAATGAATCAAAGAATAAAGAAGCAAAAGAAAAGAAAGAAGGAAGTCCATTCTCCAGACAAGGAAGAAGCAAAAGAAAAAAAAATTTACAAGGAGAAAATTGGTCATCTAAACCTAGGAAAAAAGAAAATAAGAGAAGACCCAAAAACAAAAACCCATCAACTAGGATATTATTTAAAAAAAAAAAAAAAAGAAGAAGAAGAAGAAGAAGAAGACCGAAACATGAACCCATCGACTAGGATATTTAGGAATAATAAAAATAATAAAAAGAAGAAGAAAGAAGAAGAAGATAGTGTGCAAGAGAGAGAGAGAAAAAAAAAAAAGTAAAAAAATAAAGAGAAGAAAAAGAGAGAGTGGCAGCGTGCAAGCGAGAGGAAAGGAAAAAGAAAGAAAGAAAGAAAGAAAGAAGAAGAGGAAAAAAGAAGAACAAAGAAAATAGTGTGCAAGAGAGAGAAAAAGAAAAAAGAAAAGTCTGGAGAGAGAGAAAATTGGTTGGGTACTGTCAAATCCGTGGTTCCCATGTTTTTAAAAATATTAACGATTGTGCCATTGACTAATGTTGTTTGATACTTGAAAATTGATATGAAGAGCTTTCTAAATTCAGTGTTTAAATACCTTAAAATGTTTATATACCTTAAAATGGGCAACGTAATTCAAACACTCCTAAAAAAAATGCTATCAAATGTGTTTTTTTTTTTTTTTTTGGAATAACAATTTTCAGTGTTTAAACACTGAAAACTACTGAGAAATGATATGTCCAAAACATTTTTACAATATTTTACAACAAATCTTAAGTGGCAGGTTGTTACTGGTTGTTATTGTTGGGGCAAAAAAGTAATCTTAGTGTTAAGTTCAAATTTGAACCAATAACAATCAACCACCTATGATTTGTTGTGAAAATGTTGTAAAAATATTGTGGACATAGTACCTCTCAAACTATTATTTGGAATCAAGAACCAATTGGGCTTAAAAAAAATGTCCCTCACCTAGTAATAAATAGTGACTAAAACCCCATCTGGGAGTACACTACAAACTCACAAAGTCATTCTAGCTATATTCCTAGGTCTTAATTACACACTTCTTAATTTGTTGCATAATTAGTCTACATCCATACATGGAAACGAACTTTGTACCAAAAAGGCTTAACAAATTTATTTTTGGTATTGGTTCTAGCCACTGCCACATACTTAGAGCATTGGCATTAGGTCTTGCCAATGGTATATGTTAGGGAATTTTTGCATCAAAGCACAAAACAAGCTCATTACCTGGTTTTCTAATTGTAAAATTTTTTACAATAGTGCTACAATACCATCTTCCTTATATGACAATACTTTAGTAACTAGTATAATATTAAATTATTATTTTTTCTCTCTACTCCTCACACTCTCTGTCTCTTTGTCTTCCATTCTCCCTTTGATCTCACTTCCCTCTTCTTTTACTCTCTCTCTCTCTCTCTCTCTCTTAGTGCTTGGTTTTTTCTAGCATGGGTCTGGCATGGGTGCAGTTGGTTGCAATTGGCTTGTGGTTGGTTAAGATCGGCGTGGGTTTGCTTGGTCCAACTTGGGTAGTGGGTGTGCTTGGTCCGGCGTGTGGTTTGCTAGGTTGCAATCGACATGGCGTGGGTGTGCTTGGTCTGACGTGGGTAGTGGGTTGGTTGAGATCAATTGGGCCTCCAAGTTGACAGAACAAAGAAGCAAAGATCGGTCTGATCACCACCAATTTGCTGTGTTTGTTTGATAAGTGTGGGTGTGTGTGTTATAGAGATCGACATGGGCAGAGGTGGGTGGGTTTTGATTGGTTAAGTCATGCAATGGTGGAGATCGATGTGGTCACAACTATGGATTTTTTTGTCTTTTAGGTTCGAATGGGTTGGATTTTAGATTTAGATTGGTTGGATTTTGGATTTAGATTGGTTGGATTCGGATTGGTTGGTTTGGGTTGGCATGGTGCTAACTGGGTTTTTGGTATAGGTTTGCTAGGTTTGTGGCTGGGTTTTTGGTGAGTATTTGCTTGGTTTTTTTTTCCTCCTTTAAATTTGGGTTTTTGGTTCCGGTGGGATTTTGGTGGGCAGTGGTGGTGACTGGGTTGTTTGGTTTTTTAAATGGGTTTGTTGAGTTTATGGTGTGTATTTTCTGGGTTTTGTTTTGTTTTTTTGTTTTATTTATTTATTTATTTATTAATTTGGGTTTTTGGTTCTAGTGAGATTTTGGTGGGCAGTGAGTAGAGGTGGGTATGGTGGTTGTGTGGTGTTGACTGAGTTGTTTTGTTGTTGAGAAAGTGACAGAGAGGCAGTGATAGAAATTAGAGAGAGAAGAGAGATAGATATTTTTTTATTATTTTATTGTATAATTTATATTATTTTAATGTGTTGTATTTTAAAATAAAAATTGGAATGTTTGGTGTATTGTGAAATGGTATGTTATAATAGATAAAATAACTTTTGAGATAGTAAAATAGAATAGTTTGAAGATATTGGATGCTAATGCTCTTAGCCAAAGCTACCGAACTTGAAGAAACCCCAACAATATCCTTGTACTTTCTAGACACCCCAAAAAAGTGCGACTTCAATGACAATGTGATCCCAATTGCACATATTGCTGGCAAGGCTTGGAATGTCCCTAAATCTGACACCGTCATTGTCACTGAGGACCCTATATCACCATTACCCTAGGTCAGAACTTAGCTGAATTTGGCCGTGCCAAAGGCATGTATGTGACAGCAGGGTTGAAGGGGTTGGATTCATGAGTTTCAAAAATAATAGAGTTCACTAATGAAGAGTACTAATGAGGATAATTTTTTACTGTTCGATATGGGGGTGCCCAAAAGGGATGACTGACCCCAAAAGGGATGACCAACCTCGAAAGGGATGATTGACCATAAAAGGGATGACTGTTGATAACGTATTTTGTCAACCCTCGATTTGCATCCTGAACCCCGAATAATCCAAAAATATTATTTTTTCTCCATAGGGCTGTGAGAACATCCAGATTGACGTGGCGCAACCCGTTTAAACATTGGAGCACCCAAAGTGCCTTTTTCAGCCAAAATAACCAAAATGGCCCTAGTCAACCCTAGGTTTGACCGAAGGTCAAACGAGATCAAAACTCTCACGAAACAACATTTTTCACAGTGTTACATCAAACCCGAGCTTCTCAGAGACTTTTGACAACTTTGACTCGAAGTCGATCCTGGGTGGGCCCAAAAACCCTAATTTTGATTCGGCTATCAAAACGGGTTGGAACCAACGCCATTGCGAAGATTATCAAATTCTTGCTCCAATGACTTTTCATGGGTAAAATCAGAGTTAGAATGGCCTAGATATCACGAAAATCGGGATAACTCACCGATTGATGCACCACGAACTTCTGAGAGCCGTAACTTTTGATCCAACCGTTGGATTTTCATGATCTATACCTTTTCAGAAACAGGAAGTCAAGATCTTTGTCGCCTCGTAATACGCGTCGAGGCTATAAATAGCCCAGGCACCCCTCAGACCAAGGAAGAAAACATTTTTTTGATTTTTTGCTCTCTGCCTGGGTCCTTTACACATTTTTTCTCTCTTCGAAACACCAAAAAACTCACAAAAACACCCCAAAAAAACACATCAAAGTTGCTTGATTCTTCTCTTTTCACCAAAAACGCAAGGTATTGTTCTTATACCCAATGTTCCCTTCCTTGGTCCTACACTTTGGATTTGGGGTTTAGGGGTGTGGATGTAGCTTTTCTAGCTATCATCCACACCCCTAACCTTCTAAATCTTTTTCTAGCATTTATCTTGCTATTTTGCTTGCATAACATGTTCTATTGCTTTCCTTGGCATGTTTCTTGTTTTATTTGTGTTTCTAGTTTAAATCTCTAGGTTGTTATGTCTTGTGCCATGTTTTATGCTTAGATCTACATCCTTACATGCTTATATGTTTAGATCTACATGCTTAGGGTTCTATGCCACACTTTCCTTTGTTTTGTTCCTCTTTTTTCTTTACGTTAATGTTAGGGTTACATGCTCACATGCTTGTATGATGTCGTTGGCTACGCCTTGCTTGGATCTATGTGTTTATGTGCTTTTTGTCATGTGTCATGCTTAGATCCGCATTTGTACATGCCTATATGCTTGGATCCATTTTCTTCCATGTCTATAGGTTAAGCTTTCACATGTTCACACACGTGTAGCCATACTTAGTCCTAGACCTATGTTTTCACATGCCTATATGTCTCGATCTATGTTTTGACATGCTTGTGTGCTTGGATCTATGCTCTACATGCATTATGCTAGTTTTCCATATGCTTGTGCGCTCTATGCCATGTTTGTGTGCCTAGACCTAGACCTTGTTTGTCATGCCATGTGCTATTGTAGCCTTTTGTCGCTTTATCTTTCTTTCTTGTGTTTTGGCCTAATGATTTGGACCCGATCTAGACCCTATGGTCTTTGTCATTGTCCATACACCTTGGCCCACATCAAAGGGTTTGGATCGCCCCTATTTGCATGTCCATGCTTGCTTGCTTCTATGCTTTATGCTTGTGTTAGCCTCTCTTGTTCTAGGCTTTGCCACGCTTGACACCCTTAGGGGGTTTGTGGTTGTGTGTTTACGTCTAATGCCCATGAGGCCTTGTTTAGATGTAACCATTTGGGATGCATCACCATGATGCTGGTTGCTTCGTGCATACCTTTTCCCTTTTCCGCTTTGTGCGATGATATGCTTACCATGCTTATTTGTGCCACTCGTTGGCTTTCTTTGCATCTTTACACGCTTGCTTACATATAAATGCATGAGTCTTGCTTGCTAGTGTATTGTCCATGCTTCAATACAATGAAGTCATGGACATCCGATCCAAACCTACATTTGTCCCTCGTGGACACCATCTTTTGTTTGCTTTCTTGTTTGTTTGCCCTTTTGTTTGTTTGCTCGCTTTTCTTGCTTGTTTGCCTGCTTTCTTGTTCTTTGCTTGCCATGTCTATCATGCTTATCTGCTTTATGCCTCTTTCATACACTCTTTACACCTTTTCCTTCCATTGCTTGTCTGCTGGTTTTTTGTCTTTGCCTTTGCATGTACACACATGAAGTGAGGACGCTTGGAGCTAGGGCACGGTCTCTAGGGTGCAAGCAAAAAGGGTGCGAGTGCGAGCATGTAGATGTGAGCTGACCGGTTGTAGTCAGTATGTTTAGGAGTTTAGTTTCTCCCTTTTGGTCATGTAATCTTTTAAAACCCCTTCCTTCTTCCTCCCTTTCTCCCCTAGATAGTTTGTATTAGGTATATCATGCCATGTACCATTAGTCCTCATCTCTATAGTATGGTAACCCCTATTTACTTTCCTGCACTTAAATTTTGGGCCATGCTCTAGGGATGTAGGCATTTACTTTCTTGTCTTGTGTGCTTGCATTGTGCATGATGTATGTATACATATACCTGTTCCCCCCTTCCGATGTGATCATCATAGTCCGTGTCACCTAAGGTAAAGCGATGCCTAATTTCCGTTGCGAAAGTAAGGTGATGTGTTGCCAGCAGTGGAAATTTGGCACCCGGCTCGAATTCCTTAGGAAAGCATAGATTGGGACAACACCCATTCAAAAGCCAAACCTCAAAGCCCCCATGTATGCAAAGCCCCGAAAGCCAACGGCAAAATCATGTTTTTATTGCCAATCTCCAAAAATTGAGATTTTATCAAAACAAAGGACTATCCTTAGACATACGTTGTGGGGTGCCTAACACCTTCCCCACACATAATTAAACTTCCGGACCTAAGAATCAAGATTTTTTGTCATTCACATTAGATTAGGAAAAGTGCCCTTTTTCTTAACCTAGGATCGGTAATAAAATCAACCAGAAATAGGTGACCAATCACACCTTAGAAAAACCCAATGATTGGTGGCGACTCCACTCATCTATTGTAATCCCTTAAAATTTGGCCCAAATTCCTACCATAACGTGAAAGGTAGACCTACCTTCCTCCACCGAGAGAGAGAGAGAGAGCATCCGAAGCTCTACACAAACCACACCATCACTATTGAGAGGGGCCCTCCAACGGGGTCGCGTGCACGTGGGAGCTGTCGCCACTACGAGTGGTCGAACGCAGGCCCGCCACGACGGCGGCTGTTTTTCTGTTGCTCCGTTTTGATTGAGGCCGAGCATCGACAATGACCAATCCCAAAAGGAAAGGGATGACCAACCCCAAAAGGGATGATCGACCCATGGGCCAACAAATTAGGCAATCCCCGATCTTGATGACCTGTCCCCCTAGGGTTTTCATAGGGCTTATGTGAGGCCCACTCACATATCCTTACATGGAAATTACTTGCACATCATAACCAAAGACCCTACCACGCAATTAGATCTCTTATATATGGAAAGGTGATCCTAAGTATCTTTGGACCCTTCTCTCTACAAGGAAATTCCCTTGTATCAAGGGATTTGGGTCAGCTCTCTACCACTATATAAACCACAAACCTTACCCTTCTTGAGGTACGTGAATCCTCTCTAACTCTTGCACTCTTGAGTTCTTGGAGAGTCTTTTATTACTGACTTAACTTTCGAAGGGTCTTTGGCCGATACCCCACCGGTGCCATTTGATTGGTTCTTCTCTTTTATTTTTTAGGTACATCCATTGGCACGTGTGTGGACGATTAACTCACTGACGATTTTTGTGCATCATCAAGTACAAAGGAAGTGCCATAGAAATACAAGGTATTAGCAAGCAATTTATGGCTGGTACAGAGGTTTCAGTGTTGGGCGGGACTGGAAAATTCAAGTTTGCTAGGGGCTATGCTACTTTTAAAGAAGAGCACTTGGACATTCCTAACCGATACACCATTATCCGGTGCGACGTTACTCTGCAACATTAGTAGTCGAAAATGTTGACAGTCCCACAGAAATAACAAATGGACCAGTCACCAGTTAATGTTGGCCATTAAACAATTTCTGAGAAATAAGCATTGTCATAATAATATTTGGGAGCCAAGAGGCGACGCCAAAGTACTTTTTTTTGGGTTACTAGCTACCTTGACTTCTAATTTTATTCTTATTTTCTTTTATTTATTTTAAAATGTGCACAATCTAAGTTCACATATCCCTTCTTCATCACAAAAGAATGGAAAAAAGAAAAAAAAAAGAAAAAATAGTTGTCATGGTCTGTATTATGTTATAAATCTCCTTAGGTGCACATGGCTCATGTAAAATATGATAAAAAGTTGAATCACTTACAAGATAACTAAATATACAAAACTTAAAAAATAAAATATAACAGATAACATATTAGATAAATAAAAATAAGTAAATAAATAATATGAATTTCACCCCTATATACTCAATGGTAATAGTAGATCTAGTAGTAGAAATATTCGTACATCGCACCTCAAGATGTCGAATAATTTTGACAAAATTTTCATTTACAATATAGTATTCTAATATAATTTTAGTTTACAATGAAAATGGTTCTATAAAGAATTAAAAATTTCTAACTATGACTATTCTATAAATAACTTAAATATATTTCTTTAAATATATATGACACACTTCAGTGTCAATCAAAATTTTCACATTATCTCTTGCAAATGACAAAATCGATACTACTTGCTAAAAGTTGATACATTTTACTTCTAGTGCTAAAATTCGATTAAAAAGCAACCCTAGTTATAAAAGCGGTCAAGAGATCACTTGCCTTGAAAGAGAACTCAGAAAATTTATTGTAATTTTCTTTACACTAAGAAATTAAGAACATCTAACATTCCATATTATTTCTGTTAAGTCTAGGCTCTTCCTGTTTATCAAAAAAAAGAAGAATTTTAGGCTCTTCCAAGTACCAGTCCAATTGACATATTTTATTTATTTATTTATTTTGTTTTGGTAAAAAGTGTCACAAAACCAAGAGGGCAACAATGAAAAATGTTTAAAAAAAAAAAAAAAAACCTATAAAAAAAAGAAGTATAAACTCATGTGATCCGTCGGTCAACTCGACCCAAAGTTTCAGTGGGTCAGGTATAGGTTCACTGGCTTTTAATTCACGGATAAAAATCCATATCCCTGTCCCTATCCATATTTTTCCATTAGATTCAAACCAGTTAATAGTTCTGAATCTAATTTAATTAGGTCTCGATAATATGAACAGAAAAACAAGTAAACAAAGCCAAAGAACCTTGAATTCTATTTGTTAGGTTCTAAAAGTTTAGAACAACTAATAAACCGTAAACACAAACTTATCTAGATATAGATTTCTAAGTCTATAGGTAATGATGATGTCGGAAATAATACCACCAGTAAGTCACACGTTCCTCGCACGATCGCCAACGGCACCTGCACAACAAAAGGGAATAACCTGGCAGAGAGTACCGGTGTGGTACCGGCCAAACACCCTCCGAAGGTCAAGTTAGTACTATTCTCACTACTCTAGAGTGCTAGAGGGGGTAAATTATGCGTACCTCGTTTTGTGAGGGTGCTTGGGTTTTTATAGTAGTAGATGGTTGACCTCTCTTCCTTGGAGTAGAAGTCTTTTCCTTATAGGAGTCTTCTTGAGCGTATTTTACGGGATTATTTCCATATAGGAGTCTTTAGGTTCCTTGAAACGTGGGGAACGAGTTATTTTATTTATATATGTAAACTCGCAGATCAATCAATCTGTAGACTGACGCCGTCAGCTTAGGTTAACCCCGTCTGCCCAAGTCTATTCCCGTCTGCCAAATTTTACTTCCGTCACTCTTCAGGATGCCCAATTTTATGTGCTCTTCCCATATTCCTCCGTCAGCCTTGAAGAAATGCCGTCGGTATAGCTTCATCCCGTCACGCTTGTCCAGCTTGGACCGTCACTCTCGTCTGACTAATTTTATCCTCATCACTTGCCCCCTACTCCATACCTCCGTCAGACTTTATACTGACGGGTTATGGAGTTCGTTTTACAGGGATATCGTTCGCGTGGATCTTGTGCATTTAATGCCTTGGACAGGTGGCTTGCTTCTATTGGCTCTGCTTTCGACGAGACGTCGCCTCGTCTTCCGCGCCATTTTTTTTATATATAAGCAGCACCTCCCCTCATTTTTCACTATTTCATTCTTGCTGATCTTGTGGAGAGAAAGACCGTCGCCCTTCTTTCGTCAGCTTTACTTCCGTCGGCTTATCTGTTGCTGTCTTTTAGAGTCGTCCAGAAGGCCTCCATACTGGTAAGTTTTCATTTTCTCTTCCCTTCCTTCTTCTTTTCCCTTTTTTATTTTGCCTCATTGGTATGGTCGTCAGCCTAGGTACTTAGCTTAAACCCGTCACTTGTAGGTAGTCAGATGTCAAGTAACGCGTCTTGTAAGGAGTCGTCAATCCGTGAAGGAGCGGACTACGACGAAACCTTTGGTTCTGGAGATGAGTCAGGCTTCTCCCTTCCGTCAGAGAGAGGGTCGTCAGCCCAATCTCCTGACGACGATAAGAGTTTTGCCGAGAGAGATGAGTATGAGGGAAGAGGGGATGGAAACGACGGGGATGGAGTGGATGTTGACGGAGAGGATAGTGACGGGGATGAGAGATCCAGTGAAGGAACCTCAGAGGGTCCTGAAGATAGCCGTCCCTTCATCCTTCCTGAGGATTGGGCCGTCAACAAATTTTCGCCTGGGATGAGTGGTAAAGTTTTTAGGGAGTTACGGGTTCGTTACCAAATCCCAGACCACATCCCCCTCCGTCTCCCTACAGAGGATGAGAGGTGTTACTCCGGGAGGACAGCTGACGTTGGCATGTAGGATGCCATGTTTGCTGCGGGTCTGAGGTTACCGTTGACGGCTCTACACCGTCAACTTGCTGACTTCCTTGGAATATCCGTCACCCAGATCGCCCCAAACGCCTGGAGGACTTTTATAGGAGCTGAAATCCTTTGGGGCAGTCTTAGTGGAGGACACCGTCAGCTCACATTAGGAGAATTCTTTTATTGTTATAGGCCTCACCACATCGCCTCGTCTAAGGGGACGTATCATTTTAATGCCCGGGAGAAAGGGCTAAGGCTAGTGTCCGATATGCCAGACTCCAATAGGAACTGGAAGAGTCGATATTTTTTTGTTGAGGGGACGGATTGAGTTTGCCGTCAGGAGGAGTGGGCGACGATGCCCCGTGGTTACTTTGACAACACCTGGGCCTTCGTCAGGGATTCAGGTTAATCCCGTCACCTATGAGGCTTGTGTGTTTTTTGAGGCGATGCTAACAATACTTTATTTCTTTCAGCTTATACCCGTCCGTGCATAACTGACGAGCAGGAGGGGTTCATCCAACGGATTCTGGAAATTCCTTTGGAAGAACGTAAGTGCAGGGATTTGATCACCCTTGACACCCTTCACTTATATTGTGAGGGTCTAGATCCGTCAGCGGAAGCTCGAAGGTTGGAAGAGTTTGCACGCCGACGTAAGTAAGCTTTTATTTATCCCGTCAGTTTTATTCCTCCGTCATCTGCCCTAACAGTGTTCTTTGTGTTGTAGAAATGGACTCTGTGAAGCAAAGGATAAGGGCTGCCGCAGCTCGTCAGAAGGAGGAGAGAAAAAATAAGGAGGCAGCAGGGGAGGCCTCGTCAACTCCAAAGGTCGTCGCCAAGGTGACGAAGAGGAAGCCTGACGGTGATGATAGCCGTCCCTCAAAGAAAGCTGCCGTCACTCCTAGGGACGAACCACTGAAGGAGAAGTCCCTTCCCAAGCCCAGTCATGGTGCGGGCAAGGGGGTGATGACCTCCGCCGGTCTCGTCAGCGAGGGCCCCTGCCGTCTCTTGACTCACAAGGATTATGCCGTCGGGGAGGTTGGGTCCCTGATAAAACCGACGGATATTGAACCTTGTGACCAGGTGGGGACGGAGGAATTAGGGGCGTCAGCCCTTTTTGACCTCACCAGGGTATGTTCACTAAAATTTTGTTTGGAGAAGCTTTGCTTTGCTTTGGTATACTTTTCAACTGACGAATATGTTTTCTTAGGCCTTGGCTGGTTACGAACGACGTTTTCTCTTGGTCGGCTTCATGCATTCGGATTTGGTTGTACCCCGAGAAGGCGTCCATGAAGCTCAGCAGCTGGTGTCGAGCCGTGGAGTCTACTAGGATATCGACCCTCGGGAGGGGGTAGCTATCCTTGGGGCAGGCCTTATTGAGATCGGTGAAGTCCACGCACATCCGCCATTTCCCGCTCGCCTTCTTGATCATCACCACATTTGCTAACCAGTCGGGATAGTATACTTCTCTAATAAAACTTGCTTCCCGTAACTTTCTGACTTCTTCTGCTATGGCTCGGTCTCGCTCGGGGGCAAACACTCTCTTCTTCTGTCTGATAGGTGGAAAGGCGGGCGATACGTTCGACCTATGCACCATGACTGAAGGATCTATTCCTGGCATATCTTCATGATCCCACGCGAATACGTCCTGATTGCGTCTGAGGAAGGTTATGAGCTCCTGACGGATCGTGGTGTTAGCGAGCGTTCCAATTTTGGTCGTTCGACTAGGATTGGAGCTGTCAAGGGGTATCTCTTCCAACTTCTCGACCGGCTCTGTTACCGTCCGGCACTCTTCTATGCTTAAAGCCTGGACCTGATCCTCCATTTCCATCATGGCTATGTAGCATTCGCGTGCGGCCATCTGACTCCCGCGCAGTTCGCCTACTCCGTAATCAGTTGGGAATTTTATCATCAGGTGGTAGGTGGAAGTTACCGCCTTCCATGAGTTGAGCGTGGGTCGCCCGAGGATAGCGTTGTAGGCTGATGAGCAATCGACCACCAAGAACGTCACGTCCCTGGCTATCTGTTGAGGGTAATCGCCTATGATGACGGATAATGTGACTGCGCCCAATGGGAATACCCGGCTCCCGCCGAAGCCAACAAGCAGGGCGTTCGTTGGGATCAATCGCTCCCTGTCATTGTCGACCAGCACCCGGTGCATGTTGTAGTCTCCCACACGCAGGCTGACGACGAGCGCATCGTCATGTGGATGGTGAAGGCGTCGCGCGTCTTCTTCTGAGAATCTGATTACGGGACCTTCTCTCCGCGCTATCTTTGGCACGACTCCTGTCAGCTGAACATTTTGTACCATCCGAAGATAGGTCTTGCAGGCTTTTTTGGACGACCCGGCGGCGGCCGTTCCTCCTACGATCATCCTTATATCTCCAATCGGAGGCCTTGGTCGCTCATTGTCCCGGCGGGGGCGTTGGTCTTGTGCGGGGGAATCCGCTTTCTCCTTGCTGACGAACTTCTGCAGCTTTCCTTGTCGGATAAGGGCTTCGATTTGCTGCTTCAAGTCGTAGCAATCGGCCGTGTCGTGACCATGGTCACGGTGGAAGCGGCAATATTTCTCTCTGGATCTTTTGTTGGGATCACTCTTTAGCTTTCCCGGAAACGTCAGGGCCCCTTCGTCCTTAATCTGCATTAGGACTTGGTCTATCGGAGCGGTTAACGGGGTGAAACTTGTGAACCTTCCGCTCATGGGTTTTGGACGTCTCTCTTCTCTTCGGTCTCCCATCCTGCCTTTCTTCCGCCCCTGTACCTGTCGGGGTTCTTCTTGTCTCTCTCTTTTCTTGGGTCTATCTTCTCGGGCTAATAGCGCGTCTTCAGCGTTCATGTACTTGGTGGCCCTATAAAGTACCTCCGACATGGTCTTTGGGTCGTTTTTGTATAGGGAGATCAAAAACTTGCCTCCCTTGAGCCCATTTGTGAATGCTGCTACCAGTATCTTGTAGTCGGCTTCGTCAATCGAGAGCGCTTCCTTGTTGAAGCGTGATATGTAGGCTCTTAACGTCTCCTCCTCTCGCTGCTTGATATTCATTAAACAGGCCGTGGACTTCTTATACCGATGTCCGCCAATAAAATGCGTAGTGAATTGAGCGCTTAGCTCCTTGAAGGTGCTGATGGAGTTGGGTGCTAGCCGGCTGAACCAAATCCGCGCTGCGCCCTTTAGGGTTGTAGGAAAGGCCCTGCACATGATTGCGTCTGCCACTCCCTGAAGGTGCATCAGGGTCTTGAAGGTCTCTAGGTGATCTAGAAGGTCCTTGACTCCGTCGTAAATATCCATATTTGGCATGCGGAACTTACTCGGCAGGGGGAAGGAGTTGACGGTTGTCGTAAATGGCGAGTCAGTCCGGTTGACAAGGTCGTCAAAATCACTGGATACTCGCCCCTTGAGAGCGTTCATCATCACTTCCATCTGTTCCTTTATCGCCTGCATCTCCGCGCTGACGGGTGGTGGAGCCGCATCTGTCAGGGAAGGGATGTTAGGGTCCCGTCGCATTGGTCTGCTCGGGGCGTTGCTCTCCTGTGGTCCTTCGTGAGTCCTCCTTTCAGCGCTGGTTCCTTCTTGATCCGCTCCTTCGTTATTGACCGCCACATTTTTCTGGCGCAGCTGCTCTTCTAGGTCGTGGTTTTGCTTGGTGAGGCGCTCCACGGCTGTGGCGAGTGTCCTGACCTGTCGCTCAAGAGCAGTCATAGGGGTTTCTTCTTCTTGAACGTCGTTGATGGTCGCCATTGAACGAGTGAGTACCATGTAACTCTTGTGTGTAGGAAGCGAGAATGTGCTACAACGTTTCCCACAGACGGCGCCAACTGATGATGTCGGAAATAATACCACCGGTAAGTCACACGTTCTTCGCACGATCGCCAACGGCATCTGCACAACAAAAGGGAATAACCTGGCAGAGAGTACCGGTGTGGTACCGGCCAAACACCCTCCGAAGGTCAAGTTAGTACTATTCTCACTACTCTAGAGTGCTAGAGGGGGTAAATTATGCGTACCTCGTTTTGTGAGGGTGCTTGGGTTTTTATAGTAGTAGATGGTTGACCTCTCTTCCTTGGAGTAGAAGTCTTTTCCTTATAGGAGTCTTCTTGAGCGTATTTTACGGGATTATTTCCATATAGGAATCTTTAGGTTCCTTGAAACGTGGGGAACGAGTTATTTTATTTATATATGTAAACTCGCAGATCAATCAATCTGTAGACTGACGCCGTCAGCTTAGGTTAACCCCGTTTGCCCAAGTCTATTCCCGTCTGCCAAATTTTACTTCCGTCACTCTTCAGGATGCCCAGTTTTATGTGCTCTTCCCATATTCCTCCGTCAGCCTTGAAGAAATGCCGTCGGTATAGCTTCATCCCGTCACGCTTGTCCAGCTTGGACCGTCACTCTCGTCTGACTAATTTTATCCTCATCAGGTAAAATTAGACAATGATTAAGGTGTTGCAAGTCAAAATACAAGAATAAGGAAGCTGTAGGTTTAGGAAATCAAAATATGCCGGGTTCGACCAATTGAGATGTATTTTTGTAGAATTTAATTAAAGCTCATCAACCTATTAAGCTCATTAAGTGATTAAGGTTTCAGATCTAATTCTCTTGAATTGGGGTTACGTGAGTAAGTACTATAAGAGGTAGTATTAGATTTAGAGTTGAATCTATTATAAACACTTCCTTTTTATTTAGTGAATTTGTTGCTTTGTAGATTGTTTAGGTTAAATCTTCCCTAGATTTTTTATCTTGAAACTAGATTGTTTAGATTTTTTTAGGTGATATGATTGATATTTGTTTAATTGAACTAAGTAACAACTTTGCTTTAAATGAGGTTAAACGATTTGTGTTTTCAGGGGTCTAAATAACTAACACTATTGCATTTCGTTTCTTTAATAGCAAAAAAAAGGAAAAAAGATCCGGTCAGAGATTTGGTTCCCATTGAGGACATATTTTTCATAGGGTTCTCACTGAGAAATTAATAAAAGATTGTCCCTCACCTAGTTATAAATAGAGACCAAAACCCACCCATAATTAAGGAGTACAAATTCCAGCTATTCCTAGTCCTAGATTACGTACTTCTTGGTTGCCAAATCAGCCAGCATCCACCCATGGCAACAAGCTTTGTACCGAAAATGCTTACAAATTTATTCTTGGTGCTGGTCCTAGCCACAGCCACATTTTTAGCCAAAGCTTCTTGTTAATGTATATTATGTTATGGGCTTTAGGTCCAGCTAGGTTACTTTACTTGTATAGTACACTTTACTTGTACCACACACATATGCCTCCTATATAAAGGCACTGATGTATATTCTTTTACTCATGAAATACAATACAATTATTCTGTATTTCTAACATGGTATCAGAGCCACTGCTCTGACCTTTTCTTAGCAGTCTTGTCTTCATTAGTGTGACTTCCTTCTTTTACTAACGCTTCCGCCATCACAACTACCGCCGCAGCCTCTCGCCGTTGAACCTCCGACGTCATCCAGCCGTCGTCCTTGGGTTCCGGACCTGCAGCCGCCGTCGTTAAGGAGTTTCACACTGCACAGACCACTGCTCTTTGCATCACCGCTGCGAATATTGCTCCGATTTCATTTTTGAAGGTACCACTGAGATCGTCCTGCGCCGATCTACACATTCGTGGAAGCCTCACCGCCATCGGAGACCGCACGCGCCCCCACGCGCCGCTCAAAGCTGCTGCAACGCTGATCACGCGCCACACGCGCCACCACGCGCCGCAGTTTCCTTGCACGCGCCGTTCACGCGCCGCCACGCGTCGTCCACGCGCCTTCACGCGTTGGAACCTGGTCTGTTGACGTCATCACCTCTGCCACGTCAGCCCTAGCTACGTCAGCATCCGCTGTTCTGCTGACATCATTGCCACGTCATCCTGTGACGTCATCTTCTGACCGTTGACCAGCCGTTGACCATTGACTTTGACCATTGACTTTTCCAGGGTTGACTTTTTCTGTCCAGGTTCTCCTTTCCCAGTTTTTCGCGTAGATTTCATTTTTGCAGTCTGTTTTTGCATATTGTGTCTCTAAATGGATAAAAAGGATGTTTTTCTTCCTCGCCCCATCAATACTGTATTTGAGGGGAATAAAAATTACTTATCTTGGTCTCAAGCTATGCGCAGTTTTCTTAAGGGTCGCATGCTCTGGCATTATTATACTGGTGCAGTGACTATTCCTGTCAAGGGAGCAAGTGAAGAAGATGCTGCCTTCCTTAGTCACATGATTGAATGGGATGGTCATAACCACATGATCCTCACATGGATTCGGAACACTTCCATTCCCTCTATTTCCAATCTGTTGGGCAGCTTTGATGATGCAAAATCTGCATGGGATATGTTGGCCAAAAGGTACTCCACTACTCATGGATCCATGAAATATCAGTTAGTGGTTGAATTGCATCAACTCAGGCAAGAACCAGGGCAATCCATCAATGACTATTATGATCAGCTTCGCTTCATTTGGGACCAAATTGACCTTTCTGATCCAACTTGGGCATGCTCAAAGGATGCTCAGCAATATGCTTCCATTAGAGATGAATTTCGCCTCTATGAATTCTTGATGTCACTTCACAAGGACTTTGAGCCCATTCGTGGTCAACTGCTAAATCACAATCCTGCTCCCTCTCTTGATACTGCTGTGAATGAGTTGGTTAGAGAAGAAGTTCGTCTTGCAACCCTTCAAGCCCAGAATAAGCTCAATGTTTTGGCTATTACTCCATCTACTCCACTCATAGAGCAGCCTCAGCAATCAAGTGATTCTTCTGGCTCTAGCAATCGTCGCAAGCAGACCAACAAAAAGTTCTGCAACTATTGCAAGCGTCCTGGCCACACCATTGAGACTTGTTACCGTCGTAACAAATCTACTGCTGCTGTTGCTAATACTGAGCCTACTCCGCCAACGGCTTCCACCTCAGCTGAGTCCCAGTCTTCTGGATCTACTATCAACCTCTCCCCCACTGAACTACAAGAGATCATAGCTCAGGCTGTTCGTATGGCTGGTAATGCATCTCTTTCCACTACCTTATCTGTTCTACCTGGTAAGTCTCAAACTTGGCCTTTTGATTCTGCCTGCTGCAATCATATGACACCTCACTCATCCCTGTTCTCCAAACTTGACCCTGCACCACATCCTCTAAATATTCATATAGCTGATGGTTCCACCATGCATGGGAATAGTCTAGGTTTTGTTTCAATCTCTAATCTTTCTGTTCCTGGAGTCTTCCATGTACCTGACATATCCTATAATCTGTGATCTGTGGGCCAATTAGCTGAACTAGGTTATCGCCTTATTTTTTACTATTCTGGGTGTATTGTGCAGGATCCGAGGATGGGGCAGGAGCTTGGGACCGGTCCTAGAGTTGGGCGTATGTTTCCCATGAACAATCTTCATCTTCCACCTGTTGCTCCTGTTCCTGTTGCTGCTGCAGCTACTGCAGTTTCTTCCTTACCTTCTCTTGCACTTTGGCATTCTTGTCTTGGTCATGCACCATCTTCTCGGGTACAACAGTTAGCGTCTAGGGGTCTGTTGGGTTCTGTGTCTAAAGAAAATTTTGATTGTACTTCATGTCAGTTAGGAAAACAGCCAGCTTTGCCTTTTAATAACAGTGAATCCATTTCTAATAGTATTTTTGAGTTAATTCATTCTGATGTTTAAGGACCTTCTCCTGTTGCTAGTATTGGTGGATCTCGATATTTTGTTGTTTTTATTGATGATTATTCTCGTTATAGTTGGATTTTTCCTATGAAATCTCGTTCCGAAATTTTACCAATATATAGCAATTTTGCAAAAATGGTTGAAACACAATTCTCCAAATGTATCAAAACCTTTCGATCTGATAATGCTCTTGAATATACTCAATATGCGTTTCAAGCTCTGTTACATTCCTATGGCACTGTACATCATCTAACTTGTCCAGGTACCTCTCAGCAAAATGGTCGAGCCGAAAGAAAACTTCGTCATATTCTTGACACTGTTCGTGCTCTTCTTCTTTCTGCCAAAGTTCCTGCCCCATTTTGGGGTGAAGCTGCTCTTCATGCTGTTCATGCAATTAACCGCATTCCAAGTGCTGTCATCCATAATCAGACTCCGTATGAGCGTCTCTTTGGGTCACCCCCTGACTATCATCACCTTCGCTCATTTGGATCTGCCTGTTTTGTTCTTCTTCAGCCTCATGAGCACAACAAACTTGAGCCTCGATCTAGACTTTGTTGTTTCCTTGGTTATGGCGAAACTCAAAAAGGGTATAGGTGTTATGATCATGTCTCTCATCGTCTTCGTGTTTCTCGTAATGTTGTCTTTTGGGAACACCGATTGTTTGTTGAACTCTCTCACTTTCGTTCTTCTTTGACTAACTCCTCTGTTTTAGAAATCTTTCCAGATGAGTCTCTTGTTCCTTCTACAAATACTTTTGATCCTCCTTTGGACTTCTCTCCAGATATTTTTGATGCTTCTCCTAGACAGGTTGCAGATGAACAGATTGATGACGAGCTACCCCACCTTGAGCCTGGGTCCCCTGCTCCTGCTCTGCCTAAAGATCCTCCACAAGACATTCCACCTCGCCACTCAACTCGGGTAAGATCCATTCCTCCACACTTACTTGACTATCATTGTTACACTGCCCTTGCTACACTTCACGAGCCTTAAACCTATCGTGAGGCCTCTACTGACCCTTTATGGCAGATTGCAATGAAAGAGGAACTTGATGCATTAACCAAAAACCATACTTGGGGTCTGGTTACTCTCCCTCCTGGACAGTCTGTGGTTGGTTGTAAGTGAATCTATAAGATCAAGACTCGCTCTGATGGATCCGTTAAGCGCTACAAGGCTCGTCTTATTGCCAAAGGTTTTACATAGGAGTATGGGATTAATTATGAAGAGACTTTTGCTCCAGTTGCTCGTATCTCATCTGTTCGTGCTCTCTTAGCTGTTGCTGCTGCTCGTAAATGGGATCTTTTTCAGATGGATGTTAAAAATGCCTTCCTTAATGGGGATCTGAGTGAAGAAGTCTATATGCAACCTCCTCCTGGTCTCTCTGTTGAATCAAACAAGGTTTGTCATCTTCGACGTGCACTTTATGGTCTTAAACAAGCCCCACGAGCTTGGTTTGCCAAGTTTAGCTCCACTATTTTTCGCTTGGGTTACACTGCCAGTCCGTATGATTCTGCCTTATTTCTTCGTCGTACTAATAAAGGCACTATTTTGCTTCTTCTATATGTGGATGACATGATCATAACTGGTGATGACCTCAGTGGCATTCAAGAACTCAAGGATTTTCTCAGTCAGTAGTTTGAGATGAAAGATCTTGGACATCTCAGCTATTTCTTGGGTCTTGAAATTACTCATTCCACAGATGGTCTTTATATTACTCAAGCCAAGTATGCTTCTGACCTGTTGTCTCAAGCTGGACTCACTGACAGCAAGACTGTTGACACTCCAGTTGAACTTAATGCGCATCTGACACCCTCAGGGGGGAAACCATTGTCTAATCCTTCTCTTTAATGACGATTGGTTGGCAGCTTAGTTTATCTCACAGTTACTCGTCCAGACATCTCCTATGCTGTTCATCAGGTGAGCCAGTATTTGTCTGCTCCACGATCAACTCACTATGCTGCTGTTCTGCGCATTCTTCGATACCTGAAGGGTACCTTTTTTCATGGCCTTTTCTACTCAGCTCAGTCTCCCCTTGTACTCCGTGCATTTTCTGATGCTGCTTGGGTAGGAGATCCTACTGATCGCAGGTCCACTACAAGTTATTGCTTCCTCCTTGGTTCTTCTTTGATTTCTTGGAGAAGTAAGAAACAAACTTTTGTGGCACGCTCCAGTACTGAAGCAGAATATTGTGCTCTTGTTGATACCACATCTGAGCTCCTTTGGCTACGATGGCTTCTTAAGGATTTGGGTGTGTCCACCTCCTCTGCTACTCCTCTTTATTGTGACAACCAGAGTGTCATTCATATTGCTCACAATGATGTCTTTCATGAACGGACTAAACACATTGAGATTGATTGTCATTTTATCTGTTATCATCTTGTCCATGGTGCTCTTAAGCTTTTCTCCGTCTCCTCCAAAGATCAACTTGCAGATATCTTCACCAAGTCACTTCCTAAGAGACGCACTCGTGATTTAGTTGACAACCTCAAGTTGGTCTCACATCCATCTTGAGTTTGAAAGGGGCTGTTAATGTATATTATGTTATGGGCTTTAGGCCCAGTTAGGTTACTTTACTTGTATAGTACACTTTACTTGTACCGCACACATATGCCTCCTTGTACGGCACCAAGATCCCAGGCCCATACAAGCCCTGGGCCCAGTCCCAATTGTACAGTGCCGAGACCCCAGGCCCATACAGGCCTTGGGCCCAATCCCATACTGGCCTTGGGCGCAGGCCCAGTAGAAAGGTCCAGCTATCCTGCGCCCTCCTTGAAGCTTCCTTGATACACAGACAAGTGTAGGGCATTGAGTTCCAAGAGGTGATCTGTCAAACGTTCCCGGTCAAGTATATGAATCGTTCTCGGAAAAATGTGGTATGCACGGGAGAATGAGTTGCCGAACATAATCGGTCCAGATGAAATCAAGTTCCAAGATCATAAATGCAGCACCGCCCTCTCACCTAAACATCCACTTAAATCAAATAATATTGGACCTTCAGTAGCACAAACGGTGGCTGTAATCATAATCTCCCTATTTACCATGGCTATAAATAGAAGAAAGTTGGGAGAAGAAGAGGTTCAGAAAATTTGAGAGAAAAAAGTCTAGTGAGTGAATATCAACTGGACGTTGCTTTGAGTCTCTCTGCCGAGAACGACCCATAGTAGGAAATCCTTAAGCCCACTACAAATAAATTGTGAGCCCAAGTGATCTAAGGCCCAGAAGTCTTATACTTGGTTCCTACAATTGGCGCCCACCGTGGGGCCCTCCTACAAAGCTGTGGTTCGACTGAGACTCAAACGACAAGAATGTCTGAGGAGTGTTCAGGAGAGCGTGCACGGAGCGGCTCCATGGGATCTTCTCGGGGGTCAACGTGGAGGGAGAGAAGGCAGAAACGGCGGGAAGATAGGGAGCACCCAAGAGGGGAGGAAAGGTCCGGATTGGGAGAGGGGTCGGCTCAGACACACTGGACGGTTTCAGACGTCTCGGCGCATCGGCAGTATGACAAGAGGGACCGAGAGCTGGAGCGGTTACGCAGACTGGTAATGGATTTAGAGCTGGAAGCAAGGGGTCGGCGACATGAAAGGAATCGCAACCCCCAGCAAAGGAGAAACCAGGGCGAGGGCTCCAGCCGATCTAGTACGCAGCGATCCCGAGACCGATCGCGTTCCCAAGAGTCACACCGGCAACCATGGGAACCACGTCATCGGCGGAACCGTTCACGGTCGCATGGTTACGATCACCAAGGATCAGAATCGCCGGAGGAACGACTGCACCACAATGCCGCCATGGACGCCATGAGCCGAGCCTTGCGGATGGCGGCCCGGTCACCATTCTCCGATGAAATTGAACGGACCCCAATGTCGAGCAAATTCACACGACCACCATTCAATTCGTATGAGGGGAGGACAGACCTCGTGGAGCATGTTAGCCATTACATCCACATGATGTCTTTGCATGTGCACAACGATGCATTGATGTGTAAAGTATTCCCCTCTAGTCTCGGCTCTACTGCACTGAGATGGTTCAATGGGCTACGGAAGGGTTCTATACACAGCTTTGCCGAGCTGATTCAAGAATTCAGCAGCAGGTTCGTGACATGTAGCCGAGTGCAACAGCCGGTTGACGCACTACTTTCCATGAAGATGAGGGTCGGGGAAACCCTTCGGAGTTATGCCAGCCGATACTGGGAACTCTACAACGAGATTGGGGGAGGAAACGAGAAAATTGCAGCAAGCACCTTCAGGATGGGGCTCCCTGAAGATTCTGAATTACGGGAGTCACTGACGAGAAGACCTCCCGAGGATATGAGGCAACTGATGAGACGCATAGAGGAGTACAAACGCCTGGAGGATGACCGGTTGCAAAGCAGGGGGAAAGCTCCTTTAGTGGGGAGATCTCGGCAAAGCATTTTGCCGACGAAACCGAAAAGAGACTTCAGAATACAGGAACCAGAGGTGCAGATCGACGGGGTTAACGTGGTATTTAAAGAGCTCGTGCACAAGATCTTGGAACGGATCAAAAATGAGCCATTCTTCAGGTGGTCGAACAAAATGGGGGGCGACCCATCACGGAGGAACCAAAACCTATACTGCACCTATCACAGAGACAAGGGGCACACCACCGAGCAGTGTCGAGTATTAAAAGATCATCTCGGACAGCTAGTAAGGGCCGGGTACCTGAAAGAATTTGTAGCTGATTCCATTGACCGAGAAACCGGGCAGGGCGCCCAACAGAAAAGGAATCCCCTTCCACCACCCCTGGGGATAATCGAAGTCATCCATGCCGCACCAAGAAGGGCGGCAGCGGCGAAAAGGGTATTGACAGTGGCCTGCGCGGAGGGAGAATCATCCAAGAAGAAAAAAGTTGGACGGCTGTCCATCTCGTTCGGAGAAGACGATTTTGAAGGGACGGTCCAACCCCACGACGATGCTTTGGTGGTGACAGCCCGGATAGGCGGATTCCTGGTGAAGAGGGTAATGATTGATCAAGGAAGTGGGGCTGACGTCATGTACCCGGACCTCTTTGAAGGGCTCGGGTTGAAGACCCAGGATTTGGCAAAGTATGACACGCCGTTGGTCTCGTTCGACGGGAGAGTCGTAATTCCCGAGGGGCAAATCTCTCTTCCAGTGGACATGGGAGGCAAGGGAGTTGTAGTTACATTTATAGTGGTCCGATCATTCGCACCATACACCACAATCCTGGGAAGGCCATGGATTCACGCCATAGGGGCTGTTCCGTCCACCCTTCACGTGAAAGTAAAATTTCCTACTGAGAATGGAATTGCCGAGGTAAGGGGGAACCAACAGGTGGCGAGACAGTGCCTTGTCGCCGCGGTCAGGTGGGAGAAGGAACAGCTCGGTCAAGCTGAGGAAAACGAGAAAGACAATTCATAGCAATTACAGAAACCCCAGGGGGAAACTGGGGCGGACGTTGCCGAGGAGGTGCTGAAGGTAAGAATTCTCCCAGATACTGACAGATATTTCCAGATAGGTACAAGCATGAATGACCGGGAAAGGGTAGAGATGTTGTTGTTCCTGTTGCAGAACATAGATGTTTTCGCATGGAGCCCGTATGAAGTGCCCGGCGTAGATCCCGAGTTCATTGTCCACAGACTCAACGTGGATCCATTATTCCCCCCGAAGAAGCAGAAACCGAGAAAAGCGTCAAAAGAACACGTCGATGCAGTAAACCTGGAGGTGCAGCGGCTGAAGGAGGCCGGAGCCATAAAGGAGATATTCTTCCCGAAGTGGTTGGCAAACACTGTCGTGGTGAAGAAGAAGAACGGGAAATGGAGAGTTTGTGTGGATTTCACAGACTTGAACAAGGCATGTCCCAAGGACCCATTCCCGATGCCCAAGATTGACCAGCTAGTAGATGCAACATTCGGGCACCCGAGGATGAGCTTCCTAGATGCCTTCCAGGGCTACCACCAGATTGCCTTGGCGCCTGAAGACCGAGAAAAGACAGCGTTTATCTCCCCGAATGCAAACTATCACTACGAGGTCATGCCGTTCGGATTGAAGAACGCCGGGGCTACGTATCAGCGAATGATGACGAAAATGTTCCGAGAAAAAATTGGATGCACGGTTGAAGTTTATATCGACGACATGGTGGTAAAAAGCAGAATCGAGTCACAGCATACCGAAGACCTCTGGGGAGTGTTCGAGATACTACGTCGGCACAAATTGCACCTGAATGCCGAGAAGTGCACTTTCGGAGTGGGGGCTGGAAAGTTCCTGGGATATCTGATCTCTACTCGGGGAATAGAAGCTAACCCCGACCAAATAGAAGCCGTGAACCGCCTCAAACCACCAAGCAATCCCAAAGAGGTGCAAGTGCTCACTGGAATGTTAGCCACCCTGAACCGATTTATCTCCAAGTTTGCCGATCGCTGCCGGCCGTTTTATCAGCTTCTGAAAAAGTGGAAGGGGTTTCGATGGGACGAGAGCTGTGATGAAGCTTTTCGAGAACTAAAGGAATATTTGGCAAAGGTGCCGAGGTTGACGGCCCCGGAGCCCGGGGAGGATCTGTTTATGTACCTTGCAGTCACCAATCATGCCGTAAGTGCTGTGTTGCTAAGGGACCGGGGAGTGCAAATGCCGGTGTATTACGTAAGCAAAACCTTGGTCGATGCCGAGACAAGGTACCTGCCTCTTGAGAAGTTAGTTTTGGCCCTGGTGCACGCCACGAGGAAGTTACCACATTACTTCCAGGCACACACAGTGTTCGTCCTCACCGAGTATCCATTGCAGACACTGTTGAAGAGATCCGACTTCACGGGGCGGATTGCCAAATGGGGGACTCGGCTAGGATCGTTTGACATAAGATACCGACCTAGAAGTTCGGTGAAGGGACAGGTTCTCGCTGATTTCATCGCAGAATTTACACCCCAGAATGAAGGCAAAGTAATCTGTAGTGCGGAGGTTCGCCCGTGGAGATTATTTGTGGACGGCGCATCAAATGCTATGGGGGCCGGGGCTGGCATTGTCATAATCACCCCTGAGGGTATACGACTGGAACACTCCTTCAGATTGGGGTTCAAATCCTCGAACAACGAAGCCGAATATGAAGCCCTACTGGCCGGGTTGAGGGCAGTATTGCATCTGGGCGCAAAGGACGTAGAAATCTACTCGGACTCTCGGCTGGTTGTTTATCAGATCACTGGGGACTTCGAGGCTCGGGATCCCCGAATGAAAGCTTATCTAAGTACGGCAAAGCAGATTATCAGCCAGTTTGGAACTGTAAAGATATCTCAGGTAGCCCGGTCACAAAACAAGCACGCTGACTCTCTTGCCACGTTAGCCTCATCGGCTACCGATGACACACCGAGGCTTATCACGATAGAACTTGTAAGGGAGCCAAGCATCTGCGTGAAGAGTGTTCCCGACCAGGTCGGAGTAGAGGTTGTGCAGGTGGCAGTGGCTGGTCCATGTTGGATGAACCCGATCATAGATTTCCTTGGCAAAGATAAAGTTCCAGAGGATGAGGCCGAGGCCAACAAGATTCGACGAATGGCTCCCAGGTTCTGGCTGTCTTCGGACCGAAAGTTGTACCGAAGGTCCTTCGCAGGCCCTTACCTCTTGTGCCTACATCCTGAAAGAGTCAAAGAGCTTATGACCGAGCTGCATGAGGGAGTGTGCGGCGGGCATGCTGGGGGACGATCTTTAGCACACAGAGCGATGACACAGGGGTTTTGCTGGCCACAGATGCAGAAGGATGCCGCCGAATACGTTCGGAGTTGTGAACAGTGTCAAAAGCACGCCCCAATGATCCATCAGCCTGTAGGACGTCTAAATCCTGTCAGCAGCTCGTGGCCATTTGCACAATGGGGGCTTGACATCCTCGGGCCATTCCCCCGAGCAATGGGGAACCGCCGTTTTGTGTTGGTGGCTGTAGATTACTTCACAAAGTGGGCTGAAGCTGAAGCCTTGGCTAATATCCGGGATACTGACGTGAAAAAATTTGTATGGAAAAAACATAGTCACAAGGTTTGGGGTGCTGAATTCGCTAGTGACAGACAATGGGTTACAGTTCGACAGCAACGCTTTTCGGACCTTTTGCAGCGAGCTCGGCATCAAGAACAAGTATTCAACCCCGGCATACCCACAAAGCAACGGCCAAGCTGAAGTAGTAAACAAGACTATTTTGAACGGGCTCAAGAGAAGGTTGGATGGAGCGAAAGGAAGATGGGCAGAAGAGCTACCCAGTGTATTGTGGGCCTACCGCACGACCCCCAGGAGATCCACGGGGGAAACCCCGTTTTCTCTGACATACGGAGCAGAAGCAGTGATACCAACCGAGGTGAGCTTATGCAGTGCACGGGTCGCCGGGTTTGACCCTGTACAGAACGCCGACCTGATGATGGAGCATTTGGATTGGCTAGAAGAATGCAGAGAGGCCGCAACCGTTCGACTTGCCGAGTATCAGCAGAAGCTGGCCCAAAGGTACAACCGAAATGTAAAGGGCAGGGAATTCAGTGCCGGGGAACTAGTATTAAGAAGGGTAGTGGGGAACATGCGGGACATAGCTGCAGGGAAACTTGCTCAGAGTTGGGAGGGACCATACAGAGTCACAGCCATCGCGGGTGCAGGGGCCTACTACTTGGAAGACCTTGACGAGAGGCCGCTCCCCCGACCATGGAACGCCAACAACTTGAAGAAATTCTACGCATAATCATCAGTGTAAGCCAGAACTTGTATTTCATTGAAATTAAGAGCATGATGAACTTTTTTGTATATGCTGTTTTTGACTCCGTAACCACGCACCAAGAGAATTACAAATAAGGACAGAAACCTGACCCTCGGCTCGATCAATATCGCCGAGCAGGTGGAAACCTTACAAATAAATCTCTAAGGACAGAAACCTGACCCTCGGCTCGATCAATATCGCCGAGCAGGTGGAAACCTTACAAATAAATCACTAAGGACAGAAACCTGACCCTCGGCTCGATCAATATCGCCGAGCAGGTGGAAACCTTACAGATAAATCACTAAGGACAGAAACCTGACCCTCGGCTCGATCAATATCACCGAGCATGTGGAAACCTTACAAATAAATCACTAAGGACAGAAACCTGACCCTCAGCTCGATCAATATCGCCGAGCAGGTGGAAACCTTACAAATAAATCACTAAGGACAGAAACCTGACCCTCGGCTCGATCAATATTGCCGAGCAGGTGAAAACCTTACAAATAAATCACTAAGGACAGAAACCTGACCCTCGGCTCGATCAATATCGCCGAGCAAGTGGAAACCTTACAAATAAATCACTAAGGACAGAAACCTGACCCTCGGCTCGATCAATATCGCCGAGCAGGTGGAAGCCTTACAAATAAATCACTAAGGACAGAAACCTGACCCTCGGCTCGATCAATATCGCCGAGCAGGTGGAAACCTTACAGATAAATCACTAAGGACAGAAACCTGACCCTCGGCTCGATCAATATCACCGAGCATGTGGAAACCTTACAAATAAATCACTAAGGACAGAAACCTGACCCTCGGCTCGATCAATATCGCCAAGCAGGTGGAAACCTTACAAATAAATCACTAAGGACAGAAACCTGACCCTCGGCTCGATCAATATTGCCGAGCAGGTGAAAACCATACAAATAAATCACTAAGGACAGAAACCTGACCCTCGGCTCGATCAATATCGCCGAGCAGGTGGAAACCTTACAAATAAATCTCTAAGGACAGAAACCTGACCCTCGGCTCGATCAATATCGCCGAGCAGGTGGAAACCTTACAAATAAATCACTAAGGACAGAAACCTGACCCTCGGCTCGATCAATATCACCAAGCAGGTGGAAACCTTACAAATAAATCTCTAAGGACAGAAACCTGACCCTCGGCTCGATCAATATCGCCGAGCAGGTGGAAACCTTACAGATAAATCACTAAGGACAGAAACCTGACCCTCGGCTCGATCAATATCGCCGAGCATGTGGAAACCTTACAAATAAATCACTAAGGACAGAAACCTGACCCTCGGCTCGATCAATATCGCCGAGCAGGTGGAAACTTTACAAATAAATCTCTAAGGACAGAAACCTGATTCTCGGTTAAACTCAAATCTCCGAGCAGGCGGAAGCCTAACAAGCGAATACTCCAAGGACGAAAACACGATTCTCGGTCAAACCAAAGCCTGATGAAAATCTAACCCTTTTACAAATACTAAATCAATTAGCGCTCTCAAATTACACAAAGCGCCGCACAACAGGTTTTCGGGGGTACCATTCTATTAAGCGGCCATAACACTGGCATGATTCAAGCAAGACACATAAATAGATATAAATTCATTCAATAAATTGAAACGGAAAAAGAAAACGGACTACTAATTAAACAAATAAAGGCAATTGTTCAGTCACCACATCCCGGTGACGTGGGCAAATAAAACCAACAAATTAAGGCAATTGTTCAGTCACCACATCCCGGTGACATAGGCAAATAAAACTAACAAAATAAAAATAAGCTAGCAAATAAAAGTAAAATTAGCTCGGAGGTTGGGTCGGCGGTGTCACTTCCTGCTGGACGGCCAAGGGGAAAGGCGGATCCTCACCGAGAAGTTCTTGCACAGTCGGGATACTGGTGGCTTCCATTTCCTCGGGCTCGGCGTGGGCATCGATTTGTTCAACCAGCTCCCTCATACTGGCCGTCTCCTCCTCGTCAATAGCAACCGGGGCATCCTGGGCGGCAGGAGCAGAGCTCGGGAATGGAATTTGGCCGGGATCTCTCAGATGCGAGTCCTCGGGAACTCCCATTGCTTGGAGAGCGGCAAACCACCCGGCCTCAAAGCCCATATTCCGAGCCCGAGCCACCACTGGCTCTGCAGAATTTTCGGCATCAGCAAAACCGACGTCGTACCATTTTTGCTCCGCGGCCGCCAAGCCTGCCTTGAGGTCGGCAATCTCCTCGGCATTGGAGGTGTTAAGGCTGATGGCTTTGGCTAGCTTGACCTCCGTCTCATTCTGCTGAGTCAGGAGCTCCGCATACCGTTTCTCGGCCAATGCCCGGTTCTTCTCCACAGCAGCAGCCTTTTTCTCAGCAGACTCAGCAGCCTTCAGCTTTTCCTTAGCCGTTTTCACCGCTGACTCCCGTGCCTCCTTCTCGCGCTCGTTCTCCTCGGCAAGCTCCCGTGCCCGGGCAGCCACAATGTGAGCCATTTGAGCGGCCTAGCAAGCACAAAGGTTAGAAAAGAAACAAAAGGAAATCTATATGAAGGAGTAGATAGACAAAAGAATTACCGCAATGGCATGCCACTCTAACCGGCGCCCCACAGACTCCTCGGATCCATCCTCAAAAGCATGCACGTCCTTGGGAAGTTGGAGAGCTTCAGCCAAAGTTTGGGCAATACGGCCGCCCTCACCCTTATCCCACATCCGAATACAGGCGGTTGAGGGCAATGGCTTGCCGTCCAGAAGGAACTTTGGCTCCCACGCTGGAGCCACTTGGGAGGAGGACGCGCCCCCCGTGCCAGCTTCGGTTGGCGGCTCGCAGATAACGATTCCACTTGTTGGTCGGGGAGGAGTCTGGACAGCGGCATCTCCCGGGCCCGTGGAAGGTTGATCGGTGACTTTTTGTTTCTTTCGGGCACGTCCGGCCTGCGTGGAGGGTGAGGGCTGAAGCGCTTGACTCTGGCCCTGGGAAGGCGGGGGCTGATTGGGTTGCCGGGCACTGGGCACGAACCGTTCTATCGTCATCACCTTCCTTGATACCATCCTTCCGCTAGGTTGGATTGCTTCAGCTAGCAGGGCAGCCGCTTCTGTCACTTATTGTTGAGGCACGGCGGCTGGATTCTCAGGAATGGGCTGCTCTTGCGCTTGGCCTTCTTGCTGTATGGCTTCGTGGGCTATCTCCCTGAGGCGCCGGGATGCTTGTTCCACGGATTCGTCTCGTAAAGGTGCTAGCTCGCCCGCGTAAGTAAACCGCCGACCAAATTCCCTTGCTTCCCCGGTTGTAAGCTTCGGCGGCAAAAAGTTTACGTACCGGACGTTTATATACGATAGCAGGGGGTTGTCAACTATTAGTGCCTGCTTGAAAGACTGCCAAGTAGAATAAACCGGCTCCACTCCGAGGATCAAGTGCGAGGCCCGGAGTTGTCCGTCCCAATGCACGTATATCTCAGAGCGGAGGACGAAGTTTAAATCTTTGGCGTGGCTCTGAGGTCCTGCACAAACACTTTGCCGTCTGCAAAAGAACAGGTGACGCATTAGTCTCTAATAATAAAATTTTTTACTCCAATAAGAAGAAAAGGAGAGGTGGAGGAAAGCAATTATATGAAGGGGATGGTACGAACCCACTTCACGCCGTGTAAGGGGGCAAGGGATCTCCCCGGCAAACCAATTGTCGCGCACCCTAACGAACTCCCCGGCAGAGTTCCTGTTCGAATCAGGTAGGCATGATATCAGCCGTACCCGTGCATCTCTTGTCTTTAGGTAATAATTGGTGGCTTTGCTCCCACAGAGACTATACATTTGGTTAATGTCATAGTGGTCTAACTGTAAGTTAAAGGTGTGGTTCAACTTACTGACACAACTAACTACCAGGTAAAAATTGGGGGGAAGCTGGTCAGGGCACAGCCCATAGTAAGTGAGTGTGTTTATCAAGAGAGGATCTACGGGGAACCTGACCCCACCTTCTAAAATGGACATCAAAGGAAAGAAGGCTGTACCCTGCCCTCGGTGGAGTTCAATATCACTCTCATGGCAATAAGCCACATCCACGTCATTGGGAATGTTAAATTTATTCCTAAAGGTGGCGAAAGCAGCCGGGGATTCAAGAAGGTAAGAGTAACCCATCTATAACGCCTAAAACTACAGAAGTGAATTCAAAGAAATAAAGTTGAAGGAACAGGAAGGGGAAGAAAAACTTACTTTGGGTTCTAAGGAGGAAAAGAACACTGGGCAAGCAAGCACACAGAAATGTGGTCGGCAGAGAAGTAAGCACTAAAGATCAGAGGCGAAGGAAAAATGGAATGGTGTTCAGAGGGGGACTATTTATAGAGCCAAAAAGAAATGGGGGAAGAAGAAGCGCTTAATCAAGCAATAAATGGGCACAGTTTACGAGCAACCCAGCGAATGCCAAGCGTAACCAATTTGCGCGCCGCTTCGGTTCACGAACCGTCAGACAATAATGACGACTGCGCCTGGCGCCGCGAAACGGCGCGTCTTTTGAGATGAATATTAATAAGAAATAACAGTCATAAGTCCCAGGCTAAAAGATTCCCGAGGTCAAAAGGCCCAGGCGGCTCCTTGATTCTTCTCGACGACCGAGTATGAATAAAGGGGGGGCTATTGTACGGCACCAAGATCCCAGGCCCATACAGGCCTTGGGCCCAGTCCCAATTGTACAGCACCGAGACCCCAGGCCCATACAGGCCTTGGGCCCAGTCCCATACTGGCCTTAGGCGCAGGCCCAGTAGAAAGGTCCAGCTATCCTGCGCCCTCCTTGAAGCTTCCTTGATACACAGACAAGTGTAGGACATTGAGTTCCAAGAGGTGATCTGTCAAACGTTCCCGGTCAAGTATATGAATCGTTCCCGGGAAAATGTGGTATGCACGGGAGAATGAGTTGCCGAACATAATCGGTCCAGATGAAATCAAGTTCCAAGATCATAAATGCAGCACCGCCCTCTCACCTAAACATCCACTTAAATCAAATAATATTGGACCTTCAGTAGCACAAACGGTGGCTGTAATCATAATCTCCCCACTTACCTTGGCTATAAATAGAAGAAAGTTGGGAGAAGAAGGGGTTCAGAAAATTTGAGAGAAAAGAGTCTAGTGAGTGAATATCAACTGGGCGTTGCTTTGAGTCTCTCTGCCGAGAACGACCCATAGTAGGAAATCCTTAAGCCCACTACAAATAAATTGTGAGCCCAAGTGATCTAAGGCCCAGAAGTCTTATACTTGGTTCCTACAACATCCAACAGGTTATTGCTTCCTCCTTGGTTCTTCTTTGATTTCTTGGAGAAGTAAGAAACAAACTTTTGTGGCACGCTCCAGTACTGAAGCAGAATATTGTGCTCTTGTTGATACCACATCTGAGCTCCTTTGGCTACGATGGCTTCTTAAGGATTTGGGTGTGTCCACCTCCTCTGCTACTCCTCTTTATTGTGACAACCAGAGTGTCATTCATATTGCTCACAATGATGTCTTTCATGAACGGACTAAACACATTGAGATTGATTGTCATTTTATTTGTTATCATCTTGTCCATGGTGCTCTTAAGCTTTTCTCCGTCTCCTCCAAAGATCAACTTGCAGATATCTTCACCAAGTCACTTCCTAAGAGACGCACTCGTGATTTAGTTGACAACCTCAAGTTGGTCTCACATCCACCTTGAGTTTGAGGGGGGCTGTTAATATATATTATGTTATGGGCTTTAGGCCCAGTTAGGTTACTTTACTTGTATAGTACACTTTACTTGTACCGTACACATACACTTTACTTGTACCGCACACATATGCCTCCTATATAAAGGCACTGATGTATATTCTTTTACTCATGAAATACAATACAATTATTCTGTATTTCTAACACTTCTGACCTTAAAGAAACCAAGCTATCAATGTACTTGCAAGACATCTTAGATGTAGGCAACCCCAATGTCACAGTGATCCCAGTTGCAGGAATTGCTGGCAAGGCTTGGACAGTCACCCAATTCGGCACCATATTTGTCACTAATGACTATATCACTGAAACCGCAGATCCAAAGTCTCCCGGAGTTGGCCGTGCCCAAGGCATGTACGTGACAGCTGGGTTGGATGGGTTGAATTCACATGTTATGATATCAATTGTGTTCACAAATAAAGAGTACAACGGAAGCACCATACAAATTCAAGGTATTAGCCATTAATTTGTGCCTGGTACGGAGGTTGCGGTGGTGGCTGGGACTGGGAAATTCCGGTTTGCTAGGGGGTATGCTACTTTTGAGACATATTTCTTAGACATTCCTACCCAATACTCGGTTATCCGGTTCAATGTCACTGTGCAGCATCACTAGTTGAAAATGTTTATGGGGTCAACAGAGATAAAGATATGGACTAGTTACTATTGGCCATTAAACGAAGTCTAAGAAATAAGCATGCTTTTATAATAATTGGCACAGAAAGGCAAAGCAAGACGACAAAGTCCTAGTTTGTTGGAGTTGCCTTGGTTTGTAAATTTATTCTTCTTCTTTTATTTTTGTTTTTAATATTTTTTTTTTTTCAAGTATTGACATTTGAGATGCTCTTAAGCATCCGCACCTGGGCATGGATATGCCAAATGTAAGATGGGTTTAGCATAAAAACCCCAAAAACACCCAGCATTTGGACTTGTAAACATTCAGAATTGTAAAAAATTTTACAATTGTGCTACAGTAGAATCTTATTAGTAAGATGCTACTGTAGCACAATCTTATTTCTAAAAATTATTTTTTAATTGTCTCTCTCCTCTCTCTCTCTCTCTCATTATTTCCTTTTCTTTTCTCTATCTTCCTTCTCTCTCATTCAGCTTTCCTCTCTTCAGACTCAATCCCATAGCCACCACACCATGGCCTGACCCACTGTCACCGGCCATGGCAAGCCACCACCTAGTCATTATTTCTCTTCTCCCTCTCATTGCAGATCAGTGTGGTGGTGTGGAGATCGGCGTTTGGGGTTTGGCGCAGTGATCGGTGTTTGGGTGTGGTGTGGAGATCGGCGTTGGGCGTAGAGATAGGCATTGGGCGTGGGATGTGGACATCGCCGTTGGGCGTGGGATGTGGACATCGTCGTTGGGCATGGAGATCGCCGTTGGGCGTGGGATGTGGACATCGCCGTTGGGCATGGAGGTCGTGGGATGTGGAGATTGGCGTTGGGCGTTGGGTGTGGAGATCGGTGCAGAGATCGGTTTATGGGTTTGTTCATTTATGGTGCGAGTTGTTCATTTATGGGTCTGATTTTGCTGGGTTTTTGTTGGTCATTTGTGGGTTTTGTTTTGGCAGTGGTGGGATGATGGCTAGTGAAGCAGGGGCAGTTTGTTTGAGTTTTGTAGCCTTTTTGGACGGTGGAGGTGCTGGTGGTTTCAATGGAAGAGAGACAGAGGCCTTTTTGGACTGTGGAGGTGGTGGTTTCAGTGGAAGAGAGACGGAGGAAGAGAATTAAAAATCAAAGAGAGGAGAGAGAAGGGAGAGAATAGATATGGATTAGGGATATATTATTTTATTGGGTAGATATATTATTTTAAAGTGTAGAATAGGAAAATAGAAGTTGGAATGTTGGGTATGTTGTAAAATTGTATGGTATAATTGATAAAATTGCTTTTTGGAATGGTAAAATAGGATAGGATGGGATTTTCGGCTGCTGATGCTACTGTCTCACCCTCAAACTTATCCTACAAAATATAAGATTTATTAAAAACCGTTTTTTGTTCCGATTTCCTTGAGCTAAACCAATAACTTTTCACAAGCATGACTTGAAACTTGTGTACGTAACTTTGAGGCTGAATGTGCATGGTATCAAAGCCAATGCACACAGACACGAGTTGGTGGAGCCAATTATGAGAATTTTGTCTTGGAAATCCAGTACAAAATTGATCCAACATGGTTGAGACAAGACTTTGGGTTTAAAATTTCATAGGCAAATTACAATTTATCTATATGTGGTTTAGCTCAAATTTAAGTTATATACTTGTGGTTTGATATTTGACAATTTACCCACCTAAGTTTTGCTCAATTAAGTTTACATAACCCACCTCTCTACTTTTTGTTAAAAGCACATTTTAATACAAAAAAATGACACAAAACAGATTAAAAAGTTAGAGTTTGAAGAAATATTTTCACACTATATCAAGTTGCCCATAAATTATACGCGAATTTGCAACAGAAAATGTTATAAAAAATGAAAATTGAGGATTTAATTTTACTTTTTATTATTTTAAAAAGGACCTTACTTGGCAATTCCCTTCAGTGCAACGTTAGTAGACATTGTATTCTACCCTATCATATTGATAACAAGAAGCGAATTGAAATCACAAACCGACACACAAAATAACCATAAAGTCACAAAATTTCAGACCAAACAATAAGAAACAATTTTGAAAATATAAAATTAAAAAAGACACACTTGATCTGTTCATTAGTCGCGACCTCATATTCATCCGAATATTTCAGGCGAGCAAAAGAGAGTTGTGGGACTGGAACAAGATCAAGCTCTTTCTTAACCTCTTCAAAGAGTTGTGGGACAGTGGCCTCACATTTTTTTAGTAATTGTACATTTTTTGAAAAAACCAAAATACATTGTATGATCTTATGTGTTTTGTGTTATGTCTTCAGTAGAGTTTATGTTTTCTCTCTCTCTCCCAAAAATCCATCCAAAATTCATGCTCTATTTTTTTTTTGGCTAATACTGGAAGTTTGCTTCATTTTGATGGGTTTTTCACTAAAAGCTTTCACAATTAGAACTTTGTTTGAGAGAAGTTTTGATATTAATTTGTACGGAGTATTTGTTTGAATTTTTCAATGCAATATTCATCCATTTTTTGCAATTTTTAAACCCTAGCTTTTTTTTATTATCTATTTTATGTTATATTTTTTAATTAAAATTTGATTTTTTAATGGCAAATGTAGAGATGAGTTATAAAAGCCTAACGGAATAGAGTTCAAATGGATAAAGTGTCAAATATCAAACTACAAATAGGTAACTTAAATTCAAGTTAAACCACTGTGTCGGAGCCATGTTAGAGAAGCAAAAAATAAATAAATAAATAAAAATAAGGACACCACTTAGACACCGAAGTCTGACGAGTCTTACCAGTATCGGTGTCCGACATGTGTGGACACTGGTACTTTGCCAAAAATGACGTATCAGTGCAACCTAGGGAGCGACAACCAACAAGCTCTTGGCGATCGATAATGGTAGTACATACACAGTATGTGCAAAAAATTCAAATATGAAATCAAGTAGTTTATTCGAATTCATTACAATATAACTCATCAGGTCAACAATATTATGCCATAAATATAAGAAGGATACACCGAGGTTAATAAATCTCTTTTATATTTTCATTGTTGGTCCACGAGCAAAGGCGGAGGCATCTCAAATGTCAATGCTTGAAAAAGAAAAATAATATTTATAAACCATGGCAGCTAATACAAACAAGGACTTTGGCGTCCCCTCAAAAAAAAATAAAAAGACTTTGGCGTCCCTGTTTTGCCTCTCTGTTCTAATTATTATTATGGCAAGTCTTATTTCTCAGACCTTGTTTAATGGCCAAAGCGACTCGTCCATATCTTATCTCCGTGATCCTGATCCCATTAGCTTTTTCAACTGGTAATGTTGCACATTTACGTTGCACTGGTAACAATTATTAGCCAGGCATATCCAAGAAAATATGCATATATAGCCCTAGAAAACCGGAATTTTCTTAATCCCTTCTAGTACTGAAACCTCTGTACCAGGCACAAATTGCTTGCTTAATACACTTTATTTCTATGGTGCTTCCATTGTACTCTTTATTTGAAAACCATTGACATCATAAAATGTGAATTCAAAATTTGGCATTGTGGGTGGGGGCAAAAATTCCTAGTTAGTATTTCGGTTAATAATTGCTTGTCTTGATAAGAGTGTCACGGGACCTTTTATAAGTGAAATTTTTATAAATTACAACTTACTTACTTGTGATTTGTGATTTGACCCGAATTTAAATTACTTATTTGTAGTTTAATATTTGACACTTTACCCACCCGAGCTCTATTTTGTTAAGCTTTTATAACTCACCTTTGCATTTGCTGTTAAAAAAAAAAAAAATTAATTCGAAAATATAACATAAAATAGATTTAAAAAAAAAAAAAAGCAAAAAAACAAAAAATCACAGATTTTGATAGATTGACAAATCATTACCGTTGATTTTGTGATATACCCTAAAAGAAAAAAAAATTGAGTCTGAGAAGTCATTATCGTGAAAGTTGAAACCCACAACCCAACCCTCCCTGTAGCCTCTGCCTACTATCCTCTGTCCCTCGCTGGTGCTAGATCGGGTCGATCGGCGAGTCGACGAGCTCCATAGACAGTCACTATCGATGCTGTGACCTCTGTCCCTTCTGATCTTTCTCTCTCTATCAGCGTGGACAGGTCTGACCTTCTCTTCTCACACACACTCTCTCTCTCTCTCTCTCTCTCTCTCTCTCTCTATTTTTTTTCTTTCTTTCAGATATGCTTTAGGTCAATGGGTGTACTGTTAGTGTTGCCGTATTACTTATAACTTTCTTTCTCACGCTTTTTAAATTTTCTTTCTTTCTTTACTCAGCCTTTTGCCTTATAAATTATAATGTTTATTATAAATTTAGTGATTTTTGTTTTTGTGTGTCTTGCTATAGTTTTATTTATTTATTAAAGTTAAATATATTAGGTGATTTTACTAAAATGAATACTGAAAGTGAAAAATCAACTGAGTCAATTGCTCCTCTATGGAAATATGTTACTAAGTTAGAAAAAGCAAGTAGCGGTGGTGGGAATGTTACTTTTAGATGTAACTATTATGAAAAAAACTTTCAAGGGGTCTTATTCAAGGGTGAAGGCACACATGTTAAAACTGCCTAATTTTGGAATACAAGCATGTGTTAAGGTCAGAGATGAGTATTAGAATGAAATGTAGAAATTAGAAGATGTGTATGAGGAATCTTTGCATAGACTAAAGAAGCCTAAGCTAGTGTCTTTACCAATGATTCTGCTAGTAGTCCTAATTTAGGTCCTAGTGAGAGTAGTACAGCTACAAGTCATCCATTTTTTCAAAAAAAAGGGGTTGGGAATTCTCCTTTGGAGAAGGCTTTTAACAATCAATGTTGAGAGCAATTAGATTCTCTTATTGCTAAAACATTTTATTCTTGGTTTACCCTTTCACTTTGCTAAGAACCCATATTGGATTGAGATGATCAAATTTGTAGCTAATAATAATTTAGAGGGCTATGTTCCTCTGGGTTACAATAAATTAAAAATAACTCTGTTGCATAAAGAGAGGGCACATATTGAGAAGTTTTTGAAGTCAATAAAAGAAACTTGGAAAGAAAAGGGTTTAAGCATAGTAAGTGATGGGTGGACAGAAATTCAAAAAAGGCCACTTATCAATTTTATGGCTACATCAGAGAAAGGGCCACTTTTTATCAAATCCATTGATGGTACCAAAGAGTACAAAGAAAAGCACTTCATTTTTGACTTGTTTCTAAAGGTCATGGTGAGGTTGGGTATCAACATGTTGTCCAAATTATTACTGATAATGCATCTGTTATGAAGGCTGCAAGATCTATTATTGAAGCTGAATATCCTTATATATTTTGGTCACCTTGTGTTGTGCATACCCTTAATTTGGCCTTAAGGAATATATGTGCACCTAAGAGCTCTTTGCAGAATAAGGTTCCATATAATGAATGTAAATGGATTGCACAAGTTGCAGATGAGGCAATTTTTATTTGTATTTTCATCCCAAATCATTCTATGAGATTAGCAATTTTTAATTCACATTCCCTTTTGAAGTTACTTGTTGTTGCTGAAACACGATTTGCTTCAATAATCATCATGCTTAAAAGATTGTTTCAAGTAAAACAACATCTTCGAAATATGGTCATTAGTGAGGAATGGATGTCATATAGAGAAGATGATGTAGGAAAAGCTCAAACTGTGAGGGATTATGTTTTGAATGATTTGTGGTGGGACAGGATTGCATCTATTCTGAGATTCACAAGACCTATTTATGAGATGCTTTGAGTGGCTAACATGGATGCACCTATTCTCATAAGGTGTACGAAATGTGGGATTCCATGATAGAAAATGTGAAGAAAGAAATATACTGGCATTAACGCAAGGAAGACTATGAGGAGTCTCCATTCTATGAGGTGGTACATAGTATACTCATTGAACGGTAGACTAAAAATTACACACCACTTCATTGCCTAGCCCACTCCTTTAATCCGAAGTAATTTTTCTATCTCTTTAATCTTTTCTTTTATATTCTTTAGGCATTTTTAAACAAATAAACTAAACTCATTAGTTGTACTTATTTATTTTCTTTTAACTAGGTATTATACTGATCAATGGATTGAGGAAGTCAGAGGCTGTGTTGCCGCCACATAAGGATGCTGAAATTTATGGGGAGAGAAACAAGTGCCTCAAAAGATTCTTTCCTGATCTTGATGATAGGAAGAATGTTGCTGTGGAGTTTGGTTTGTTTTCAGGAATTATGGCTTATGATGATGATAACATGGATGATAGGTGGACCTTCGATCCAATGCTTTGGTGGTCAAATTATGGGTCCAAGTTACCAATGCTTCAAACTTTAGCTCTAAAGATTTTTGGACAGACTTGCTCATCATCATGTGCTGAGAGGAATTTGAGTACATATGGCTTCATCCATTGTATGAGGAGGAATAGAATTACTCCTAAATGTGCTGAAGATTTAGTGTTTGTTCATTCTAATCTTTGACTTCTTTCAAGGAGGAGCGAAGAGTACACTAAAGGAAACTCTAAGAAGTGGGACATTGGTGGAGATACTTGGGATGAACCATTTGGAGGACGAGGGTTGCTTGAGATTGCTCATCTCACACTAGATGAGCCAGAGATGGAGATAAGTCTTGTTGAGAATGATGACTATGTTGATGACGATAATGTTTTTGTTGTGTGATAGTCTTGAAAGTTTAAAAAACTTGTTTTCCTTTTATGTTTTTAGTTTGATGTTGAACTTGTTGGTCTATGGTAATCTTAACAGTTTAAAGCTTGTTTCCTTTTATGTTTTTAGTTTGATGTTGAATGTAGCCTATTTAAACTTTTGGTTTGTACTCTAAATATTTTATGTGTATTATTGTACTACTTTGGGTGTTAGTTTACTTATTTTTAGTTCTTACATAATTTAAATTCTAGACATAAACATATTTTATGTCTAAAAATATTTAAAAATATGCCTAAATATAAATTTTAATTAATTATTTAATTGTTGTACCCATGCCATGTCGTACCATTATTTTTCAAAAATTGTCATACCCTCGTATTCGTACCCGTGTCATATCCGTACCTGTGTCCGTGTCGGTGCAACTTAGGTTGCTCCTCTTTTTGCTAGCTGCTACCTAAAGTTCAAAATCAAGGTTGAATTCCTTTATAGGATATCCGTAGATTCCGTACGTAATATGGTCATCACCACAATATATAAATTCAAATAGGCAAATACCGCAGCACACCATTGGATATACAGCGCGGATGACTTGGCTAGAATTGGCAGCTGTAGCGGCGAGCCTTTTATTTTGTTTGCTCTTCCACCACCTGTAGTGGATCAGCTTTGTACCCTTGATAAGGAAGGGATCTTTTGTAATAGACTTAAAATTTTTATGCAAGTTATCTTCATTCACCAAAAAGAGAAAAAAGAAAAATAAGCAATTTTTTTTTTAAACCTCTGCTTTGCTAAACAAACTAGCAAGGTAAACAGGAATCAAAATCATCTGTCCCACTGTCTCTATCTCACTCCTTACTTCACAAATCAAAATATATCACTTATCCACTCATTCCATTGAGAAAATTATTAAAGACTATTTGTTTAACAAAAAATGTCCCTATAATAGTAATAAATAGTGACCAAAGCCCCAACTAAGGAGTACAAACTCAGAAAGTCATTCTAGCTATATTCTCTTCCCAGATTACATGCTTCTTTGTTGCTTGATTACCCAGCATCCATCATCCATGGCAACAGACTCAGTACCAAAAATACTAACAAATTTATTCTTGGTGTAGGGACATGGGATCGGTAACCAGTATTGGCCCATTGTTGTTAGGATGGACTCAACCTAGTAGCAATATTATAGAGATATAGGATCGGTGCTTGGTAATGGCCCATTGTCATTAGACTTGGTTCGGCCTAGTATCAATAAGTGGGTTGGGGATAACCGAAGGGGTAACACCGTAACAGCCAATACTCGAATCGGTCTGCAAACACTGTTAGTGTCTTGGGGGAATTCGCTGCTGAGTGTCATTCAATGTCAGGTGCATGGGAAAAGATGGAAGTGGGGGACCACATGGGAAAAGATGGAAGGGTAATCATTTGGGTCCTCACTAAGAGCATTCACATCAGTCCGTGTAAATTTTTCGTCTATTTTACACGAAAAGACCTACTTTTTCTATTTTACACTACCACCTATATAAAACACCCACATCAGTTCTTCTATTTTACAAGATATTTTAATAAAATAATCACCTTTCCCATTATTTTATTATTTCGCTCAACTACCTATACGCGCACTCACCCTCTCTTTTTATTCATTTTTCCAGACCTCTCTCTCTATTCAGCCAAAAAAACAGAAAGCGCTCTCTCTCCCTCTCCCTCATATGTTCTGATTTCTCTCTCTCTTCTATCTCCGTCTCGGTCTCTCTCTGTCTCATCTCTCTCCCTCTCGGTCTGATTTCTCTCTCTATACAAACCGATGCATATCATCAAAGCTCCGATCACCGATCCACAGCTCCGATCCACAACTCCGATCACCGATCCACAGCTCCGATCGTCATCACAGCTCCGATCCACAACTCCGATCACCGATCCACAGCTCCGATCGTCATCACAGCTCCGATCCACAGCTCGGATCACCGATCCACAACTCCGATCGTCATCACAGCTCCGATCACCGATCCACAGCTCCGATCGTCATCACAACTCCGATCCACAGCTCCGATCATCGATCCACAGCTCCGATCGTCATCACCGCTCCGATCACCGATCCACAGCTCCGATAAGCACCGATCTCTCTTTTTTGTTTTTCCGTTGGATTTTTTTTTTTTTTTTTTTAGCAAGTATATCTCTGTGTTGGTTTAATAAGCAACGATCTGTCTCTTTTTTGTTTTTCCGTTTGGATTTGTTTGTTTTTCCGTTTGGGTTTTTTTTTTTAGCACCGATCTGTCTCTTTTTTTTTTTCCGTTTGAGTTTGTTTGTTTTTCGTTTGGGTTGGTTTGTTTTTCCATTGAAGTCGCTGTGCACGGATAAGAGAGAGAAAAATTGGTGCGAACGGAAATGAATAAAAAACTAAATACACGAGCTACAGTACCCGTGTAAATTTACACGGGTACTGTAGCTCTTGGAAAATTTTAGACGATTATGCATGATTTTAGCTGGACTGATGTAGGGTGTTTTTTGCTTTAAAATGTGTAAAAACGGTCAAAATGTGTATTTTACACATTTATACACAGTTTTACAAGAGCTGATGTGAATGCTCTAAGGGGAGATTATAAAAGGAAAGGGAGATGGAAAAGTGGGGGTGGGTTGTCAAAAATTGGGGTGTGAAAAACAGGAGCGAAGGTGAGAGGAAAAAATACTAGGGAAGGGAGGGAATTAAGCACGAGAGGTTTAAGGGTTATATAGTTGCGCTGTCCAGGCAGCATTTGAAGCTTGCCATAGAAAGAGTTCAGTTATACCCACTAACAAATAAATTGGGAGCCCAATCCCTGCACATGAAGTACCAGTGGGTTTGGGTACCACACTTGGTATTGGTTCTAGCCACTGCCACGTACTTAGCCAAAGTTACCGAACTTGAAAAAACCCCAACAATATCCTTGTACTTTCATGACACCCCAGAAAAGTGCAACTCCAATGTCAAGGTGATCCCAGTTGCACATATTGCTGGTAAGGCTTGGAAAGTCCCCAAATCTGACACTGTCGTTGTCACTGAGTACCCTATCACCAGTACCCCAGGTTAGAACTTAGCCGAAGTTGGCCGTGCCAAAGGCATGTACATAACAGTGGGGTCGAAGGGGTTGGATTCACGAGTGTCAATAACAATAGAGTTCACAAATGAAGGGTACAAAGGAAGCACCATAGAAATACAAGGTATTAGCAAGCAATTTATGCCTGGTACAAATGTTTCAGTGGTGGGCGGGACTGGGAAATTTAGGTTTGCTAGGGGCTATGCTACTTTTAAAGAAGAGCACTTGGACATTCCAAATCGATACACTATTATCCAGTATGACACAAATTCTAAAGTTAATTATACTTTGCTAAGCCAATCTCTAAATAGTTCGAGGAATAAACCATAAAAAATTCACTCCTAATTCTCCAATGTTTCATTTTGTTAAAATCATTTTATTTTTCCTTTTAAAAATCATTCCATTTTTTTAATGCTCTAACGTGGATTTTTAATATGTGGATGTGATTTTAAAAATAACAAATAAAATATTTTATTATAATTTTAGTAGTCAAGTAGGCATAAAGTGTGCTAGCTATGCAATCCGTTAACCACGTAAATATTTTCCGTTAGTGAGTTAATAGCAAGGATCAAATTGACTTTAGGTTGAATATAACAGGTATCAAATAGACTGCGACCAAAATTGACTTCAGGTTGAATATAATAGAAATCAAATAGATTGCTACCAAAATATAGGGACCGAATTGACTGTAACTCTAAAATGTAAGGAGCAAAATATGGTGTTTTCACCTATAAAAAATTGAAGTCCTTAAAATTTTAACTTTGTATGAAAAATTTTTATTGAGCTTTATAACATTTTTTTTTTTAATGAAATAATGATTTCAAATTTTATTTTTATTTTTTTTATTGATGTGGTCAACTTTATAACATTTTACAAATTTTTTATTGATGTGGCCAAAAAATGTTGATGAGCTTTATAACATTTTACAAATTTATTTATTTATTTATTTATTTTATTTTTAAGTTGGAACCTCAATATTAGAACTTAAAAAATCTAACACATTTTTCCTTTTTAAAGAAAAGAACTCACAAAATTTTAGGGAGGGCCAAAGCTAAGAATATAAAGTTTCGAGAAAATTACACTTTACCTCCCTAATACCTCCTTTTACACTTACTCCGCTAAAGTATGAAAATGCACACTTAGCCCCCCAAAATTATAACATTTTTTACACTTATCCTCCTTGAATGCTTGAAAATGTATGAAAACACAAGAGCTATTTAGACCCCCAAATTAAAGTTACGGCTCGATTGATTTTACTCTAACTTAATACTAAGTGCAGAATAGAGTAAATGCGAGCAGATAAACAAAAAAACTACTCTAACCTATAAACATTATAACACAACAGTAAAATGAAAGGTAAAAGAGTAGGGAAGAAGAATGCAAACACAAGATAACACGCCGATGTGTTATCAAAGAGGAAACCGAAGAACTCAGCTAAAAACCTCTTCACTGCCCTCCAAGCGGTAATCGATCCACTAGACAATCAACTGGGATACATGGGATAGCAAGAGACCCTCTAAGCCTAATCTACTCGATGTACCTAAGCCCTCCAAACTTCTACTCCAACAAGGCTTCTCAGAACCTTGTCTTGTCTAGCTCTCTGGATCCTGCAACAAGCTCCATGTTGCATTTGCCATCCTTAGCTTCTTCCAATGCTTCCCAACAACACCAAAACCCCACTGAACACTCTGAAAGGGTGTGGTAAGTGTTTGAGCTATCAACCTCTCAATGGTATGGAAATGGAGAGATAGGAGTTGAGGAAAATTCACAAGCAATTGTGTAGAGAAATGTGGGTATAACAATCTCTAACTCTCAAGGCGTGTGGCTAGAGTTTTTTCTCTGAAGCACTCCTTAACTTTTGTGGATAATGTGGGTATATATAGTGTGGGTACAGAAAGTGTGTATTAGATAGCACAGTCTGGCAAAACAGAATGTTTCGCAAGTATCTCGCGGGAAGGCCTTACCTGCAAACTACTTGCGAAACACAGCTGTCTCCATTTATCCTGACTCTTTGCATTCTAGTCATGTGCAGGGCACATGCATCATTTCACGGGATGCTTTGTTGTGAGCTACCTGCGAAAACTCTTCTATCTTCAATTGCTTGAGTCTTCATACACTCTCTTCTCTCTCTATCACACAACCCTTACAATTAAATCCCACAATAAATACAGGGTACAAAAGATTGAATAAAATTACAATAAAATTTGGTACGGAATTAAAGCCAACAAAACATATAGTTGTAAATTACAACTTTGCACTCCTAAACAATGAGAATGTGAATTTTACCTCCTTAAACTATACCACATATTACATTTATCCCCCTTAAACTATGAGCATACACACTTACTTCTACAAACAATTATCCTGGAATGTGGCATAGGTAATAATTTAGGAGGGTAAGTGTACTTTCTCATAGTTTAAGGAGAAAGTGTTACATAGGTAATAATTTAGGAAAGGCTAAGTATGCATTTCTATAATTTATGGGAAGTAAGTGTAAAATGGGATATAGTTTAGGAAGTAAAGTGTAATTTCCCTTAAACTTTCCTAAAGGAAAAAGGTATTTTGCAAAATTTTAGAGGAAGTCATGCCCCCTTTATCCCTAAAGTGGCTTCGTACTTGGGTGGTAGCTGAGAGTTGGGAAAGTTAATAAAAAATTATTTGTTAACCTATGCTAGAATATGTTATTATTAGCCCATTAGGCTTAGGTCCATTGTACTACTTTATTTGTCATACACTCATATTACTTATACAACATCATAGTGTCTATACTATTGATATCAGGATTCTCTGTTTGGGTTTTATCATTTTGCCTACTAAAATATCCTCACACAAATTTTTAAACTCTCTAAAATACCCCTATCTTTTAGTTGAATAATTTTAAACTTTTAAAAACACAAACAGATTAAAAGAGTAAGATAGGGGTATTTACTATCTTTTAGTTGAATTATTTGTCATACACTCATATTACTTATACAACATCATAGCATCTATACTATTAATATTAGGATTCCTTGTTTGGGTTTCATCATTTTAGTTGAATAATTTTAAATTTTTAAAAAAGAGTAATTTACTATTTTTAAAAGAGTTCCTAAATTTTAGGCTTTTAAACTTTTATCAAGATTCTAAAACTTAGGACATTATCTCTATCTCACTTTTAAAGATTATTTCACTAAATTCGAAATAAAAAATAGCCTTATTAGATGTACAAAACGCGTGTGATGAGTCTAGTATCTATACAAAGGTGGCTCTTGATGAGTCTAGTATCTATACAAAGGTGGCTCTCTCTCTCTCTCTCTCTCTCTCTCTCTCTCTCTCTCTCTCTCTCTCTCTCTCTCTCTCTCTCTCTCTCTCTCTCTCTCATTTTTATCAACAACTGGGACCGAAAAAAGGTCCCTCACCTAGTTAATAAATAGTGACTGAAATCCCAACCGAGAGTCATTCTAGCTATAATCCTAGTCCTAGATTAGGGAAAAATGCTCATACACCCCCTAAACTTTAAACTAGTGGTCAAAACACCCACTAAACTTTTATTTCGGCCTATTTACTCCATAAACTTTATACAACTGTCAAATCAACACTTCTATTAATCTTTCTTTAAAATCACAAATGAAGTGCTCACGTGCATCTCATGTGAAACTTTTAAATACCTTGGTAAACTGAACCGGGAGAGAGAGACGATCAAACCAAAAGAAACACCGTTGTTGGCCAGCTTACCTTTGATTGCCACCATTGTTACCGCTATTATGCTTTTTTTTTTTTTTTAATTTTCTTTTGTTTTGCTCTTTGTCTTCCCAATCCTCCACGAACCACAAACAAATAATGAATAATAATATTGATGCTAAAAATAAAGAAACAAAATGGGAAAACCCACTTCGTTTCAAATCAAACCAAACCCATAAGAAACAATGTGAAAATAAAGCATAAATCAAGATGAAATTAGAAATCAAAATGACAGTTTAGTGGACATTTTTTTGCAGAGCAATATTGACAAACATATAGTAAGCATAAGATCTTTAAAAAACCCAGTATATAGCTAGCAAGAGAAGTCAACCACCAAGTCCGAAATCAACCAAATCCCAACAAAATTTTTGAACAAACCAACCATTGGGGAAAATTATAGTAAATCACCACCAAAACCAGAATAAATGCACTTGTGTTGTCTCCCTTTCTCGCAGGTCGTGGAGGATTGGAAAATAGAGTGCGAGAAAAATAAAAAGGCATACAAGCGCCTATACGATGACAGTAACAATGGTGGCTTTTTGACGGCAAGGCGGTCGGCGATGATGATTCTTCTTGTTAGATTATCTCTCTTAAGTCTTAACTGAACCCTTGGTTTCTCTCTCCTCTTATCTGGTTCAGCCCTTGCCAATTTGGTATTTTTGAAGTTCATGTGAGATGCACGTGAGCATTTCGTTTGTGATTTTAATGGATATTAACAGGGGTGTTGATTTAACATTTGTTGAGGTCTAAAAAATCACAACACCCAGGCCCAAAGAAATCACATGGGGCCATAGAAAGTGAACCTAAGAAAAGGTGGTAAGCCCAAAAGGCTTGAAGCCCAAAAGCCATAAAGGGACAAGCCTTAAAGCCTATGAGGAAAGAAGGAAGAAAAAGAAAAAGGACCCAGTCTGTCAAGATCAAAAGATTGAAGAAAGACCGGTGTAAGGAGTTGAGCCGGGATCCCCGGAGACTGCCAAAGGCTCGAGATCCCTGAGATGTATAACACAACTAAGAAAGGATTAAGACAGCTCAAAGGAAAACGCCAAAAAAAACAAGAAACGAAGGGCAGAAATGTCCTTCTCAAGCACCAGAGGCAGCAAGAAAAGTAGAGAGCTTAGAGTAACCACTCACGATGCAAGGGAACGGTACCACGAGGAACCAGAATGAGGAACTATAAAAAAGGAAGTAGTAGCAAAGACCTTCAAACCAGCAGAAATGGATTCTGCTCACTTAGGAAAAATGACAAAGAGGAAGGACGACTAAAAGCTGAATCATAAGGGGTAAGAGGTTTTGAGGAACGTGAAATTAGGAACAAGCGCACTCCGGAATGGAAAGTCAACCATGGGCTTTCAAAGAAACAGCACCAAAAGGAGGAAAATATGTGAAACAGGGAAACGCTCAACCTTCTGGGTGATGGGCATAAAATGGGTTGTGGTACCTAGGGAGCAAAATAGGAGAATTAATAGTTCCCCAGGATCCTAGAATGACACTATAAAAAGGGGGGAAGGCAGGCAGTAAAAGGGAGGAATTTTTGAGCGAGCAATAAAAATCTCGACAAAAAACCATTAAGAGAACTCTTTCAAATTTAAGGGAAAACAGTGAAATATCTCCCAGTATCCCAGAAACAGTCACTATAGCACATACTTGGATTCAAAAAGGTTCAAATTTTACAAGTCTTAAAAGGCTTGGATAGCCATCAAAGTCTGTAATTTTTCAGCTTATTTGAACCTCGTATCATGTCTTAGTGAGCGCATTGTAACCATAACTAAGAAAAACTAATGAAGTATTTCTTATTAATCCAAGGATCCCTAACAATTGTTTTGTGTATTTCTTAATTACTTTGCACTCCTTTGTTGTTTTCATTGTTGTTCAATACAAATGTTCTCATTTTGCTAGTTTATGTGTATTGTAGGAAACATGCCATGTGCGCCACTTGGTTCTTAAACAGCCCCTTTAGTTGTGGTGAACCAAACCCAGTTCACCAAACTACAACTATTTGGCCCAGGATCCTTGGGCCAGTGTGCTGAAGAAGAAGGCACTCTCACAATAGTCATGTAAAGTTTATGGAGTAAATTGGCTAAAATAAAAGTTTAGAGGATGTTATGTCCACTAGCTTAAAGTTTAGGAGGTGTATGAGCATTTTTCTCCCTAAATTACATACCTCTTTGTTGCGTAATTACCTAGTATCTATCCTTGGCAACAAACTTAGTACCAAAAAGACTTACAAATTTATTCTTGGTATTGGTTTTAGCCAATATTACACTTTTAAAAATTATTTCACTAAATTCGAAATAAAAAATAGCCTTATTACACGTGCTCATATAATGAGTCTAGTGTCTATATAAAGGCTCTCTCTTTTAAGGTTTTACACAGAATAGTATACACGGTTTCGGTATCTCTCTCTCCATCTCTTTTCTCTTATTTATATCAACAATTGGGGCCAAAAAAAAAGTCCCTCATCTAGTTAATAAATAGTGACCAAAACCCCAACTAAGAGAGTCATCCTAGCTATAATCCTAGTCCTAGATTACATACCTCTTTGTTGCCTAATTACCCAGTATCCATCCATGGCAACAAACTTAGTACCAAAAAGACTTACAAATTTATTATTCTTGGTATTGGTTCTAGCCAATATCATATATTTAGCCAAAGCTACCGAACCTAAAAAAACCACGCTATCCTTGTACTTTCATGACACCCCAGATCGGTGTGACTCCAATGTCAAGGTGATCCCAGTTACGCGTATTGCTGGCAAGGCTTGGAATGTCCCCAAAACTGGCACTGTCATTGTCACCGAGGACCTTATCACCAAAACCTCAGGTCAGAACTCAGCTGAAGTTGGCCGTGCCAAAGGCATGTACGTGACAGCAGGCTCGAATGGGTTGGATTCACAAGTTTCAATATCAATAGAGTTCACAGATGAAGAGTACAAAGGAAGCACCATAGAGATGCAAGGTATTAGCAACCAATTCATGCCTGGTGCAGAGGTTTCAGTGGTGGGCGGCACTGGAAAATTCCGGTTTGCTAGGGGCTACGCTACTTTTGCAACACATCACTTGGACATTCCTAACCAATATGCTATTATTCGGTGCGACATCACAGTGCAACTACATTGTTGTTGAAAATGTTGATGGGTTACGGAGATCAGATATGGACGGGGTTGTTCTTGGCCAATAAACAAGGTCTGAGAAATAGGATTACCATAACAATAACTGTCCCATTGTTTTAAGAAATTGTATTATGTTTGGTATAACCTGGCAGATTCTCCTTTAAAAGTTAAATTGACTTTTAAGTGGAAGTTATATGTTGTGTTACAATCATACATTCCCTTCACCGTGTGTTTTTTTCTAAAATAAATAAAATGTCATTATCTGTAATTTTATTTTTGTATAAGGTTATTTGTACTGGTTGCCTTGGTTTTGTATTTTTTTTTATGTTGTTATTTATTTTTCATTTCTAAGTTTTAAGCGTTGACATTTGGCGTGCCTTAGCCTTAGCCTTAACCTTAGCCTTTGCCTTAGCCTTAGCATCAGCCTTTGACCGTGTATCTTTCAACGATAAAATTTAAATAAAAAAATTGTAATTTTTATTTCATAATTTTGATAAGACAAATTATAAATAATTATTTATCACTTAAACGTAGATTTATTATTTTTATTCCACCATACATGGTCATCCATGTCAAAATTGTGACAAAATTTAAGGTACATGAATTATATCCACAGATTTTCTCAAAAAATATAAGAGAGATTTATTAATCTTGGTAGCCTATTTATATTTATGGCATAATATTGTTAACCTGGATTATTGTGATCAATTTTTTTTTTTTTTTTTAGAATGATTATTGTGATCAACTTAAATAAACAACTCGATTTCATGTTTGAATTTTGAGAATTACTATTTTTATCCCAAACACAGTTGGATATGGCCATCTGTAGACGTTGACCATCCAAGTTTATATCAGGATTTGAAATTAATGAAACCTTGCTAATGGTAATGCTACCCTATTTTGGGGTTTTTATTTAAAGTAATGCTAGATATATAAACTTTTTTACAAAAAAATTTATAAAATGTTGATGTGGTGAGTGGTGAGTGGTTATTAGTAAATAAAAAAGTGATATTCATGGTGAGTCTAAGTGAAAACCAATAAGAAGTTAGTTACATCAACAATTTGTAAGATGTAAAATTTTATAAACTGTTGATATATTCAACTTCTTATTAGTTTTCACTCAGGCCCACCATTAACATTACATTTTCATTTACCAATAACCACGTACTCACTACATCAACAGTTTATAAAATTTTTTATATCTAGCATTACTCTTTTATTTTTATTTTTATTTTTTCATATCAATATTTTCCCTAATTTTTGTTAAGATTTATGCAATAAAAAATAAAATGGTAAGATTATGCCACATCATGAATCCACTAACAAAAACTTTAACAAAATAATATTTTCCATAAAGAGTTCAAAATTATTCACGGTAAAACCGAAAAGGCAAAATTTGCTCCTCTCTTTTTCCCTGCCTAGCAATCTTCGGTGAGAATACATGGAAAACTCAGACCACCAAAACAAATCCATTGCCGGCTGCCATCTCTAATCAAACAATACCACCAAATCCCATCAACTCCAGCCAAGTTAACTCCATAAACGGAATCTAAATTTACCATAATTAATCACATGGACAACTTGATCATCAAAATTGAAACTGTCATTATGTAGTATATGAATATCCAACTTACAAGACGATATTGAAAAAAAAAAAAAAATTGAATAAACTTGTTGCGGTGGGCATCTCAATCAAAAACTTATTAAAATGGTCCTCCACATGTTATTCAAACGAGGGCCACTCTTGGTGAGTCATTTGGCACGTGTTAATGCCACTCTGTGCAATAGCTAAGGTACAGTTGGTAGAATCTCAAATCTCTACCGTAGAGATTTGAGTTGAATCTCTAAGAGCATCCATAGCAGTGGAGCTAAATTTTTAGCAATTTAGCTCCATCAAAAGTTATTTTATCTATTTTACCTACACACATATTGCAGCAGTGAATTTATTTTAGCTTTCAACACAATAAAATAATATAAACATCACAATAAAATAATATAACCACTACAATAAAATAATATATCTCACTACCCAAAATAATATATCTAAATTTTTTTATTATTCATTTCTCTATTTGTTCTTCTCTTTCTCTCTGGACTCTTCTTCTCTTTCGTCTGAAGCAAACCCATAGCACAGCCCACCTCCACAATCCCAAACCCACAACCACACCTCCATAATCCCAGCCCCACCTCCACAAACCCATGCTATGACCACCACGAATCCACAACGACCATCGCCCCACCATAAACCACAACACCGTCGCCCCACTAGCCCACAAATCCGATCTCACAACCACAAAACTCACCAGAGCACAACCACAAAAACCCATCGGAGCACAACCACGAAATCCACCGGAGTACAACCACAAAAACCCACCGGAGCACAACCATGAAACAATCAAACCCTGTCAATCCGATCTCACAATCAAACCCAGTCAACAGAGGAGTGAGAGACGAGAGAGAAAGCGTGACGGTGAGAGAGGAGCAACGGTGAGTGATTTGGGGCCTTGGGACGGCTGCGTCGAGAGGATGAGAGCTTGATGATGGGCGATTTGGGAGAGGAGGAGTGATTTGGGAGAGAAAGAGAGGCATGGACCGAGAGTGATTTAGGAGAGTGAATGAGAGCTGAGTGATTTGGGAGAGAGACAGAGGCACGGAGTGAGAGAGAGAAAGAAATGATTTTTTAATCGGTGGGATGAATAAAATATATATATATATATATATATATATATTTATTTTTTTTGCTTTCATGAACAGTGCACATCTAAAAATAGATGTACACTGTAGCGGTGGAGCTAAAATTTTTAGATTTAGCTCCACTACTGTAGTAAGGTTTTTATGTTTATAGAGCTAAATTTTAGCATTATACCTATATAGCACAACTGCTGTGAATGCTCTAATTCGCTTCTTATTGGAAATAGGGAAGGAAAAATTGAAAAAAAAAATATGCTGAAAGTTACAAATTACTGCAACTCTGCTTTCATTTTCTTTTGTAAAGAAAATGGTAGAGGTGAAGACACATTTGACTTAACGATCGGTGTTTGGAGTTGGTCATTGATAATGGATCCTATCACCAAAGATCAGTAGTGGAACGGGAAAAAGGGGAATTTTTGAATTTTACCATGAATGATTTGAACTTTTTATGGGAAATATTACAATTTTTTTATTGTCTCTGTTAGTGGACTCATGACATGGCATAATCTTAGCCTTTTATTTTAAATGGATGGTGAGGATTTAAAAAATTCTACACAGTAGAATACCCTAACTAGTAACTCTAGAAGATCTTAATACAAAGTTAATACTTATGAGAGACCTTCAATTGCAACCAGTTATGGGATTAGAACTTCAGAACTTGAAAGCATCCCAACTATCATAATCTTCAAGAATGTTGAGGAAAAAAAAAAAAAAATTTATAGGTGTTGTTCCCAAATTTATTCAGACTACTAGCATGGAGAAATTCTTTTAGAGGTGACAAGTAAAGACTAAGAGTTTGTTTAGGAACAGCTTATCTAACTTTTTACTGAAAGTGTATTAAAGTATATTTGTATATTGTACCTTGAAAAAATTTGAAAAAGTGAGGTTTTAAGAAGTTGTCCATAAAAGCTAAAAATTTAAAATTGATGTCAAACTCACCCTAAAGACTAAAGAATGTCTTTATTGGAATAAGTTGTTTCTTGTGCTTGTTTATTTTCTTTTAGCTTCTGATGTCCCAAGTTTGGATACATTGCTCCCATAAGAGCATTCACATCAAGCAACTTAAGAATTTTAACTTTTTACAACTCAAAACACTACTTTATCTATTTTAACAACTCACTTTACAATTCATCCAACAGAAACGGTTCTATTTTTCACATCACACCTAAAAACTATTCATTTTTTTATTCATGTCTCTCTCTCTCTCTCTCTCTCACACACACACACACACACACAAAACCCACCATTCATCATCTCCATAAACCCACAATCAACAACCACCCAATCACCACCACCACCAAGCTTTCATAAAACCCAAACAATCACTACCCACCATCATAGCTGCCACAGCCCAATCTTAACCCACCCACCCCAGCCCAATCTCTACCCCAGCCACCCCATGTAGGGAAAACACACAGAAAATACAGTTTTGTATCTCATACAAAAACACAAAGCGGAATATAAATGGATCTACTTCATTTATGTGAGATAACATGCAACATCTAAATTTTAGAAACAAAGAACAAGAAGGCATACCTTGATGCAATGAAATTTAAAACAAAATGAAGATTGAACTTGGGAAGACTTTCAATCATCACTCTAATTCAACAATGTGCCCAAGATGTGTGGTCTCTCAATTAGTTTTATACGTACTTGTTTAAGAGAATAATGTCTTGAGTAAACTCTGAATCTTTCTTTTTTTAATCATACATATATTTCTGCACTTGGCAATTACTTTATTTAATAACTCTTATTAAATAAATAACTGATTATCGAATTGGGTTAGCCTTTTAGGCCAGCCCAATTGGGCTTTAGTGTGTGGCTTGGAGTGTGATCAAAAGGGACAAATAAAGCTCTAACTCTAATGGGCTTTGGACTTATCTGTCAACTCTTGACGAGTCCAAAGTTACCATTAATTATATTTAATACCACTATATAAATATAATTGCACTCTAGACCTTATTAATAAATTATATCCTAAAACTTTATTAAACATTTAACCCCTTTCATGAAAATATTCGTAGTAATACAAAGTCATAATATATAACTGTTACTTTAAAGATTACTACATTTTGATCCTTAAATACCCGGTTTAATCATTTATGACCTGTTTGGATGTTAAAAAAAGGAGGGGGAGTAGAGTAGAGGAAATGAGAGTAATTCAATTACCTTATTTTGAAGTTTTTTAAGGAAGTAGGGGGAGGGATTTGGAGGGGTTTCAACTACCTCCAACCCCTCATTTTTAAGTAGAGCACATAAATTATTAAATATGTAAATTACCTAATTTACCCTTATTATATTAAAAAAATTACAAGGTATTTTAATGTAAAAAAAAAACACTGTAACCAACAATCTCTCTCAGCTCTCTCAGCTCCAAATTTCTCTCAAGCTCTCTCAGTTCTCTCAGCTCTGTAACCCACAAATTTCTCTCAAGCTCTCTCAACTTTCTCAGCTTACGTTGGCTCTCTCTCTCTCTCATGACTTCTTCACTCTTGGACTATCTTTCACTCTTCTCTCTTACGCCTAGCATTCTCTCACAAAGGTAAATTCTGTTTTGATTTCTGTTTCATGGGTTTCTTTTAAGTTGAATCAAATAACTATGTTCTTAAAATTGTGATTTTATTGGGTAATTTCTTCTTAATTGTGATTTTATGGGGGTAATAACATGTTATTTGTGGGTGGGTTTCAGATCTGAGGGCTTTTTTTTCTTAAATTTTAAAATTTCAAAGTATTGCTCATAATGTGTTTGATAAAATGCTTAAGTGAGTCTAGATTGTGAACTTGCATAAATTTGTATATTTTGACTATGGATCTATGTTTCTTGTTTATTTTTATTGGGTAATTTCTTGTTTTTTGTGAATGGGTTTCTGATTTGGGTAATTTCTTGTTTTTTTATTGAATGAGTTTCTGATTTGGTTCCTCCTAAGCTCCAACCAAAATGGTACTCTCTCAGCTTTGTAATGTTCAACTTTGAACTGGAAAATGGATCTGATTTATGTTTTTGGCATTTGGGTTTTGAGAAAACTGTTAGCTTTTAGCTTGAAATCGTGTTTGCTTTCATTTTTCCTTGTTATTTGGTTGCTGAGAAAATAATAAAGAAGAATTTTTGTTTGTTTGTTTGTTGTTTATATGATGTTATTATGCTTACCCATATGCTGGTTTAGTTTGAATCTGATGATTTTTTCTTGTTTGGATATTATTATATATTTATATCGTTTTTTTGAAAATATTTGATTTGAAATCAGCTTAAGCAAACCAATTGAAACAGGTGGTTTAAGTAGCTTAGAGGCTTTGAATCCTATTAAAGATTTTGAGGTTGGTGAATTCTTGTGCTAGGTTGCTATTTTCTTGAGCTTGGACTGTAGAGTTGCTAATCTAATACAGCTACTATAGTAATTACCCTGGGTTACTGGGTAGAAGTATTGCAAATATGTGATAAATCGGTCAAGATAGATACCGTTTTATTTAGCTTGGATTATATTCTTGTTCACAAATGTACTCCCCACAGATCTTTTACTTGTTCTCTTTTTACCTGTCAATGATGGTATCAGTGGTTCTATACGTCGCCTTAATCAGGATACTGAAAGGGATCAGGAAGAAGTCCATTGCAACATTGAAGAGAACTGTGTTTTGTAAGGCAATAAAGTTTATAGCACCTTTTTTTCAGTCTTAATTCTTTTTCTGTGGGCTTCCTCTGATATTACTTGAATTTATCTTGCAGATGTGTATCTTTTGAGATGCCTGATGGTAATGCACATGTTCCTCGTTTACTTGATGGTGTTAACATTCCAGAGAAGGTATTTCGGTTTCAAAATAAGGAGCTTTGTATTGACTTCAACCCAAATTTTCCCGTGCATAAAATTCTATTTATAATATCTGTTGAAAGAGGCAGTAATTAGCATTTGCTATTCTTACCTCCTAATAAAGTTCTAGTAAGTCCTCTCTCTTTCCGCATAGTTCCAAATCAAAACCTTTTAATTAAGTTAAATGATAAACTAAATTTTAGTTTAATAGACATTTCCATTTATTATTATTGACTATATCAACATGGAAAAGGAAACGACTAGGAAATTATTAAAAAACCATATTCTTATTGGTGCAGACTATTACTGAAGATGATATTATGGAAACAAAACTCTGGCATGAATACCAGGGTAACAAACCCCCCTCTAGGTATGATATCTCATTTTTTGCTTTCATTTTATTGCACCCTTTCTATTTTTTCCCCTATATTTGGTGAGTAGGATGAGAATTACAGATGTTTAGCAGTCCATCAACTGTTTGTTCTCATTCTAAAACATGAGCATCCATCTAATCTGAATCACTTTTCCTATCTGTTTTCCTAATTATTGATTATCCTATATTCCTATATATGTTTACTTTGGCTTTCTCACTTGTTCTGGAATTTTTACATCACCCTTTATTCTTATCCCAAATAATTATAGAAGAGCACATAATTTCTGCCTCTTGTTTGAATGTCCATGCATCATGGTAGAAAAATACTATTGAATGAGTTAGCATAGTATGTATGTTTTTTGGGGGTGGACTTCTTGACCCTTGTTACGGAATGATTGGAGACAGAGTAATGGTTTGGATGAGGTGTATTAACAGTAGAATGGACACCTTGAGGAAGTGGGAGAGAAGATGAAGTGAGGCAATTAGCATTTAAGTATAACAGTCATTTAAGATTTCTAATAAACTGCCTTTGCCAGGTTCATCTGGACCTAATGTTTTGTGTGGGTGAAAACCTAGGTTTGGTTGTTCTTTGTATGATGGTCTCTATGCAGGTGTGTTTAGGCAATATTTTTTGTAAGGTAAGGTAATGGGTTTATTTTGTTGTCATTTTTTAACAGGCTAAACCTAAAGCAAAAGAGCTTAAGAACAAACCAATTCCAAACTACGACATATTGGTTGAGCTTTATGGAAAAGATAGAGCAATTGGGGAACAATTTGAAACTACATTGGAGATGAGGCAACGGTGGGCTACTTCAACCGGAGAGGGCTCTATGGAGAACATTGAAGATATTGATCATTTAGTTGCTCAAAATGAAGTTACTTTGGAGAGCTGTGATAATGTGGGTGAAGCGTCCTCAAAAGCCAAAAAGAGAAAAACATCAAAAAATGAGGACATGGAACAAATTATAGGAGCAATTCAGGATGTTGCTTTAGCAATGAGAGAAGGAATTTCAGCACTTAGAGAAGGAAATTTAATTTTTGAGAGGAGCTTGGCACGTCTTCCCATTCCTGAGCAAGACGTGTTCCACCTCTTGGATGAGATAGGAATTGATTCTAGATTGCGAATGAGGGCTTATCTCTATCTTATTAAGAATCTAGAGCTTGGCACATCTTCCCATTATTGGCTATCCAGTGGAGAAGCGCAAGGAGCTATTGTTCACAATGATGTCTGGTCCTTAAAGTTCTCTAATAGTTAGGCAAGTAAATGTTTCAAGACAATTTCAGCTTCTAAAAACCTTTTCAATTGATCATTGAACTGTAAACTCTTGGGATTAATTTTTCTTTGGCACCAACTTGTGTTTATTTTTCCTTTTTCTTTCTAAAACAAGTCTGTTGGCAATTACAGATATGGTCATAGCTCATTGTAACACTGTCCTTTTTTCAGTGGCTTGAAAACTCTGTCTGCTTACATTCATTTTTATGCTTTTCACTTCTTAGTTGTCTGGCATGATACAATGTCATATGAGGCCTTTGATTCAAAAATTGGCTATACTGCCAATGCTCACAATCTCTTGAGCTTGCCTTCATTATTGCTGAGCGCCTAAGAAGGAGGAGGATCACATCACAGCAAGCTTTTGCCCTCTAGGCTTCTACAGTGAGGCTTTAAGAGCCCACCAATGTTCTCTTTTTCTTACGTTAATAGAAGTTATATTAGCATTAGCACTATCGGATTTTCAGTTATTTATGTTGTGTATTGTGTGTATACTAAAAGGAAGAGTGATGGTTTGAGATACTATGAAAACACACTGGAATAAATGGATAACAATTTATTTATTCCATAAGAATATAAGATATGATTGCATTTTATTCTTGGTTGTGTGGTCCAAATAGTACAGTCAAAGGTTATTTCAAAACTTATTATTTCAGATTTTTCTTATTTGAGATACCATTCAATTGATTCTAAAAATAAAGAATAGATTTTTTTTATTAACCAAAACTCTTATGCTTCAATGTCATTGTAAGCCCTTGCCGTAGTATTCAACCTGGTGGGATGGCTGTGATTATTGAAATAGTGATAGCCTACTTTAGGAGAAGGTATTTCATGCATTGACAAGGAGATCTAAACTCAGGAATTGGAGGCTTACCCTTCATTGCTTACCAAGCTTGGAGATGGTCATTATACACCTTTTGTGGGCTTCACTTGCAGCATTCATTGGGACTGACTCTTTACTTCAAAGAAACTTGTTTCCAGCTTAACAAAGAAACACTCAAAATTCAATATTTTGTTGATTTTTTCAGTAAACAAACAAACCAAACCCTTTTTTTTTTTTATAATTATTATCAATTAAGGATGGTTTTTTATTAGTATAATAAAAAAGTAAAAAAAAAAAAAAATTAATCATAGACTAATGTTGATTATTTAATTCACATAAAAAAATATTATAACAAATTAATCATAAACCAATGTTGCAAGTCCATTTTCAAATAAGGGTAAATTTGTCTATTTTAATCATTTCCTCTCCTCTCCATCCTAATTTTTAAAACATCCAAATAAGGAGAAGGGCTAATTACTCCCTTCCCCCTTACTAATTTTAAAAACATCCAAACAAGGTGGAAGGGAATCATTCCCCTCTACTCTCCTCCTCACTACTCTCCTCCCCTCTACTCTCATTCCTCTCTAAACTTCCAAACAGGCCATTAAGTTATTCATATATATTTTATGAATCTAATTTCATAAAATATAAATTTTAGAAACTCTTTACTAAAGTGGTTAGGCCTAACACTCTAAATAACCAAACTCATTAAAATTATCTCAAGTGAATGTTTTATATCTCTATAAAGAGACTATGAATTCCATCCTTAGAATATATGTTCCTTCAACATTGTTATGACATATGTGATTCATATTAGGAACATATGTCAACATTTTATGTAATTGGCTAATCTTTTGACAAAACGCACTTTACTTGTAATTAGGTAGATCTAGGATGTGTTTAATATTTCAAGAAACAAGGTTTCAAGTTTAAGTATTAAAATCATGCAAATCTGTCCAAGAATCAAGTGAAGAAGTGTTGTTCATTAAATCTCGACAGCTAGTATCTATCGAGGTTTAAAAGAGCTGTTTCAGCTCGAGGTTCGACAGTTGCTCAACAGATAGGGTATCTGTTGAGATTTATAAAGTTCAGTTTTTTAGAGCTAATTTTCATCCAATCCGTGAATGTATATTTAGGCTTTCTTTTATCACAACCCTAAATATATATAAGGATTATTTTAAGAGCCGTAAAAGATGATGCAAGTTGCACAAGAGCACAATTCCACAAGTGTGAAGAAAAGTGTGACTAGAAACCTAATTTGCCCTAATTCTTCTTTCTCTTAAAGAAACTACTGTATTTGTACACAATAGGGTTTTATGACCAAGTAACTTCATGATCTTTATCATGTGATGAATAGAAGAACTTTGCAGCCAACATCCTTCTCAAGTTGGCGATCAAGTCACGTACTAGGACTGCGCATCTATTGGTTAGTCACGAATTGGAAATCGTGTATTGAAAATGAGAGATTGTCACTATAGAACAAGTCCAATTAAGTATTGGGGTAAGGGTTCAACTGTAGGTCAGTATAAGGTACTGAAATTTCTTTACTTGTAATTGCTTGTTTTGATAAAAATAGATTCTCAGGAGTGGTAACCTTAAAATCATCTAGTGGGGTTTTTGCCTTGTAGGTTTTCCCCATTCATAAACAAATCACCGTGTCAATTTTTTTCCGCTACATACTCTAGTTAATTGGTGATTTGTTTGTGCTATCATATGCTTTGCACGTTAATTTGGTTAATTAATAAACTTGGCTAATTAATCAATTAATATATCACAAGTGGTCAATACATTCTTGGCCTATCAAGTGGTATTAGAGCAAGCACACTGATTAGGTTTTAATCTTTATGTGTGATCCATTGACTCCTATTTGTCATGAATAGAGGACAGTCTCTTATTATACCTTCTTTATTTGATGGCACTAACTATGCATATTGGAAATTACGCATGAGAGTTTTCTTGCAGTCATTAGATGAAAAGGTGTGGCAAGCTGTGGAGATAGGCTGGACCAAGCCTACAAAAGCGCTGATCGACTGGGATGATGCTAAGATCAAGATGGCATACTTCAACAGTAGGGCATTGAATGCTCTATTCAGTGCAGTCACAGATGAGGAGTTCAAGAAGATATCCTCTATTAAAACTGCTAAGGAAGCATGGACCATCCTCTAGACAACCTATGAAGGAACCAAGGCTGTCAAGGATTCAAAGGTTTAGAGGCTCACTACCAGCTTTGAAGAGATCAAGATGGAGGATGAGTCGTTCGATGAGTTCTATGTCAAGCTCAAAGACATAGTAAACTCGGCCTTTAATCTTGGGGAAACTATTCCTGAACCCAAGATTGTGAGAAAGGTGCTCAGATCTCTATCCAAGAGATTCCATGCCAAGATCATTGCCATTGAGGAATCAAAGGACTTTGACAAAATTCCTTTGACTAAGCTGGTTGGAAATCTGCAGACCTATGAGTTGGGTTTGATGAGGATAGGGAAATCAAGTAAGAGCAAGAACATAGCTTTAAAAGCCAAGAGCAGTGACACGGATGAGTCTTTAGATGATGAAGATTCTAAGATGAAATCCTATATCACAAGGTAGTTCAAGAAGTTTATGAAGAATGCCAACGCAAAAAGATTTGACAAGGAACGAAAACAATCCAATTCTTTGCAATTCAAGAGTCAAGACAAAGGGAAAAAGGATGCTAGGGATGACGGTCAACAAATTGTACCCTCAGGACCAAAGTGCTTTTGGTGTCAAGGTTTCGGTCATATGAAACAAGAGTGCCCTACTTATCTCAAGACCATCAGGAAAAGCAAGACACTTGCTGCTACGTTGAGTGACACTAAGCCTGAGGATGACTCCAATAATGAGGATGATGGAATCCTAAATGCCTTCACTGTAAATCCTACTGAAGGGATTGTTAAAGATGTGGATGAAGAAGAGGAATTAATGGAGTCTAAGTTTGAAAAGATGGATGAGCAAGATGACATCTACATAGCCTATGCAAAGTTATACAAGGTCTCAGAAAAGCATGAGAAGTTGTATAGGTTGTCCACCAAGAAGCTTAGTGATGTGAAGCTTAAGTGAGAATAAATCTCTACAAAGTTTGATGAAGCCAATTAGACTTTGAAGCATTGAGATTTGAGAATAATTTCTTGGCTGAGAAGACCAAGAAGTTTGAGGTAGAACTATTTCAAGTCAAAGCTCAGTTGGAAAGGACTTCAAGTGCTAAGCTTGATGAGATGCTCAGTCTTCAAAAATCTGCTTTCGACTGAACCGATTTCGGGTATGATTTCTCTTCTCCTAGTATTGCTTCTACTAGTACTACTGTTTTTATTCGTCCTACTAATAATGTTGAAACTGAGAACAATGGTGTTAAGAATGAATTAGCTAGTGAAAACGTAGACGAGGGTAAATCTATCTTAGGAGAACCCCCTA